>CM055856.1:14907536-15305036 GCA_029490765.1 Euthynnus affinis | reverse complement strand
ATGACCTCGGAGTGTCATCTGCCCCCCTGATCCTCCAGCAGCAGCAGCCTGGCTCGGCTCGGCTCGGCTCGGCTCGCTATTCCCAGCGGCGGCAGGCCGAGCCGCGCCGAGTCCGCATGTTTGCATAAAAACCTGCATCCAGACAGCAGAGTGAGCTGCTGGAGACAAACATGAAGCCATGTGCTGCTCAGAAGCTGCAAACCGGCGTTAAAACAATAAACTGGCTGTTTTTTGTGTTTTTTATGCTGCTGTTGTTTTATTCTGCGCATGATGACGCGTGAACGCGTGCGGCGGCGCTCCGGATGCGCTCCGCATGGCGCGCAGCGGCAGCGGCAGCGGTAGCGCAGGAAGTGTGTTGTTGAAGCGGCGGCGCGGCGGGGAAACAGCCAAGAACCAAAAGTCGGTTGTAGACAGGAGGAGGAAACAAATAACCATGCCTAATCCGTGAAACTTGCACATTCTGCATCTCCCCGCTGTGCATCGTTGAGCGTGCGGGCGCAGAGGCCAGCTGAGGGTGAGTTTGGAGCCCTTAACGGCTGAAAAATGATGTTTTCCGTGAAAGGCGGCCGCGGTGTGTCTGAGATCTTTGTGTGGCTCCGGGCTAGCCTCGGGTTGCTAAGGCTAGCTGGCGAGCTAACCTCTGCTGCGGCGACGATCTCCATTCAGGGCAACCTCCGTTTAATTAACGTCAGAATAAACCTGAACGCCGCTGCAATCCGTGCACCGCTCTGTTTGTGTTGTTTGTGTTGTTTTGTTTATCATTTTTGTTGTCCTGAACTTCCGTTACCCCTTTTCTCTCATCGCGGGGGGTTGCTAACTAGCCAGGCAGCCGATGCTAACGTTAGCTCGGCCGTGTATCTGCCTGCTGTCCGCCTCACATAACCAACACAACGCGATTTTAAATAAATATTAAACGCTTCCAGGGTTGTTTGTGTCGTGAATGTGCACCTTGTTTTTAATAACTGGACTCCAGCGGAGGCGTCGGTGGTAGCCTGGCCGCTGGCAGGTTGTGTTTTTGCGGGGCTGGGAAGGCGATGCTAGCCCGTTAGCATCGGGGGGAAAATGGCTCGCTGCTCGAAAGCCATTTTCCGATGAAATGGGGTCTCAGTGAAAGTGGGCTGGTGGCTGAAGGTGTTGTCCTGCTCTGCTGGGAGCATCATGTCGGAAATTAACATGCTTGAACCTGGATTTGTCTCCACCGGTTAACCTCCCCCTCCTCCTCCTCTCCCTGCCTCCCGTCCCCCCTGCCGTAGCCGGGGCTCGGGCGTCTCTTCCCCCGGATAAAATCGGGGGAGTCGGCCGTAGAAAATGTCGGCCGTGTGTCGGTGAAGATGGCCCGCTTTGTCCCGATACCTTCATGCCGGGGCTGAACCCGACCGAGAGGAGACGGGCCAAGGTCAGGGAGGCTGTGCTGCTGCTTTCTCTGCGTGTCTCCTGTTTTTATCCAAAGTGCTTTTTTTAAAAAATAAAAGTTTGCTTAAATACGGAGAGTGTGCAGCCGGGGTTTGGTGGTCCTAGCCCGGGATGTATCTGCTGGTTTTCTCCGATCAAAACAACATGTGTGAGCAGAGCTGCTTATTTCTGCAGCACACAGAGGAGGAAACACTTATAAACAGCACAAAGTGTGTCATGCACTGATTGTATTAGTTTGATCAGCCCGCCGCCTTTTCTTTCTTTTTGTGTGTGTGTGCAGCTCAGCCTCAGTTTGTTTACATTATCTCTGCTTCAGGCTCACGGGAGGAAGAAAAAAGTTGGTAGGGAAAAAAAAAAGAGAGAAGTGAACATGTTTTTGATTGGCTGCCTTCTAGAGGCCTGATTCAAATCTAAAGTGTGAATGAAATGCTTCATTTGTGACGTGTGAAGCAGCTTATTGTGATTATTATGATCAATTCTGCCTGTGCGACTTTTAAAAGTTAAGATTTATTCGATCAGGAGAGGAAGGAAATGTGGCATCAGAGAGATTTAACACATCAGTCCAAATGAAAGTTAGAAAGCTAATTAGGAGCTGCTGCTGATTAGTTAATTAGTTGATTGGTTGGCAGCTGTTTGATTTAATCAGCATGTGTTGTGTTACAGAGACGGTCAGCCGGCTTTAATGTGGATTCCTGGATGTTAAATGTTCATCTGCAGTTTAATGTTTGTTGTTAAAGTGTGATGAAGTAGCGTCACATGACCATTTCAGACACGTGTGAGTCTTTCCACGCAGATCTGCAGATGATTGATTTGATTTAGGACTCGTTTTAAAGTTCTGATTATAAGTATTGTAACGATCAGAGTGTTTTATCAGTGACGTTGTTCTGTTTTAACTTTGCGAAGCTGCAGCAGAAATTATTATAAACAAAGGTTTTGACGGCGTTTTAGTTGCAAATTCAGGAGGTTCAACTCATCCTCGTTACCGTAGTTACAAACTGCAGCACGGCCGGCCGACCAGCGGTGTAACTTAATCACTCAGTCACACATTCATTTGTTCATAACGGTGTTTATGTGGCAGGTTTGTGTCTGTTCAGTCAGAAACATGAACTCCGTCTGTGTGTTCAGTGTTTCAGGAAGTTTGGAACTTATAACTTATATATTGATGATATTATTGATTAAAGTGCAGTTTGAACCTTTTTCTCTCATCAAGAGGAACAAACAGGAAACTATAACGACTAAATAAAAGATATAAAGCTAATAAATGTCCACACTACATGAGTGACAGAATGTATACTGTATATACTGTATATTTTAAATCTGTTTATATTAGAGCTGCAGCTAATGATTGATTTGATTATTGATTGGTCAGAAAATAGTGAAAGTGAAGAAGAGAGATGAAGGTGACGTCAACAGTCCGAAACTCAAAGATATTCATCGTAGGACGAAAACAGGTCAAGATATGAGGAATATTTACAAAGAATAAATAAACTATTAATTAATGAAGTGATTAATTAAAAGAGAAAATAATTGTTGGATTAATCAATACAGTTTATAAAAGAGCAGCAAATTATTGTTTTCATTATTTATTAGTTTGGTGATTTTCTTGATTAATCTTTTTGTCAATAAAATGTCAGAAAATAATAAGTTCTCTCTACTGCTGGAGACGTTAATAACACAGAGGAGCAGAGAGTCTGCTCTCTACTGCTGGAGACACAACGTTAATAACACAGAGGAGCAGAGAGGCTGCTCTCTACTGCTGGAGACATGACGTTAATAACACAGAGGAGCAGAGAGGCTGCTCTCTACTGCTGGAGACATGATGTTAATAACACAGAGGAGCAGAGAGGCTGCTCTCTACTGCTGGAGACATGATGTTAATAACACAGAGGAGCAGAGAGGCTGCTCTCTACTGCTGGAGACATGATGTTAATAACACAGAGGAGCAGAGAGGCTGCTCTCTACTGCTGGAGACGTTAATAACACAGAGGAGCAGAGAGGCTGCTCTCTACTGCTGGAGACATGATGTTAATAACACAGAGGAGCAGTCCACCTCAGTTTGTTACACATACAGGGAGGAGACTGTGAGATGATTCACATTAATTAATTGATGCTTTTTCAAATTAAAAGCCTGCGGATCGTTTATCTGGTCTGTCAGTTGTGATTCATTCTGTTTTTCAGAGCGACATCAGTGAATGGAACCGTTTTCAGTCGAGAATCGGTTTATCGGAGTATGATGATAGTATTGAATCATATCGTCACTCATCACAACTGTTATTTTTCATCTTTTTGTTCCATCTTGGTATAAAAATAAATCCACTTTAACACTTTTGTCTGTTAAATAATCATTTTTTTCACTTCAGTGCACGAAGCTGCTCCGCTGTGTCAATTAAATCCAAGAAAACTCTGATTATAATTTATATTAAAGATGATTTTGGTCAGTTATTGATCACGATTATTCACTGACTTCAGAAACATCAGGCAGTTATTGATCTTCTTTTTAAGAGTGGATTTCCTTGAACTTTATAATTCAACTGAAAAACAAAAAAGTAAAAAAACAACAACATAATAAATATATTTTAACAAGTAATATAAAAAAACAAAATAAGCGAGATCATGTTATTGATGTGCGGCGAATGATCAATATTAAAATGATCAATCATCACAGTAACTCTGAGGAACAAATAAATATAATAATTAACAATAAGAACATAATGATGATAAAAATCAGACAAAAAAATGCTACTAATAATTTAAAGAAAAATACTGATAATACTATTGATCATGTCCAGAAATCAATAATAATGATCAGACTTCAAACAAGTGAAGCATGTCGGCAGGTGCAGCGACGTTTCCTCAGAGCGTCACATGATGTCAGAAACAAACAGCGGTGTGTCAATATTAGACCGTCAACACACACACACACACACACACACACACACACTCACACACCTGCCTTTTTAATTCGTCTGTCAACTTGCTTTTGATAAATATAAAACACTTTCCTACAGAACCTTGTTGTTGTTTTTTAATTTAATTGAACAGCTGTAAAAAAAACAAACAAAAAAACACTTAATATCAATTAAAAATAACAACAAATATAAAACTGAGAACTGCAAACTTTCATAATCTGGTCAACATGTTTATTATTATTATTATTATTATTATTATTATTATTATTATTAATTAAATGTTGTGCTCACACTGCAAACTAATAAAGTTAATTTAATTGATAATTTTATGGCTTAACAAATATTTTCATTAAATAATCTGCTGGTTCGTTTCTCAATTAATTAGTTAATTAATTAGTTTATTAGAAAATGATTAAATAAATGTTGTCAGAGATATTCAGTTTTTAATCAGATAATATTCAGCATGTTTGCTTTGAAACTAAATGATTAATTGATTATGAAAATTGTTGCAGGTTCATTTGATGATCTGATCTGTTTCATACATATTGATCACTTTATGGACTTTTAGCTCCAGAACTCTGAGAAGCTTTTACTTTTCTGCAGCTGCAGAAACGAACAATTGTTTTTTTTATTATCAATTAATTGTTTTGTTTATAAAATAGTAAAAAGCCAGTAATAATTCATCTTCAAATGTTTTATTATCTGTCAACAGTCCAAAACCCAAAGATATTCAGTTAACTGACAGAGAAAAGCTTTGAATCATCACATTAGAGAAGCTGCAAAAAAACGACTAAAACAATTATTCACTTATCAAAATAGTTGCTGATTAATTTTCTCCCAGTTAATTAATCATTACAGCATAATAATAATAATAATCTGTTTATTATTAGAAGAGTAACAGTTCTGAAACTGATCCTCAACAAAACTTGTTTACTTTTGTTTACTTAATTTATAACGTTAATCTACCTCCGTTGTGTTTGGTTGTAGTTGATTTAATTATCCTCTCATTAATCATTACACCATTATTTATAATATTCATATTTAATTTTCTCCTAAATGTGATAAAAGCTGTTAATTGTTCATGCGGCAGTTTACATCTGAAACCGTCGGGTTGTTGTAGCTCAGCTGTCAGAGGAGGCTGCTGTAGGTGGAGGTGGAGGTGGGGGTGGGGGTGGGGAGGAGAGGGGGAGGTGGGAGGTTTGTTGATACTGCAGTGGTTTTCTGAAGGCAGTGGAAGGATTCACAGCGAGCTTCGTCCTCTTTACACTGTCAACAAAGGTGTGTCCTTCAGGCTGTGGAAACACGGCGCTGTCAGGTGTGACGACGGCGGTTCAGACCGCCGAAGCAAAAGAAACCCGAGGAGTCGACTCGTACAATGTTAAAATGGTGAAAACACTTATTAATATAACAGTATTAATAACAGGCAGTCACATCAAAGCACTTCTGACGACTAAGTTAGAGGTGAAATAATCAATTAATATAAAATATATCAAATATTTTGATTATTTTTTTACTCTTTAAGTAATTAAATTGTTTTATGTAATTTTTCATGAAAAAACTTCTGGTTTCAGTTTTTGAGCTAAAAAATTAATCAGCAGAAAATTATTTGGAAACAGTTGAATTATAATTATAATAAGTTTCTTTATTAAGTAAAATAAAATAATCTTTATATCTTAAACTGAATTTGTAAACTGATCTTTTTGTTTTGGGTCGCTGGACGGACAAAACAAGATATTTGAAGATGTCAAACTTTAAATCTTTAAATCTTAAACTGATCACAGTTTACTGACATTTTATTATTAAGAATAAAGATGACATAAGTGATTATTATGTCTGTGCAGTAAAATTCAACAGTTAAAATATTTAAAATGTAATTGTACATTAAATGAAATAAATATATCAGTGAATTTGTAATAAAGCAACACAACATTGTGCTATTCTTTAATTCTTTAACATTAGAAGTGAAACAGAAAGTAATCCTTCACATTGATTTGATTTCACTGCATCATCAAAAATAAACACAGAATAACATTTGTAGAATGAAACTTATAGTGAAGAGATCTTTCTTTTTTTTTTTTAAGCTTTATTAATTTATAACAGGTTCACAATTTACAAAACAAACACATACGACATAAATCACAAATGGAAGCTTTGATTTTAATCCTAAATTCTCCTTCAGAGCTTAACGAGGTGTTTAATGACCACGTTACTGTTTGAACTTCGCACTTCTGGTTTCCCACAATCTTACAAACTGTATTGATTAGAGCCTGACCGATATATCAGTTGGCCGATATTGCCATCAGTGTATATACAGGCAGCATTTTATGTATTTTTGATCCTTTTTCTTAATTTAAGTTTGATATATACTGTGTATGTGTGTGTGTATATAGTAGGGGTGTGCTCAAATACAAATAAATTATTCAGCAAATCACAGATACTGGGTTTTATACAAATATTTGTTTCATACAAATGTTTAAAAAGTGATTTGTCGGGTGTTCCTCAGAGATAAAGCTGAGCTACTGATGCATGTGAAGTGCTCTGAAGAGACTCTCCAGAACCTGCTGTTCCCCTTCCCACAAAGTTAGGCTGTAAAAAAAATAGGCAATAAATGAAAAGTGCAAAGCAATAATCACCTTTTTGAAGTTTCTGTCTCTGTGTTCTGGGTGTATAAACAGACAGAGGTCTGTCCGCAGTGAGGCGATGAGTAAAGTTTTAGCTCAGTAGTCAGAGCAGTCGTCTATGATCTGGCAGACTCTAGTTAGAGACCCAGTGTGGAGACCTCCTTATATGGTAGTTTATTCATGAACACTTTAATTTTCCAAAGTTTAAAAGTATAATATAAACAAGTGATTTTTTTAAGCCTCTTTCCACTTTCAATCGAATACAAATACAAATAGTGGGATCTTTGCACATCCCTCGTATATATACACTCACTGGCCACTTTATTAGGAACACCTGCACAATCTAAAACAATCTAATACAACAGACATTGTCTAAAAGGTGATAATGCTGCTTCATGTGTATTATAGGTGTTGTGGTGGGTGGTGAAGTACTGGAGTGCGTTAGATTGATGATGTTCCTGATATTTTGTTTGTTAATGGAGTGGACAGAATATTAGGAACACACATCTTGTCTTGCAGCTCAGCCTGTTGAACGAGCTGCCGAACGTTCACCGGGGAAAAGTGCACGGCTAACGTCGGATAGCTAATTAGCTGCTCAGCTGCAGCACTTTAAACATACCTGCAAATGTCACTTGGGACCCGTTAGATGCCGGTCGGGTCTTCAAAATCCTTATTAGCGACACGCTGTCTAACTAAAGCTAAACTGTTACATACAGATAACGCAGCTTTTCTTCCTCTTTTCTTCTTTGAAGCTTGAACAGGTGGTTTGATGAATAATCATAATCATAATAAATTGCCCTCTATATTTGTTTCTCAGGCCTTTATACATTTAATTAAGAACTAAAATGTTGCATTTTTCTTTAGGGCTGTAGATAGTGATTAATTTCTATATTGATTTAATCTGTTGGTACATCTTGTAATCAATGAATTGATCAGTAATCCTCAGCCAACAGTCCAACCTCAAAGATATTAAATTTAAAACAATATAAAAGAGATAAAATGGAACCACAGAATGTTTGGCATTTTTGCTTTTTTTTTTCTCCAATAAATCAATGATTAAAAAACCTTTTTATTATGTTCATCTTAATGTAAACTCACCGTTAATCTGAACAGTCAGTTTATACAGAGCATGTCTCTGCTCTGTGTTAATAGTTAATATCCCACTGTGAAACCTGTACATTCACTGAATACTCGTGTGTGTAACCCTCTTGTTTTTCTTCTTCTTGTCTCCACAGTGATACCTCATTGGCTGGTGTGACCCCCGCAGGCCCGCCACCTCCCAAGGTGGGCCTCGATCAGCTGGACCTGCACTGACAGCTCTCGGGGAGAAAACTTGCCGCCACCGGTGTCCTCAGCTGAAGAGCTAAGCCCCGCTGTTTCCTCCCCCACCTCCCCTATCATCACTGTTCATTGCTCTGTTGTGAACCGTGATTCCTTCCAAACGATTTGCTTTAGAGTACTATGGCAATGCATGATATGAGTCGTGCCAAGGGTTTCCCCTGTAAAGAGTGTGATATGGTTTGCCCGAGTACTCCAAGTCTTCTAGAGCATATGAAAGCACATTACCAGCAAGAAGAGAACGGACGTTTTGAGTGTGAACAGTGTGGCCGAATTTACAAGCACGCCGCCAGCCTAGCTAATCATAAAAAGTCTCACGAAGTGGGTTCGTTCCAGTGTCCCGTTTGCACCCGAACCCTGCCCAACGCAGTAGCTTTGAAGAACCACCTACGTATCCATACATTGTCCCCCAGTAGTGCACACACAGAAGAAGAGAGCGAAGAAGTACCTGAAGAAGAAGTCCACGACGAGAGGGACTACGGCCTGGCCCAGGACCTGTCAGACGGGTTTGGGCGCTCTCATTTGAATAATAGTGGTATAGGACATAGTGTACTACAAAGTCACGAGACAGACGACCACGGAAAGAAAGGCTCCCCTGAATCCGACAACGCTTGGGACAGACCATTTAAGTGCGACCAGTGTGACAGAACTTACCGGCACCACGGTAGCCTTGTGAACCATAAGAAGTGTCACCAACAAGGAACTTTTAAGTGCTCTGTGTGTTTTAAACAATTTAGCAACCTGGCTGCCTTAAACAGCCACGAGCGAACTCACTCGAAGTTCAAGACTCCCGGGGCATCCATGGTGAGCAGCAGCAGTAGCAGCAGCAGCCTCCATGACTCGGAGCGCAGCAGCGGCACCCAGTCATCCCAAAGCGACAACACAGCCGCCTGTTTCTGCCACCTGTGTCAGGTAACGCTGCCGAGTAAGGCTGACTTCCAGGAGCACATTCTGCTGCACAACTCGGCCACGCCCTCCCTCGGCCTGCCGCGAAGCTTCCCGGGCATCATGCCTCACAATCTGAGTGCGGTTCGATCCCCAACGTACACCCCAGCTCTGGGTGACCCTCTTCCCTTGCCGCCCTTGCCCAGTGACAAAAGAGGTCCCTATGACCCCATAATGGGCCCTCCAGTCAACAATCCCATCTATACATGTGCATACTGTGGGGCAGGGCACCCAGACTTGGAGACCCTGAAAGTCCACTATCTGACCCATGATCCCCACCCTGCCTCCCATGGCCAGGACAGCTCCATCCTCAACTCAGACACACTAAGTTCTGGATCTCAGGGCTCAGTGTCTTCTCCTGGAGGCCGTGTACCCCAGGCCAATTCTCCAGATGATGGAGAGCGTCGCTTTAAGTGCGGGGAGTGTGGCAAAAGCTACCGACATGCAGGAAGCCTTGTCAACCACAAACGCTGCCATCAGACAGGCCACTACCAGTGTACTATCTGCTGTAAGCAGTACCCTCACTTGGCAGCGCTGCACAGCCACCTACGAAGCCACAAAGGGCGTCCCTCCAACCAGCCTATTAATAATGACAGCAATGACTGGCTATCTCCAGAGCCTCTAACTCTGGACTCACTGCCAGGAAACCTCAGTGATGCTGCCCACTTTGTACCAGATGGCGGCCACAGCAGCGGGTTGGATTCCCTTGAGTTCCACGACCGCTTTGACGGCAGCTCTCTTTCCCAGAGCAACTCCGCTCACCGTCAGGCTGACAGACATGTGTGTGCCGACTGCGGTGAGATGTACGGGGATGTATCTGGCATCAAGTCGCACATGTGTCCCCGCCGTGGTCAGCAGCAACCACAACAGCAGCAGGGTAACATGTCCAACGGTTTTATAGGGAACATGAACTACCACGGCTCCAGTGGAACCTCACTGCCCACTGGAAGCTCCAGTAGCCTAAAGGAAGGCAGCAGCCAACGACAGTACTCCCAGAGTGGAGGCAAGAGAATGGGGAACAATGATAAGGACGATGAGGATGATGGAGAAGTATATCAGTGCTCGGTGTGCGGCAACCACTACGCCAGCCTCAGAGCTCTCAGGAGCCACCTGCGTAGCCATGCCAATAACCCCACAGGGGCAGGACCCTCCAACCTGGAGCAGGATTGGAGGATGATCTGCTCCACATGTGGGCAGAGCTTCTCCAGGAAGCAGGACCTCCTGAATCACCAGCTAGTTCATGGCCCCCAGAGGCCAGACGGCCAGCAACCAGGTATTGGAGGCAGCTCAGCCAATGGCAATGACAAGATGGATGGGCGCAGCCACATTTGTGTTGACTGTGGCATGTTTTTTGCTGACCGTCACCATCTGATCACACACTTGTGCCCTGGTAAGAATCGGGGTAGCTCACTGAGCAAACAGCAGGGCCTGAATGGAGCCAAAGGGATGTCCGGAGGAGATGGCGTTGGTGGTGGGGTCGCTGGAGGAAGCCGTGATGTCGGTGGCGATGGACGGAGGCCAATGGTTGACCAAAGTGACAAACCTCATAAGTGTGACCAATGTGGACGAGGATACAGACACCCCTGCTCCCTCCTTAACCACAAAAAGTCCCATAAGACTGGTGTTTTCCGCTGCTTGGTGTGCCAGAAACGCTACTACAATCTGCTGGCTCTCAAGAATCACCAAAGGACCCACTTTGACCTGAAGAGGTAGGTCCCTGATTTTTGTTTTTAACAGATGTCAGTATTTTACAGGTGATGCTACATTTTGCACACATGTAAGAGGATGTTGAGGATAGGGGACTGGTCCCAAAAAAATGCCATTGTGGACACAAGTGATGCTTCTCTTTGCATTTAGCTCGACTGCTAAAGTTTATGTTTTAAAGAAGAAATGCATGTTTAAATTGTATCTTATGTGCAGTTAATTTCATCTAGTTTTCCAGGTTCCAAATTCCTAATTACTGGTGCGTGATTTTAGAGTCCAATATGCAGGACGATGGCTTATGAGATTTGGTACTATTTGGTTCCTGAAGAAGACGAATGTTCAGATTAACCCAATTTGTTGGCAAACAGTAAACTAAACCACCACACTTTTAATGTTGTTTGGAGTTTAATTTAATGTATATAAGGAAATTCTATGGTGTTTTCTTGATCTCTGTCCATCCCTGTTGCAGGCACAAGTGTGAAGAATGCGGCAAGGCCTTCAAGATCCAAAAACAGCTGATTAACCACCTCCGTCTCCACGAAGAGCACCGGGCCAAAGGCCTTGTTCGGACTGGTCCCAATGGTTCCCGCTTCCAGCAGCCTGGCCCGTCTCAAATGCAGACTATGAGAGGAGAGTCTTCGAAGGGTCAAGTAATGGGTGTTAAATACAGCCATCAGGGGTTCAAAAAACCCTACTCTTCAGCTGGAACGTCCAGGCCACAGAAGTTTGACCCAGCTGAAACTGGGAGGCGTCCTTTTGCCTGTGAAGAATGTGGAAAGACATACCGCCATGCAGGCAGCCTGGCCAATCACAAGAACCTCCACAAAATTGGGGAGTACCACTGCAATGTTTGCAACTCTACATACCCCAATAGACTGGCTATGAAAAACCACCTACGCCTCCACTTCGCTCAGAAGAAGCACAACTGTCAAGAGTGCGGCAAAGGCTTCCGCACTCAGAGGCAGCTAGCTACCCACACTACAGCCGGCCTGTGCAAAGGCCCACAGGGTCCTGGGGCCCAGATGGATTTCGAGTGCGATGGCTGCTGTGAAGGCTTTGCCACAGCCGATGAGCTCGCTGCCCACGACTGCCCAGCCCAGCACCTGCCTTCTTCCTCGTCTGCCAACAGCTCCACCAACATCAGCATGGAGAGAAGTACCGTGGACCTGGACTCTGACGAGAGACCGTATGCCTGTGACCTGTGCAGCTGTGCCTACAAGCATGCAAGCTCCTTGCTGAACCACAAGCACACCCACAAGACGGGCAACTTCCGGTGCAACTTCTGTGACAAGCCCTACACCAACTACATGGCTCTGCGCAACCACATGCGCATCCACACGCAACGGAAGAAGCACATCTGCCACACGTGTGGGAAAGCCTTCCGGCTGGCCAGGTTCCTCCGCAACCACCAGAAGGTCCACGAGGAGGGCGCCACCCCTTTCGGCTGTCCCACCTGTGGGAAGAGTTTCCAGGGGAGGTCCGGTCTGGCCAGGCACCGCTGCGGGGACAACCAGGTAGGCATGGAAGTCAGGAGGAAGGCCGCTGCACCCACGGGAGAGGGCGAAGAGTGTCGGTACACGTGAGTTCTCGTCAGTTGTTTGTGATTCTTCGAAGTTGTAAAAAATTAGTGAAGATAAATTTAGGTCTCTACATGTCTATTACAGGTATATGATCTCCAATCCGGCTTCCTTGGGACCATACGCGTACCGGAATTCGGATTTTTCTGAAGTTTGGACAAATTGAATTAGTGGAGAGACCAGATAAGTCAACCCCGTTTGCTTTCAGTTAGCATATGTTACACACTTTAGTATTTAGGCTACCTACAGTCAAACATTTCATGTTTAGATGTATTGTTTTCATGCTTTGTTTTCTTAGCAAACTTTGACACAGATTTGATTTTAAGTAGTATTGTGTATGTAGCATATTAGCAAAATTTAAAGTATTGATGTTTTGTGTTCCTTGCTCTTTGCTATGATTTGATTATAGTCTTGTTTGTTTTGTTTTTTAGAATCATGATACTGGCCAGTTACTAGAATAGAAACTGCAGTTATGTGATGGGGCTCTTGCATTTTGATGTGTGTTGGCAAACTGAAATCACAGGGAAGATTTTGAAGTATTTGGAGCTAGCTGCACTGCACATTTTCTAGAGGTTATTATTCTCAACAGATTAAGGAACCACAAGCAACTTCAGTCATGTATTGGTAGACGTTCTTTGGGCATGTTTATGGGTTTTTCATCATTACATTCAGAATTTAGTTACCACGCACAAAGAAGGCTGTGACAGAAGGAAATTGTTTTCAGATGTGAAAGAAGCTGTTTGAAGCTTGTGTCCATTTGTGCAGTGCAGGGAGCGGCAGATACCTCCCAGTTCCCTACATGAATCCCACTTGTTTGTACAGAGTTTCTCCCATGTCCCTCCCTCCCCCACCCAGCAGTCCTCTCCCCCATGACCTGTCTAGAACTCATAGCTTTAAATGGTGCACCACTTTGTAGTAATCTTCTTAAAACCTGTGAGCCGGATTTCAGATCATATACCTGTATGTGCAAAATTTTAGATGAGTAGATATTTCAATAATTCAAAGAAAGTGGTAACCAGTAGCTGAGATTAACTTGGCTAGAACAGTGAAAACAAACTACCATCTTCAGTTACTAATCTCCCCTTTTCTTTCCTTCTGTCCCTCTTCCCATCCCCTCCTCCTCCTCCCTGTTGTTATTCCTTGTTTGTCTCTGCACAGATGTGATCAGTGCGGCCGCTCCTACCGCCACGCCAGCTCCCTCCTCAACCACAAGAACACCCACACCGTCGGCATCTACCACTGCGCTGTGTGCCTCAAGACCTACTCCAACCTGCTTGCCCTGAAGAACCACCGCCGTATCCACTCTGAGACGCGGCGCCACCGTTGCCATGACTGCGGCAAAGCCTTCCGTGTTTCCTCCCAGCTCTACAACCACCGACGCGTCCACCAGAAGCAGCGGGAGCTGACCTGCCGGTCCTGCCAGCGCGCCTTCCCCACACAGGCCAGCTTCAGGCTCCACATGGAGATCACCCACGGCCAGGCGCCGCAGCCTCGCCAGCCCAGATCCCAGCAGCCCCGACCGGGGGGCTCCCAGGAGCTGGGCTGGGGGTCAGGCCTGGACCACACCTTGATGCAAGAGCAAGGACTCAACCCTAACAGCATGGCCAGAGTCCGCAGCCGTGGGGG
The DNA here is from genome assembly GCA_029490765.1 of Euthynnus affinis. Classification (NCBI taxonomy): domain Eukaryota; kingdom Metazoa; phylum Chordata; class Actinopteri; order Scombriformes; family Scombridae; genus Euthynnus; species Euthynnus affinis. The sequence goes on along the minus strand of CM055856.1, from coordinate 15,290,903 downwards.
CAACAGCGAGGTCCTCAAATCCCATGTCTGTGACCAGTGTGGGCGGTCTTACCGCCACGCCAGCTCCCTGCTCAACCACAAGAACAGCCACAAGACCGGGACCTACTTCTGCAACTCCTGCCAGAAGGAGTTCCCCAACCTGATGTCACTAAAGAACCATCGGCGGATCCACACCGAGCCCAAACGCTACCAGTGCCCCGACTGCGGCAAGTCGTTCCGTGTCTCCACCCAGCTCATCTGCCACCGCCGCATCCACACCAAGGAGAAGCCGTTCACCTGCCAGCAGTGTGACAAGCGCTTCTCCTCCAAGTCCAACCTGAGGCACCACATGAAGGTGCACTGGAGCAGCTCGACGGCGCCCCCTCCTATGGCCATGGGTGCGCCCAACTTCCTGGGTATGCCCGGCGGCCCATTCATATAAGCTAAGGGATGAGGGAGGGGGGTTGTGCCAGACGGGGGGGGAGGTGGGGAGCCAGTCACATGCCAAGGTTACTGGAGGTGCCAAATCGTAGCTCTTCCTCCTGCTCACCCTCCTCTTCCTCATTTTCCATGTGTGGCTGTAGTGTGTGTGACGGGACAGGACTGCATGACTGCACATATACTGAAAGCGGGAGGGAGAATACAAAATGGACGCTGCACACACACTGAGAGGACTGAGAGAGGAGTAACGTGCACACACACCGCGTCGCTCACACACCTCCACGTCTGTCCTAATCTGTCCTGAGCAGACGCTTCCTTCACAGACGATCCCACCAGGCCTGGTTGTAGAGCTGCTTTACTGCCCCACACACTGACTGACAGGCAGACATGGACTGTAGACAGACATGATGTAGTTTTTTATGAGCTGCATGGACTTCACTACTGCTACACCTGCCTTACTCCCCACTGCATGTTGCCCTATAAAGCTGAGGTTCTTGAAAACCTTTCTCAATCTGGAACATTGATGAGAAATTGGGTGGCAGGGCCTCACGCAGCTGTAACCAGACAGTTCATAAGAGACAAAAAGCCCAAAGCTCGTAAAGACTGATGAGTCCTGCGGTAGTGACTTGACTGACAGCTGCTGTGAGGGTCCACATGAAGAAGTGAGGAAGTCTGATGCTTGTTTTCCGAGTAATGAGCCATCTTGTCCATTTCAGTCCCAGGAGTTGATTGGTCCAGTGTTGCAGTTGGTTTCTCTGTTTTTCCGCCCTCATCCCATTTCTGACTGTTTATAGGGAGTTTTGTCTTGATGAAATTGTTTCTCGTGGCCTTTGTCACAATGTTTTTAAAACCATATTCTGACTGATTCAGTCTAAACAAAGTTCAAACTGTTTTTATTTAAGTGTGACCAATATGTAGGAGCAGGAGAGTTTGGTTTGTTTTTCCTTTTTTGTACCTTAAACGGTTTGACGAGAGACGGCAGCGACTTCTGGGAGCTTTTCTAAGGACTGAAGACGGGACGCTTCAGTCTCGTAGGGTCTGGTTTTAGTGTGTGTGTGTGTGTGTGTGTGTGTGAGAGAGTGAGTGAGTGTGTCTTGCAGCACAAAGATGAGCTTGTAGCTTCTCAAACAAAGACTTCCTAACACGTTGTTCACACGTACAGATTCAGCAGCAGCCATTTCACATTCAGTTTAGCATTAAATGTATTTTAGTTCTCTTTAAAGTTGATTTTCAGGCTTTTTACCTGCGTTTGACAGACAGTGGTGAGACAGGAAGTGTGAAACTACAGATGCTGTGGTTATGTGCGATGTGCCTTAACCAGTAGGCCACCAGTTTGCCAGTTTGCCCAGTTGTTCATTGCCTCTATAACGGCAGCAGAGGTCGTGCTGTGTGTTGTTGTGTTTCTTCCAGTGGCTTCTTCCAGTTCTGTCATGGAGAATTTGTTCTTGGCCTGTGATTGGCTGTTGCTCCGGTGTGTCCAACAAACATCTAATCACACAAAGTTGAATGTTGCTCATCAAGTTATGCTGCTGGGTGACATCAGCACCTTTTTCTGTTTGGTTTGTTTTTGGCTCCGTTTACAGCGGAAACTATTTATTAGTCAACGGAAAACTAATCGGCACATACGCAGATGATTAACACATCGTTCAAATCAATTATTCAAGAAAAAAATGCCAAACATTTCTTAGTTCCAGCCTCTCAAATACCAGTGAACAGCTTCTCCTCCACTTTGACGTCACACAACCTCAAATCAACGTCCACTTACTGTCCTTTCCCAGAGCTCTCAGACATGTTACACTCTTTATCGGTACATAGAAAAAACTCCTGAATTGGTTTGGGATTGTTTTTAGGACAGAAACTATAAATGATTTCATTATTGATTCATTTAAGAGCTTTGCCCATAAAACTTATCAGATGTCCAAACCTCAACCTTCTAAAACCCCAAAAGATGTTCAAGTTATAATGACGTCAACAGAAGGAAAACAGTCAAAAGTAAGAAGCTGAAAACAGGAAATATTTGGCATTTTTGTTTGGAAATGGACAAAATAGATCCTGATTAGCTCTGCTTCAAAACAGTGTTATAATAATTATAATATTGTGTTCAGGTTGTCACACTACGTTTATGTAAATGTCCTGTCAGTCAGAGGAAGGGTTTCACTTGTCTTGTTAAATCTTTGAGTGCTGGTTGTTATTTGGATCCAGCAGCTTCGTGTCCACTTCTCAGCTGGTTTCTGTTGCTGCTGTTGGAAAACCACCGACCGATGATTAGTTTAGTTGAAGTTCTGTGTTTTGACAAAATAATCCAAACTCTTGAGTCTATTTAGAAGCTTCCTGTGCTTTAAACTAGAGCTCTGAGCTCATCACAGATAGCATCGCAGAGAAATGTCAAAGGTGTACGGAAAAGAAATAAGGTCTGTAGTTTCTCCTCGAGGGACAAGTTTAATGTTCAACTGTAAAAAAAACAAATGTGAAAACTATCCTGTTCATTACTGTTATGAGTTGTTGTCTGATGGATTATTTAAACTCAATACTGACGTTAAATCCTCTGTGTCTTCCTCAGTGGAAGGAAAGTTAGTAAGTGGACCTTGAGTTGGGCTTATTTTGTCAAAATGGGGGAAAAAAAAGCTCAAGAATCAACTTTGATGCTTCAACTAACAGTTATTTGGTTTATAAAGTGACAGGAAATAGTGAAAAATGTTGCAGCAAAACCACAAAATACTCAGTTTACGGTAGAAGAAGAGCTGCAACGATCCATCAGCAGCTTTTTTTTATAATTAAATGTCATTTTTCTGAGTAAAAATGGTTTCAGTTTGTCAAATGTGAGAATTTTAATTCCACAGTAAACTGAATGAAAAGAGTTTTTGGATAATAAGATTTTTCACTCTATCCTGAAACTTTATAGACTAAATGATTTAATGGAGGAAATAATTGATGATTAACTGATAGTGGAAGTACTCAACCTCATCACTCAGTCATATCACTAATCCGCTCTTTTCTTTAGATGCAAAATTATATATTTTTTTAGAGCAGCGACTAACAGTTATTTTCATTATTTATTCATCTGCTGATTTAATTGAGTTGTTTGTTCCTTAAAATGTCAGAAAACTGTGAAAAATGTGGATCAGATGGCGTCTTCAACCCAAAGATCTTCAGTTTACTGTCGGAGAGACGAAAGAAACCAGATTAATCAGATTAATCAGATTAATTGGCAGTTATTAGTTGACAACTAATCGACTCGTTACAGATATCCGACGGCAGATTCACTATTTGGTGAAGCAAATATTGACATTTATTGGATTTAAAAGACTGAAATAATTGATTATCAGAATAGTTACTCATCAATTGTCATGTGTTGAGAGTAGAAAATCAATTTATCAGCTGTTTATTTATTTATTTTTTAGTTATTTTAAAGGTTAGCGACGGTGTGAAATCAGCTCGTCTGATTTATCGTCGGACGTTTCGTCTCTCGTCTCGTCTTTCAAGGCAAACTCTTGAACTTTCTGTCTCCTTTTGAATCTGTATGTGTGAACGAGTCTCTCTGATTGGCTGCCTCTTGTGACATCACAGTTGTAGATTTTCTTCCCATCCCCTCCCGTCCTGCTCCGCCCTGATCTCTCGTCTCAGACTCGTACTGTACGGCTGAAAAAAAGGAGAAAAGAAACCACACGTAGCTAAAGGAAGATGTATATTGATCGGTTTGTGCCGACACGTTCTGTTCTGTTTGATCTTGTATTGTAATCGTACTTCTGACTGTATTATCTACAGTACCTCTTTTATAAGAAGGAAAAAAGACGACAGATCATTGTAGTAATGCATTTATTTAAATTATTATGATTATTAACACTTGTAATGGACGGCGATAGTCTTTAGGATGTGTGAGTTTAGAGCTGTGTTGATGTAAACCCTCCCCCCTCCCTCCTCCTCCTCCTCCACTACCCATAACCCCCTTCTTCTGCGGAGATGATGGACTCCGTTAAATGAACACTCGGCTCCACTGAGACTCTACTGTGTTTCTAATGTGTTTGACTGCAGAAGATTTTAAAGAACTTGAACGATGGAAAGTGTTTCTCTTGCCTTTTTACAAAGTGACGTTGTGACGGTCTCTTTCAGTCAAGCCTTCCCATCATCCCTTTCTTCCATATTTATCCTCTTGCCGAGCTCAAACCCCCCTACCTCCCCCCTTATCCCCCCCCCCCCTCCCCCTCCCACACACACTCACTCCTGTTTCACAAAACTCACTTTGAAAAAGGGATGACTTCTCCTCCTTGTTTGGAGTGCATTCAGTCCTCATCATTTGATCCTTTTTTATGTTCCAATTTTATGGTAACGTCTTGTGTTTTATTGGTGTTCTTTTCCTTTTTATTATTTAATTGCGTTTTCTGACTATTTGGAAGCCTCTCTGTGTGTGTGAAAACACAGTTTGTCAGCGTTTTCAGGAGCACTGGTGCTAGTTTTAACAAAAAAAAAAAAGAAAAAACTATTAAAAAGTCAAAGCCGTGCAGTGACCGTCAAGTGCTGTAGGAGTCGATGTGATCTTGATCTAGAACACAGAAATAATAACTGTACATTCTCTATTTTTATTTCCTCAAACATGTTTCATTTTGTTTCTGAGTGGACACTTTCCCGCCTGCATTTCAACTAGTTTTTAGAGAAGAAGAAGAAGAAAAAGATTGGTTTGGAACAATTATAACCCCCTTTTTTTGTTTTGTTTTAAGTTCTAACTTTTTGTTTCCATGCATATATATGTAATGCTTATTATACACTTTTATAAACTATGTTTTGATAATTCATTTCTTAACAGAAAAACTTGTCCATATACTATAACCCTTACTGCTGAGTACTGAAAATAAATAGCTGAAAAAACACAGCAGAGGTCAGTGTTTTCACTCCGCTCTCCTTCAACAGCTTCAACAAACCTTTAAAATTATTATTATTATTATTATTATTATTGTTACTGCCATTTACACCAGAGGTACACCTGTACAATCTAATGCAACAGTCCCACCTTTATGAAGCCTTTAATGTTGTTGTTGACACCATCAGAGAGGTTTGTTATTGTTGGTCGTAGTTGGAGCTGAAACTGTTACAATCATCAACTTAAAGTCATTTATGGAGCACAAAAAACAAACATTTGCTGAGGATTTGCTGCTTCTCTCAGAGTTTTATCAGTAAACTGAATATTTTGGGGGTTTTGGACACAAAACAATGGTAATTTAAATCTACAGCTACAGCATTATGTGGAGGACTTAAATGCCAAAAGTGAAAGACAGTACATATTGTATTTATTTACTTTTAATACATGCACTTACTAAAGGATGAAATGTTCTCTATAGGTCAAATAAATAACTCTTAAACCCTGGACTTGCTGAGATGTTTTTTTATTAGCTCAATGAAAATTTGCAAAAACATTTTGGAGATACAGGTTTTTTGTTTGTTTGTTTTGATAGCAACACTTCCTAAGTCCTTAACTGAACCAAACTGGTTTTCGTTGTGACTCATTTATTCTAAACTGTTTTAGAAAATCCAAACTTAAAGTTTTGCCTTTTAATTTTGACATTATTTATGTTTTCCTAGGAAAATAATGACACAATAGGGCTGTGCGATATGATGTAGAAAAACAGCTGTTTATATTATGCTCTATTGAATTTTTAAAATTTCTTTACGGCAATATTTTTCATCATTTGGAGACTCTATCCTCTTCACAGATCACATTATTTCCTTATTTTCAGACATATAATGTGAAATAATGACTTAAACATATGTAGCAGTTCAGACTGCTCTGATCGTCGGTTTCCAGCGTTTTCGTCTGTTTTTTTTTTCCTACTTTCATTTTTCCCCACCGAGCCGTGACTTCATTACACCGCTGCACACGTTACTATGTTTATTTATATTATTTATCTAATCGCCGTTTGTGCTGCACACAGCGCAGCAGAGGAGAGACTCAAATTAACAACTACACTCGTTACTATAAGTGCAACAGAAGCTTTGTGAGTAAAAAGCCAAGAAGAGTAATTTATTAATGTAATCCAGCACGGGCCAGAAATTTACAGGAAATGTGCTACACTGAGATTTGTATCAGTATTTGGTCACATCACACTGCCCTATTATATTCTTTTTTCTGCAAAATTCTGTCTGTATTCTTGAAAAAATTTTTCTCAAAATTGTAATGATTTCTCAAATTAACTTTTTTTTGCTAAATATTTAATTTTTCTTTTTGTTTTTTTAATCAACTTTTTAACTTGAATAGTTCTCCAAAAATTACAATTCTATTCTTGAAAAATTATGACTTTGTTCTTTAAATTATTACGATACTTATGACTATTTATATTGAATGCATGTATTAAAATGAAATGCATATAACAATGTGTATTCTATTTTACTTTGTCTTCTCTTTTAATTCTCTATAATCAGGCATTTTAAATAATTTCAACATTTCAACATTCATATCTTCTTCAGGTTCTCAGCTGTAGGTCTCAGATTTAACTTTACATCAACACATCATCATCAGTGGAAGGTGTACTCAGATATTTTACTAAAGTTAAGTAGAAAAAGACAAATACTATACAATACAAATAAAACATAAAATTTTGTTTTATAAATCTTAACCTGCAAAGTCACAAAGTTATCAAATAAATGTAGTATTTAAATAAATGTATTGGAGTAGAAGTCTAATATAGCAGAAAATGGAAATACAGTACAATACCTTAAAATTTTATTTAAGTATAGTACTGCATATAATTCTTTGAAAGAAATCGTATTATGTGCAATATATAATGTTTGAAATCCAAACATTAGCAGGAAATGTTATAATTTAATAAACTCATCATGTTCTGACTAATATTAAAAAATCAAATATGAGAATAAAGTTGTAATTTAATAAGAAAATCATAGTATTACAAGAATACGTTGTAATTTATGAAAAAAAGTTGTACGTTGACAATAGTTAATAAAATAATAATGACATTTATATTGTAATATGAGAGTAAAGTTGTAATTTCATGAAAAACATTGAATGAGGAAAAAAAGTTATACAGGAGTATGTTTTTATTTAATGAGAAAAATATAATATGAGAAAATTGTAAATTAATGAGAAAAAGTTGTAATTTAATAAGAAATTTACAAGAATACGTTGTAATTTATGAAAAAAAGTTGTATGTTGAGAATAAAGTTTTAAAGTAATAATGACATTTACATTGTAATATGAGAGTAAAGTTGTAATTTTATAACAAAATCATAATATTACAAGAATACGTTGTAATTTATGAAAAAAAGTTGTAGGTTGAGAATAGAGTTGTAAAATAATAATGACAATTACATTGTAATATGAGTAAAGTTGTAGTTTAATGAAAAAGGTTGAATGAGAAAAAAAAGTTGTAATACAAGTGTACATTTTTATTCAATAAGAAAAAAATTGTAATATGACAAAGTTGTAATTTAATGAGATAAAGTTATAATATTACAAGAACAAAGTCATTTAATTAGTGGAAGTAATGTGAGTAATAAGACAAAATTTGATTGAAGTGGAAGTTATGAGAATAAATTTATAATTTTATGAGATAATATATTTGAATTCTGTGGCAGTTAACAGATGAAAGTGTAACAGCGGTAGTCAAACAAGAAAAATACTGAAAGTGTAAACTGCTGTATTATTGATGCTCTCCACTTAAAATACTTTATATTTCATCTTTACTGCAGAGATCCACTAACCCGAAGCGTCAGATGGTTTGTTACACAGAACCATCTGAGAAGTCGTCCATGGAAACTGTTTGGGGGAAAAAAGGGCAACAACTTTCAGAAAATACTTGGCAGGTGATTGGATGAAGCATCTGTCCATCACCGGCCATCTTACCTGGTGAGGCAGCTGGATTCGCGACAGATTGGTCCAAACCAAGCGCATAACTTGACGCCTGACGAGATGGATTCGCAATCTCGTGAATCCAGCTGCTTTGCAAGGTAAGAGAGCTACAGCTTTCTCTTTGATTGTTTTAACAGAATATAAATAAAAAATATATACGTTAAATGATCCTTTAGCCTTACAGACAAAACACAGGGAGTTTATGTTTCTCTTAGAATAATCTGAAGGTCTGAGGTGAAGCAACAAGAAGAAGAGTCTTTAGAGGACAGTAGAGTATTTAGCTCCACTAATGGTCAAACACTCCACAGATTAGCTTTAAGAAGATAAAAGCTACACTTCCTCTGGCTTCAAAACATCTCCTTGGACACCTTTGAGGAACAAACAGACACGTTCAGTTCAATCAGATTCTTATAAAGTCAACAAGTTCTCCAAATTAAAGGACAAACGTGATTAATCCATCAACTCTCCAGTATTTTCTGCTCTGATGCCTCTATCAATGCTGGACAATACATATGTTTTATAATTTGACAATGCTGGAGTCTTAACGTCTGATTAGGTTTAGGAAACCTCATCATTTGGTTTGGTCTCAGATTTATCTGTAGGAGGATTTTTCATGCAGGACTTTTACTTGTACTGGAGTATTTTTACGTTGTTGTACTGGTACTTTTACTGCAGTAAAGGTTCTGAGTGCTTGTGACAGTAGTACATCTTTAGTTCTCGGTTGCCTTGCTAGCTTCCTCCTGTAAGAAGGAAGGTAAACGGTGATGGAGAGCAAAACAGAAGTAAAACATTAAAACTGTTCATCAACTTGCTGCGTTTCTTCATTCTTTCATCTCTGTTAAGTTTTGACAAATTTTGATTGAAACAATACAAAATATTTAAAAATGTAAAAATCAGTTTCACCTCAAGAGAAACAAACTAAACACTCGTAGCTCAAACTCCCTCCAAAATATGACATATTCATCATGAGTCTTCATGCTTGAGGAGACTGAAAGTCAGCAATGTGGGGGGAAAAGAGCAAAACTCAGAGGAGCAGCTGAAATTGTCACTAAAATGAGAACAGTTGGTTCATCTTAAAGACCAGACCAACACAAGGGAGCCTGCTCAGGTTGTCGTCAGCTTCTGGGCTGAACTGCTATCACAGGTTGTTTCCATGATTTTAACTTTACCAGCACAGGTGCACAACAGCCAGATGTAAATTTAGGGAGGCTTAAGCTGGGTTTTTGATCAATGAAGTGTCGCCTGGCATGAAGGTACGCACCAAAAATGATGTCGCTGCGTCTTTCACGTCAAGCACAAAAGGCTCTGAAAGCTGTTGAAGCGTTTGGTCGTGCATTTATGAATTTTCCTAACTAGTTGCCTGCTGAGCACAGACACGCAGAAGTGGCTGAAGTGCAATGTCACAATCACAATATGTCCCAGTATTCCTCATGGAGACGTCTCTGCATGTAAGGGACGGACAGACCATCTCCTCTTGCGTCACCTTTCTAGTTTTAGTAACCATAAGCAGACACATTCGTCAGCAGCGGCTTCACGTTGCCATGTTGGATAGTGACGTTCTTCCAGTAACATTCGTCTTTCTTATTCACAGAATATTTTGCTTGTACTAGCATTTCAGATAACACTGCAACGAACAACATGTTGAGCATCTGTGCACGCTTGTAGCCTGTTTGCTAAATAGCAGCTACTGCCCAGAAAAATCCTGGTTTTTGTTGGTGGTTTAATGTTTTCAGTGATACTTTATGGGGGAAGCTAAGAGTCCCTTAGCTTCTTAATAGCACCAGACATGAAGTTTGATGATTTTTATAACATTTGACACTGAGTGAGTATAATTGTATTTATTTTTTAGGCTTGTTAGTATCAGTGACTGATAGATGTAAAACTAAATTACACTTGAATAAAAATACATCTATTGAAAGTTGAATGTTTTTGTCTACATGAGCTCTTGGTTATGTCGACCATGTAATTTGTGTGTAATAACCCTTTATGGTAAATTTCCCAGATGCAGCCCTGAGGTCAGACAGTCTGAGGTGTAAATGAAGTAAATCCAGAGTAATCCTTTGGTCACGCAGCTCACATCGTTCTCTTGGGAATCAAACCGTGTAAAAAAAAAATCAGTTTATTGTGATTTGGTTGTAAACTGAAGTGCTTGTTACAAGCTGACTTCTTTGTTTCATGGCTGCGTCTCCTGAGACGTCGCTGTTTGTTTTCTGCTCTCTTTTGGACTTGAAATGGTTTAAAAGCATCGGATGTAAATCACAATGTTTTCTCCCTGCGTTTGTTTTCTTCTTCTCTTGTACTGACTGAATGTTGTTTTTGGATCAGTTCAGGTGAAATTTACAAGTGCATTTCAGTCACCAAAGGAAAAAAGTTGGAGATGTTATCTTGTAATTATAATGTTTGAATCTCATAATTATGAATTTGTATCTTTTCTTCTAATTACAAGATCAGTATGAGATCTTTTATATGTTTTTATACCTTTATGGATACAGATGTGATTACTGAGATAGTTTCTTGTAATTGTATCTTGCAATTATTAGATAATAATATTTCCTTTTGTAATTATGAGAATCAGTTACAGTAATTAAGAGACCTAACATATCAATTGCATAATTAGTGAGGTCTTTTCATGTAATTATGGAGTATAATAATTATAAATCTTGTAAGTAATGGTCTTAAAATTATGAGACAGATCTCATTGAGATCTTTTTTCTTGTAATTATGATATTAGCATAATTATTTATAACTTTTTTCCACAAATAATGAATACAGACTAATTTAATATTTTAATTCTAAAAATATTGTCTTTTTTGTAAATGTGATTTGGATCTTGTATTTATTGATAATTTCTCTCAGAGTTTCATAATTATTGAGGTATTTTCTCACAGTTATGATACATGGACCTTAGTGAGATCTTTTCTTTAAATTTTAAGATATGGATAACGATGAGGTAATTTCACCTAATTATGCAGTGTAGATCTATTCATTATAAAATCTCTTTTAATAATCAAATAATTTTCTATGCAATATAAATCTCATAATTATGAAAACTTTTCTTGTAATTAAGAGTAATAATAAAGTGTGATATACCATTACCATTATGAGATCCCCTTTCATAATTACATACAGATTCTATAATTGTGAGATGAGTCTCATAATTATTCATTATTGTTACATTTTTTCATAATTATAAAATGCAGAAAAAACAGTGATTACAACTGTAATGTTGGGATGTCCATCTGGTAATCATCAGACATTGCTCTTGTGAATATGTGTGAATACGGCTGTTGCGATTGTTAGATACAGATTTCATAACGATGAAACTTCTCATACAGAGTTTTTCTTGTAACTAAGAAATGTGATCTTGTAACTATGAGATATTCTTGTAATTATGCGACACAGATCTTGAAGTTCTGTGATTTGGATGTGTTAATTATTAAGGAATTTTTTTATGTAATAGTGTAAAATCTCAAACTTTCCTGCAGTTATGAGACACATTTGATCCTCTTAAGCTCTTTGAGATCTTAACTCTGGCTTACAGTCTGTCAGACCAGAGATCCAGGTCTGCTTTCTGACCGCAGAGTCAAAACTAAACCTGGAGAAGCAGCGTTCAGTTTTTATGCTCCACATATCTTACACTACACTGTAAAAAATACTACACTTATTCTATTTTAGCTTTTTTTTGTTTTCTATTCTCTGAGCTATTTAATGACTGTTTAATTGTATTTAAATGTCCTTTTATGGTGTGATATCTTGATACTTTTAATGTTTTATGTAAAGCACCTTAATTGAAATGTGCTGTATAAATAAACTTATCTTGCTTTAAACAATCTCGAGCTGGTTGGGAACTGTGGATTGAGCTCCACAAACAAACTGGCCTTTTAGAAGAAACTATATTTTTAGACGTCGCTGTCAAAATGTGAAGTTGTTTCCGAGTTTAACCCATCTGATCTACTCTGTTTCTCTGATCTCAGATCTCAGCCCGGTGAGTTCGACGAGCAGCTCCAAGAGCTACGTCTGCAACCAGTGTGGGCGGTCTTACCGCCACGCCAGCTCCCTGCTCAACCACAAGAACAGCCACAAGACCGGGACCTACTTCTGCAACTCCTGCCAGAAGGAGTTCCCCAACCTGATGTCCCTGAAGAATCACCGGCGGATCCACACCGAGCCCAAACGCTACCAGTGCCCCGACTGCGGCAAGTCTTTCCGGGTGTCCACAGCGCTCATCTGCCACCGCCGAATCCACACCAAGGAGAAGCCGTTCTCCTGCCAGCAGTGTGACAAGAGCTTCTCATCCCGGTCCAACCTGAGGCACCACATGAAGGTGCACTGGAAACGTCCGTCACTGTCCAGGGGAACACCGTCCGCCTTCCTCACCGTCCCCTCCAGACCTTTCCTTTAAATGTCCGACCTCACTGTTTGTTATGTTGTCCTGAAGTGGTCCGGACCAGCAGAAAGACCTCATTATAGGACCACAACCCCCCTCCCCTGGGCCACATCGTGTCTGAAGAAAACTGCAGCAAGGTGTTGCTTAAAGGAAACGTCTGAATCTTATAAGTAGCTGAAGACCTGAAACTTAACTACTGAAAACTTCATGCTGACATTTAAAGTGAAGTTCTTCTTTTTCTTGCAGAGCTTCAGATGTTCAGATTGATTCCTCTCAAGTGTCTGTTCACTAAATATGAAGCTAAAGCTAGCAGCAGGTTAGCTTAGCCTCCGGCTTCATACTTAGCATACAGACTTGTAAGTGGAATGAATCTGAACATCTACTTCTAACATTCCAACAATATTATTTAAGAAAGCAAATAAGCTTATTTCCCACAATGCAAATGAATGTTTCTTGGATCATGTGACTGGAAAACATATCCTGATAGGACACAGCAGGTCTGATTGATTATCCTTAGAGATTTGTGATGTTTTGACTTGAATTTTTGGATCCAAAAATGATCAAATTTCGAACTTCTGAAATGTTGAATTTGAGTAACCCTCAAAATTTAAATAAAATAAACTTGCATTGCCTTTAAACTGCCTGAATTCAGAAAAAGTGAAATTCTAAAAAAGTTTAAATTCTATAAATGTCAATATGAAGTTTTCAGTTGTGATTAAATGTAACAATTCAGTTTCTTATAAGTTTCAAATCCTTCCAGCCTTTTTTTTGCTTCCATGTTGCTCAGACAGTCGACTCCGTCGTCATGTTTCCTCTCCGTTTAAAACGAACACGACACCTGGAAGCTAAAGCTCTCCCTTAAAAAACTTAAATCTTGTGTTTTCTCACTGACTTCTTGAAACTCTCAGTTTCTTTCCATTGATGGTAAACAGTACTCAGAAAGGACTTTTTGCTTTGAAGCTTCTTTATTGACACTCAACAGGTCATCGTCTGTGTCCGCTGAGATCGATCGGGTCAGTGAGTCGACACTCAAACTCTTTTGTACACAAACGGACACCCGTTGACAGTAAACGGGGACCTGAAAACGACTCTGAATGAAGGTCCTCCAGTTGGATTAAACAGAAGTTAAAGTCTCTTTCCATCAAAGCTCAGCAGGACAGGAGATGATGAGACTGTTGTGATATATTTCCATCTCCTCTGCAGCCTTAAACACAGCAAGCACAGGTGGATTATGGGTATTTTTCCATTGATGAAACAAACAGTGGATCAAACAGAAAACTCTGGTATTGTTAGAAGTTTATGCTATGATGTGTCCTCCATGTCTTCAGTTCTGTTCAGGTTCAGAATTACAACTTTTCCTTGAACAAACTGAAGAACAGACTTCAAGGAGATCAGTGTGGACGAAAACAAAGAAAAACTGTATCTTCCTCTCGTTTGTCGACCTTCAAGCCCGAACATAAACAGATGTGAAGCAGAGAAGAAACAAACTGATAAAACTTCCTCCTCTGTGCTTTTGTGAAACTTAACGTCAGTGTTGAGGTTAAAACGCGACCCTGCAGAGACGATTTATAAACTGTTAAAGAGTATTTTCAACTTTTCCTGTAAGGATATTTGGTGGATGGACACTATTATGGGATATTTATGGAAACAATCGTGGTTGCAGCTGGTCCAGTTATTTATGGAGAGCTTTAGTTTCACAGGGTGTAAAATCCTCAGATCACCAACATCATCACTGGGTCGGAGAAAATGAACTCTTTAATTCAGGCTGTTTTTAACGTCAGCGAAACATCAAACCATCAACTGCAGAAGCTCATTTCTGCCACATGAAATGAAGTTGTTGGTTTTTTTTACATTATTAAGTGATTTAGCAGATTGTAATTATAAGAAATTGCCCCATAAAGTTTCTCATAATTAGATAGTCTCATTATTATGAAAACATTTCTCATAATTATGAGTACAGTATAGTATTATTATTTAGCCATAATCATTTAGTATCTCATTATTTATGACTTAACTTCTAATTGAAATAATATCTCGAAGCTTTTTTTCAAACTGATGAACTAATCAGTATGAGAAATGTTCTCATAATTAAGTTTAGTTATGAGACACTGTCTGATAATTATGAGAAACTAAATCTTAATTATGATACACTGAGTCAGACTATCATTGTTTAGAAAAAAATATATAGTATCTATTAATTATAAAAAGAATTATTAGATATGATGTCATAACTATGAGAGCAGGTCTCCAAATTATGATTCAAAGTCATAATTATGAGAAAAGTAACACTTAATAATGAAAAACCAACAGGTGGAGTAGTAACGGGCTTTTCTACAAGTTGATGTCGCGACTCTGAACTTCACTGAAATCCAAGATTGTCATTGGTTCTGGCTCAGATGTGATTCGTCGTGTGTTTCCTTCAGGGACAAAGCTGATGTCGGGAGCCATGTAGTTTTGTCTCTGAGGAAACGCACTAAAAACAGACTTCAGGTTGGAGGTGAAACAGCCTGCAGACCAGCAACTTCATCATCAGACGAGTTTGTGACGTCAGTGATTTATCTCTCGTCTGTCTCCTTCATCACCTCGTATTTGTTTTAATAATAATAATAATGATGATAATAATGGATGACATTTATATAGCGCTTTATCTTGTTACCCAAAGCGCTTCACAGTGAAGGGGTGAAACTCGCCTCAACCACTACCAATGTGTAGCGCCCACCCGGGCGATGCACGGCAGCCATTTTGCGGCAGAACACTCACCACAAATCAATATTTGTGTATTCAGTTTTTTTTAGGCACCTGTATTTTCTGATGCTGTGCCTCTCACACAAACATAGTTAAAGGGTTGTGGTGCAAATGTAAGAGAAGTAGAATTTTAAAAAGTAATGATGTGATGATTATGTGCCCTCTCTGCTTTCACACTGTCACAATCTGCAGGAGTTTCTGTTTTTGGTCGAGCTACGAATGTAACATTTACTTTTGTATCTAAAATACTAACTTGATGTCGGGTCGGGTCATGATGGTTGAGTTTGGGTTTATCAGATGAAATGATGAACAGTTGCAGCTTGTCCAAAAAGTAACAAACAACTGCAGTCATTGTGATGGCCATTTTGTGTCCCTTCCTCAAACCTACTTTTATCAAAGAAAGAAAGAAATCAGACCCGATTTCCCATAATTACGACTTAATTTATATAATTACGAGATCTTCATCTTATGAGAAAACAATTTTATGATTACAAGATATGTATCTGGTAATTATGAGATCTTTTCTCATCATTGTGAAATCCGGATCTCATAATTATGAGAAACTCAAAATCTCATGATAATGAAATTTTACTGTAGTTATGAGACAATTCCATAATTATGAAAAAACTTTTTTGTAATTATGAAAAAAGACTTCATAACTATGAAAAGTCCTATAAAAGTCTTGATTATTACTAGAAATTGTTCTTGTACTCATGAAAATGATAATTTCATAATTACAGGAAAACAAAGTAATTATGGGAAAAAGGATTAAAAGGAAGAAGAATTATAAGAAAACCTTTTTGTAACTATGAGAAAACTGAAACTAGTTAATTATCACTATTTCAGAATTATGACAAAAAATTTTATAATGAAAAAAAGATTCATGTATTGTTTAAAATATTAAATCTTTTTTTTAAATTTTCATCACAAGATTTTTTCTTATCATTGTGAGATTTTTTTCACATAATTATGAGAAAAATGGTCATAATTATGATGACAGTTTTAATGAAAATTAAAAGTATTTTTTATAATTCTACATTTTTTTCATTCCCATAACTATGAAAAACTGTTCTACGGATACGGATGTCAATAATGACAATGTGTTTTTTTAATTACATGAAAACTGTCCTCTAACTAATAGATGGGTTTTATAGTTTTTTTATGTTTGCATCTCACAGATATGAGAAACCTGGGAAGATATCTCTCTCAAGATCCTCATGAGATGACTCATCATCATTTACTCATAATTATGACAAATTATAAGAACTTTTTGTCATAAGTATCAGGATTTAGGAGATAACAGCATTTTAATTAAGATTGTCAATTAATTTCTCTTTGGTGAATTCAGTGTGCTTCTGTACATTCCTAACGTCACAGAATTTGGAGTTTTGTGGTGCGAAACCAAGAAACTCAAAAAGCTCTTTGGCCACAAAAACACAAAGCTTATATTAATTAAAGCACATTTGCCTGCTGGACTCAAGATGTATTTAATTACAGAAACCAGAAACATCTGGTTCGTTTCAGTTGGGGATGCAAAATGGCGCAGGAGAAAGCGATGTGTAGAAACATAGCAGTAGATCCTTGGTGCTGTTTGGTTAGATGAAGTATCGTCATTGTACCTCTGTATCATAATCTCTGTATGAGCTTTTATATACAAACAGATAACTGTAGAATGCCTTTGTTTCTATCAGCGTGTAATGAACTGATGTTAATGAGATGGACGAGCTTTGTGGAAGAAGCTGTTGGTAAGAAATGTTCTGAAAGCGTCGCTGAGAAAGAAATTTTCCAGCCTATAACATTGAAACATTACTTCCATGTTAAATAAACACCCTTCTTTAGAAAAAAATCCTTTGCAAATGTTTCTTCTTGGTGGTTGTCAAACTAAACATTCCTGGACTGTTCAGACCAGGAGAAATAAAAGAACCAGCTGTGTGACTTTTACTCAAGACAGTTTTGGTTATTTTAATGACTAATTTCTGTGTTTATGTTTAAATTATTTGATTTTCTCAGTAGTTTGAAGTGAACAGGGCTTCTGTGCACCAGTACAGTCATGAAATGTAAGCAGCTGCTGGTCCCTGAAATGTTTTTCCTCATTCTGTGATCTTATCATATTAATATTTCAACAAAATCTATCATATCAACATTTCTAAAGTGATGTAGTTCACATGTGATCTATATGAGTGGATCTTTCCTATCAGGGGGAGGAGGGTAAGTTTCTTGGCAGCAAGTTTGAAATCAGCAGAAAGCATGTTAGAGACCACCTCGTTTCAACTGTCAGGGCATTTGCAGCCATTTTTTTGGCGTGAAAACCAGGTGTTTTTAGTGAGACATCGGCCATTTTTAATTTTAATTTTAACCCGAATCATGATCTTTCCTTAACTCTAACCAGACCTGAACCACAGTGTTGTCACACCATAAAACATCATTATTGAACGGGTAGAAATGTTGATATGATCCATATTTTATGTATTGAAATGTATATATTCAACGTTTCTGCAGACCACAGATTGTAGTTTGCAGAAACGTTCAATGCCAACGTGTTCTTCTGGTGACTGGGTTGATACTGTGGTTGACAGGATCAAATGCAGCATTTAAATCTTAAAGGACTAAGGCTGAGCAGTCACCTCTGTCTGCAGCTAGAAGTAGCTCATTAGTTACCTTAAGAAGAACTGTCTCTGAACTGTGAAGAGCTCTAAAACCAGACTAGAAGTAGTTACTTGGATAAAAAAGACAGTTTGGTAGTTGCTTGAAGACTGACGGTCCAAATTGGGTTTTTTAAGCAGAGGGTGGACAACGGCATGCTTCAAACTATCAGGAAAAGATCCAGTGGTCAGTGAATTATTCAAAATGTGCAGGATAACAGAACTGACAGTGGAAAATATCTCCTTGAGCAGTTTGGTGCGGATGGTGTTTAACATGCAGGAGGAAACTGAACTCTGACATTAAAATGGGTTGAAACTGGGTAAAAGTAGCAGGATTATCATGTTACATGGAGAGAATGCAGGGGAAGGCTGCATTTGGGATCAGGGTTTACAAGTTAAAGAGACTGAGCAAATAAACTAACAATAATAATATTATTAAAAAAGAAAAAGAACTGAGGGACCAACAGGCAGAGGTCAGCTGATCTGTCACACTCAACTCTGAACTCATTTATGCCTCATTCACTTACAACAACAAGCATGAACTTGAGGAAACATTCACCAAAAATAAAAACATTTTTTATATGCCTGTGTGATCAGAGTTGAATTTTTTCACACAGTTTTCTGTTTCACCAAAACAAAAAGAGAAACCTGTGAGAGAGGAGCTGAGTGGACAGCTGCTGTCTGTCTGCTTTTTGTGCTTCTGTCACTTATAATAAATAAATCCTGTTTCTACATCATCTCCTGCTCTGTTTCCACTGAGTGAAATATGCTTTGTAACAACTCTGGTCTCATACTCGGCAGTATTGTCTGTCATTTGTTAGAAATAGTCAGTGGTGAGAAGTAACTAAGAACATTTAATCAAATAATGTACTTAACTCCAGTTTAGAGGTTCTTGTTCTTTACTTGAGTATTTCCATGTGATGCTACTTTCTACATTTCAGAGGGAAATATTGTGCTTTCTACTCCACTACATTTATTTAGTGATTTTTCCCTCTAAACTTCTCACATGCTTTCATTTCAATAAATGTTCAAATGATCCAATATTTCAGCAAAAATCAAAGATTAGAGAAAAAGTCCAAAAACTGAAAACAGATTTGTGTATCAGAACTTTGTTTTTTCTTCTTTCCTCTCCCATTAATCATCTCACGACCCCTCAGATTTATCTGCTGACCCTTTGGAGGGCCCCGACCCCTAGGTTGGGAACCAGTGGACTAAACTAGCTAACTGTATATAAAGTAGTGTAAACTAGCTCCACCTCCAGCAGCTACAACAGTAACATGCACACAGCAGCTTCACTCCTGAATCCTGCAGCTTGTTTCCACTCAGATCCAGCTCTCTCAGATGGGAGGGGTTGGACTTCAGAGCTGAGGCCAGAGAAGCACAGCTGATCTCTGACAAACTGCAGTCACCAAATGTCAATAAAGAATAAATTATGCAGATAAAATGTCATTTATAGTCCAATTATGTCCTCATCAATGAGCTTTTCTTCTTCTTTGTGGATCAAAACTAGAAACTATTAATAATCTAATGATGTCATATATAATAATATATCAGTCAGAGGGACCAAACCACTACTTTTACTGTAATACTTAAACTACATCAAGCTCATAATACTGATGTACTTTTACTGTTTCATGCAGGACTTTTACTTGTTATGGAGTATTTCTTACATCACTGTATTGGTATTTTACTTAAGTAAAAGATCTGAGTACTTCTTTCACCACTAAAATATCTGCTAGAGGACATCAATCAACAGATCTAGCCTAGGGGGCGCTCTAAGCAAAGTGTTCATAAGTTACCACAAGTTGTTCTTTATTTGAGTTTACTGAAACTAGAACCAGCAGGAGAAAGATGAGGACTTGATTAGAAAAGAGAATGAGAGTGATTGAAAACACAGAAAGCAATAAAGATCCCATCAGGCAACAAGAGTACACTGAACAATCCTTTTCTTTATTCATTTTTTGTTATCATTTCAATATGTCTGTCAGGGTTTGTTTTTTTTTTAAAGTTTTTATTTTAAATTAAAATTTTGACACACTTATAAAAGACAGCATCTGCATAGAGTTGTCATCTTAAAGATCCATGAAGAGAGAGAGAGAGGGAGTGAGGGAGAGAGAGCAAGAGAGAGAGAAGAGGGGGGAGAGAGTTGGGGGAGGAAGAGGGAGGGGGACGGGGGGAGAAAGGGAGGAAGATAGGTAAAGAAGGGGGAGGGGGGAATACTGGCACGTCACATGAACTAAACAGAACAGCCAACAGCAGTACGAGAGAGAGGGGGGAGGAGGAGGGAGACGGGGTTGGAGGGGATGGAAGGGGGATCAGGAAGGGGGAGGGTATTGTTTCAGAGTGGGGGGGTTGGGGGGGGGGGGGGGGGACAGATCGCTTTTACATTACACTACGCACACATACACACACACAAAAAAAACGGGACACAAGTTGCATTTCCGGTCAAAGTTGCGTCTGAAGAGCGATTGGCTCTGTCCTCTGTGGTGTTCAATTTTGGAAATATTTTTTTCTAACCTCACATCTCCATCTCTTTGCCTGCCGACTCCCCCAGAGACAGCTCCTTTCTGTTTATTCCCCCTAACGAACTTTAAGGTTTTACTTCTTCTTCGGGTCTGCAGAAAGTGTTGGTGTTCTCTAAAACGGGTGGTTTTGTTAACGGAGTTCCTGCAGGAGGTCTGAGAGCTGGTCGGCCGGGCCTGAACACCTCTGCATGAAAAGAAAGCCCTTGTTTCTCTGAATATTGCACGCTTTGTTACGGTAGGCCTGTGTGAGGCTAGAGACTGGGCCCAAAAAAGGTGGTGGCTCTGGGGTGGGAGTGGAATGGAGGGGGTTGGTGTTCCTCAAATATATCGAAGATGTAAAACTGCATCCAGACTAAATTCACAGACCTGAGCTACTTCCTGCAGTCTGACCAGGTAAAACTGAGATTTCGTAGCTCAGATCTGGTTTGTTGCAAAGATTTTATTTGTTGTCAATGTTCGACTGATCTTTTGCACTTCGACACCTTTGAGAAACTAAAAGTTGAGACCTCCTCCAGGAACCTGGTGAGGACTAAATGCTGGAAACAGCCACGAAGAAGGAAGACTGTGGTGGCATGTCGAGGTATGTCCGGAGTACGAAGTGGATGCAGTAACACAAAAAAAACATTTTAAGGCTACTGATCTTATCTTGTTAGGGACTAAGACCATGTTAGCCTTAAGACACCTTTAGGAAACGGGATCCAGATCTTTCTGCATCAGTTTGGTTGCTGCTGATCTGGACACAAATAAATCAGATCTTGTGTGCTTGTGTCAATTACAGACGAAGACTGAGGCTGATTTTATGCTTTTAAAAGCAACTCATTAAAAGAATTCCATTTACCCAAAAATTTTACCGGTAGGACCGTTTAGTTGAAAGGGATCTGACACTTCTTTATCAATTTCTGCACCCTGTGAGAGCTGCTACTGCCAGTCAAACTGTTAGCAGCTAGCAGGTTGATGGATCTGGCTACTTACTGGTACTGCAAGTCCTTTCTGTAGGACCGGGCGCAGGCTAAACTCTGGGGAAGCAGACAGGTAAACAGATGGAGTTTTTAGGTCTGCAGTTTGGCTCGCTAGCTGTGGTTGAGAGACGCAGAGTCAAACAGAGAGAGAGAGAGAGCGAGTTCGGAAACCGCTAACAGGGCTTCTGAAGTGATCAGGGGGTGTGGCCAAGAAAGCCCTGGAGGCGGGGTTTTGTTTTCCTAATATGGAGGGAAGCACTTTCATCAGAGGAGCCAGTGGGTGGAGCCTCTGGAACTGGGGTGATGAACAGAGGTGTGGTTGTGGCCGCGTTTACACCACAAAGACAAAGATCTGTCGCCGCCTTGAGGTCTTTTCATTTCCATAGATGGACGTGAAAAGACTTGAGTCACAAAAGCAGGTACAACGTTGCATCTTTCAGCAGGTGCCTTACTTCTAAGAACAACTGTGTACCTTTATTTTGTTTCTGAGAATCAGCCGGCTGGTGTAAACGTCGGCGTCTGAACTGAGCATGGCGGACAATGACGCTGGAAGCTATGTTTCTCTTTCTCTCTGCTTTTTCACCCACATGGACAGAATAAAAGGACTGTCTGATGGGAGGCGGAGGGATGGAGGTGGAGGTGAAGACGTGAAGATGTCGGGGAAGCGAAAGTGGCAAAAAAAAAAGGACAGAGATCGAACTACTTGTCAACTTTGACGGGAATAAATATCTCAGTAGATTTATACATAGACATGCAAGTCATTTTTTCTCTCTTTGAAGTTATTTACAATAATTACATAACACAAAGAATCCAGTTTCAGTTTGACAAAATTGCGAGCATTCAATATTCAATATTACTACTATTATTTATGATAACATAACTCCTTTTGTACTTCTTTAAATCATTGCTATTATAGAATCGTCATTACCTCCCTTTTTTAAAGTTTTTATGTTTGATCACTTTGTGTGAAGCCGTTCATTCTCCCTCTGGGTTTTTGCAAATGTTTTACTGCATTTTTATTCGTCATTTATGGTAATAATAATAATAATAATAACAATAATAATGATAACAATGTTATTTAAGTGTCTTTCCTACTTGCTATGGCAGAGACCATGTGGGCATGGTCTGTCTTTGTGACCCCTCCCCCTTACTCGTCCCACCTCTCCGACTAGGGAAAAAAACACTGATACAAAGCAAATACTGTTCGTACGATGAAGAGCAGAAAGACAAAAGGGTGGAGCGTCAAATAAATCATCATCAGAAACAACAATTAATATCAAGTCGCAGCTGCAGATTGAAGCAACGACAAACAAACAAACAAACAAATATTTTAGTGTTAACATCATCCAGAGAAGGGCACTGAACAGGTTTTGGTTTTTGAAAATGGTTTCAGGAAGACAAAAATCATCTCAGAGAAGAGTTTAATCGTCCGACAGCAGAGGAACATAAAAAGGAGTGAGTAAGTTGAATCCTCGCTCTGAACTCGGTGTCTGCTGGGAACAAACTTGGAAGACAGACACCCGTCTGCAGACGCTGTGCTGCTGGTTCACACGGAAAAATCAATTTGCAGAAGTAACTGTGGAGCCTGTTGTGTGCGCACACTTTGTGTTTAAAATGACCCCAAACTACAGGAATTACAGGTCATTTTTCTATATATGCGTGTGTGAAACAACACGCTAAGTTACTTCCACATACAGGCTAATGGCTAATGGCTAACGGCTAACGGTAGGTCAATCTTTGGAGTCTTGGTGTCGCACCCAAACTCTCTCCAGATGATTTTTTCCTGCTTTCCGTACCCCGCTCTGACAAAAACTGTACACAGCCAATAGAAGCAGTAATGGCTACGAAGCCACATACAGTTATAGAAATGCAGTATGGTGGTGTAAGATTCATATATATATATATATTTTTGTCTATATATGTGACTTCAGTTGACAAGGCCTCAGTCCTTCCTCACACACAAGAAAATGCTCTCTGCAGGTTTACGGCTAGCAAGCGCTTGACTCAGCTGGATGAAGATGATTTGTCACCTCCCAGTCTTTTCCCTGTCACTGTAAAATATCCGTTATCTCTACTGCACATGTGCAACAGTAATTTTCATGCAGAAATGCACATTGGTATTAGAAGAACTATTTCATTATGAATTTACTCATAACTGAGTGCTCACTGACAGCTGATTACCAAAAAACGGACACAAAAATGGTGCCAAGCTGCACAGGTTGTTAGAAGTCCCCTTACAGAAATAACAACTCTGAAATCAACATATTCCTTTGATTGATGTTACAAATGTTAGGCTAACTGCTCTTAGCAACCGCTAACGCAGCTAACTGGGGGAAGAACTCCCTCCCAGAACAGAAAACATGAACACAAGTCAGAATAATGAAGTGAAAATGAAACAGCAACAGCTAACGTGAGCTTGCTAGCAATGCAGGTCTGAAGTTTGGGGGATTAAATGAATGAATGTCCCCTTTGATAATCTAGCTTTTGTCCGAGTGTAGCGTACAGTAGAGGTAAGGTCAGAAGGGAAAAAAGTGAGTAGGGATATTGCAGTCAGGATGATCACGGAGAGGAGAATTACAACAAGGTTAGCTAGCACTGCTTCATCGTAACTCTCCTGACCGTTTTTTTTGTGTGAAAATCATTTGCACCAATAAACACAAACAATTCAGGCTTTGGTTGGTTGGATTTGAGTCATGAACCAAGATACTTTATGTCTGGCTGGCTAGCAAAACCTTAAAACCTGCAGGGCAGCACTGATCCAGTGGTGTGAACACAGAGACTGGTTAACGAGCTGTACAGAAAACAATGACACCAAAAAAAATAAAATAAGAAAAACAGCAATTAATAATAAAAAGAATAAGAAAGCACCACTGTTGTCTCCGTATTTGCCTCAAGTGGAAGAGAAGCGTACATATGCTAATTTTTTTCACAGATGATTATGCGTCTTATATTTCCATCTAGAGGTGGAAAGGAAAAGAAAGGAAAGGGTGGTGGAGGCAGACGTTGTTGCGGCTCGAGATAACTATCGGACAGGTTTGACGGTTTGATTGGCGGACAGACCAACATGTAGTGAGGGCTGGTGTTGGTGGGCAGGGGGGCTGGGCTTTTGTTTCTATAGTAACGGTAGAATTTTTTATTTTTATTTTATTTTTTTTACCATTTGTGACGAACATCTCAGTGTAAACTCGACTCGCGTTGTGCTCTTTAATATTAGCGGCAAAGAATTTGAGAACACATGAGGGGGGAGGGCAAAAAACGCTTTGGTTTGAATTTTAATAAATATAATAATAACAATAACAGTGATCATGGCATCCATAAATATGTCTGATCTCTCATCTCTTCCCATCTGTCGCAACTTTCACAAAAAAACCCCCAAAAAACAAAGTGGAATTCGTCAAACAGCTGCAACCCGCTGGACCTGCGATCAAAACACACTCATGCTGCTCCGACTCAAACAAACACACACATTCACACGTTTATGCACCAATCTTGTTTTCACACTGAAGAGGAAGGGAGGCATGCTGCACACACACACAAGGCCGGGTGGAGGGGGCGACGGGAGGGTAGAGCCCACAGGTCCGAGTTTTAAAGAGTCTGCGGGGAGAATTTCCTTCACTAAAACACAACACTACGCAACCGTGGAGGCAAACAAGCACAGAGCTCAGCGGAGAACGGTGGTGTGCAACCTAGCGGGAGGTTTGGAGGTTGATGTCAGGAGTCGGGGGGGAGAAAGCAGGATGTCTGAGGTCGACGGCTTATTTTTTGAAAGTTTTACCTTTCACAGGTTCACATTTGAATAGCAACCCGCTCTTTGAACTAAAACGCCTTTTAAAAATCCAAGTAACTGCTCCAACAATGTGTTACAAACAAAGCATGTGTTGTTGGCCGTTAATGCCAACAGTTATTTAACTCTTAAAAAAAGTAGGAACGAGTAGATTAGTTAGCTAATGCGCTAACCAAAGACAGGTCCGATGAGCGGTAAAGTGCACGACATGGAGGGCAGGTTGGGGGTGGGGTACAAAAAACACCATCATGCAAAAACTCCACAACGCTTTGCATGCCTTTTTTATTATTATTATTATCATTATTACACACAACGGGATGGGTGGGGTCTGCTGGGGAAGGGACGGAGCAGACGCCCGATGCTCAACGTCGTCTTTTTGTACAACCAAACAACTACAGCACAAACAGGAAGAGGGAAGACGACAAGACGGAGGGGGCCGAAATATTTGGACAAACCTCGTGACGACAATATTTTCCAACTTTTAACTTAACTGTAACCATTCTGCCGTAACGTTTGTCCTTGCTTTCTTTCAAAAGAAGATGGTGGCAGGGCCTGATGAATGGCTGCCAGACAGGAACAGGAACTCTTACAGAAAACACACACACACACACACACACACACACACGGCAAATAAAACATCGGTGTCAACAAGCAGGCTGGTGCTACGACGGCATCCTCACACCACAGTCACCACCGCCTAACCCTTGCAAAGACTACCGCAACGACCGTGACGTCACCATCGACCATCGAGAACGTGTAACTGAGTGAAATGTCGGGTTGTGGTTGACTTGATGATGTAACTGGTAGATGATGAGCGGAGCATTGTGATTGGTGGAGGTAAAATGTATTGACTTTCAAAGCAGCCAACAGGCAAGTCAGTTTAGTTTTCCGGATTTATCAATTCCCTAAAACACACATCTGAAGTTTCCAGAACTTTAAAATAGACCAAAGACTTCTGGGAAATGTAGTTAAGACAAGCACACTTGGGTTTAATGTACAAGGGGGAAAAATATCTGATATTTAATCCATTTGTTGATAGATTTGATGTTTGTACTACAATCTAAAAACCACCACTTAGAAAATCACCCATAAAGACAGAATGTAGCCATGAACAACACAACAGCAGAGAAAAGTGCTAAAATATTCTAAATCTACTGACAATTCATCTGAACAAACATCTATTGGGTTTTGCTGCTTGGAGGGGTTGGGGGGGGTGTTTGCTAAGCTTTGGTGAACACAGAAGTTAGTTTTGGTTTTGGGAAGTTCAAAGAATAAAATAACAACTCCATTCTTCTCCAAACCTGAAGCTAAAAATCCTTGCCCCTTTTTTTCATCTAGCGACTATACAACATCACAGACATCTACAGCTAACAGCGCTAACTACTACAACGTCAGAGAAAACACACATATTCAATGAAGCAACTTCCTCATGTCTTCTCCTCATCCAGGCAGCCAGAAGTATCGTTAGCCAAGACAAAGCAGCTAGCATGATGCGGCGTTAAACACATATTGTTAGTCACATCGTGGCTACGATTGTTGGCTAACTATTCTTGTCAAACGCCACGTCATATTAGCTTCTAGTCAGAGCGTAGCCTTCCAGAGCGATAGAGTTGTGAAGTGATATTTCTGATAATGATAATTCAACCAGGAGAGTTTCTTAAAGTGCTAAAACTTTCGGGCACCCAAAGAGAAAAATAAATAACAGGACTTTCACTCACCCAAAGTAACTTTTTCACAACTCTATAGCTTCGAATTGGGGGAAGAATTTAGACACAGCTAGCTAGCCAAACGGTTTTTCTGCCAAATACACCACACCATAACAAACTGACTGTATTGCTTTGACACCGAGTGTCGTGTAGACTGAATTTGTGGAGTTAAAGTTGGTTATTTGTGGCTGTTGTCACCCTGTCAGTGATTGTAGTAATAGCTGTGCAGGATCGTCCAGCGGAGGCCTCAACAGAGGAAGATGTTCCTCCTCCGTATCACAGAGCCTGTACTGACGAACCGTCCTCCTTAAAACCCCCCCGATCTAAAGCCAGAGTCACAATACTGCTGCGTAGTAACTGTCAACACCTCCGTGTGTCCAGTTTGGAACAACATACGACACATTAACAGCAACAAAACAAAACATGCTTTCACTAACATATATAGTGTTGAAATGTGACACACATGTTCGCTATGTTGTCCTAATCTGGAGCAGTGTTGAGGATAGATAACACTTTACTTTTTTACTTATATGTTTTTAAAGAGTTTCAAATTCCAATTCAAATGAGCAGCATTAGTTCTTATCTGTCCTGATAGTCCTGTTCTAACATGTAGACGTATTGCTAACTGCTGAAGCTAACACAATTAGAGATAGACTACAGTAAATACATTTTAAAACAACAATCAATAATCAATTTGGATGTTATTTACTTTACGTATATTAAGTGGAAAAGTGCAAAAGAAAAATGCTAAAATTAACTAGTTTGACAAAACACTAGCATTTTCCGAAACTTTCAACTGTCATCAGCATATTGAATTTGCAAAGTAAGCTCACTCAGCTAACTCCTTCCACTGATGAAGACCATGATATGTTGTTGACTGCTCTGGGAAAAGCTAGTTTAAGATTATTTTGTCAAACCAATGTTTTATTCTGTCCCCAACACTGATCTGAACACACGGAAAATGTCTTTCAAATGAAAAAGTCTCCAACAAGCAGCTTCTACACAACCTACACGTTTAAAAACACAAGCTAACGTTACTATAGCATGCTAAGCGACGCGGTCTAACAATAGCGCTGGCGTGATTTGTAAATACAAGAAAGTTAAAAGTGTGCGTTGAGCGGGAAAGTTCCAGTGTGTCTGTGTGTGAAACGTTAAATGTAAATATATGAGGCGGTCACGCATGTGCTATGTTGTGGATGCAGGTGAATGTGTGTGCGTCACACCATCCACAGAGAAAAATCCACCAATAGGAAAAGCCTCTTCCTGCTCAGTAGCACCTGTGTAACGCAGGCATTTTAAATAGTGTGAATTAAATATCACAATCCTCAAACACACACACACACACACACACACTCACACTCATACACCTGGACGGATGCAGGGAGGACACAGGCGAATGCATCAGACTAAACAGGAAACTGCTAAAAGATGTCCGGCCGATACGTCACAGGACACGTCACGCACGCACTAAAACAGCAGCACCACGAACAACGAAGCAACACACGTTCCCCATTTAAAAACCAAAAAGCAACGACATCACTGCAACACTTAGGTAACCAGGGCACGCCAGCGTCTTCAGGGTTTTAATACATTTTCTCACGTCTCATTTGTTGTCTCGCTTGTTTGTTAGTTTTTTTTTCATATATAATGTTTTGGTCGATTTTGTTTTTCTTCTTTACTTTTTAATGTGTTCTCTTCATTTTTTAGAATCTTCCGGAAGAACAGTTTGGAGACAGCCGGCCTTGACCAAGATATATCTCTATCGGAGATCAGTGTGATGAGCCTTTTTTTCTGAGAGACTCTCGACAGACCGCTACAACCTGCGAGGCGAGGTGAGCGACGAGGATAGCAACGAGCTGTGATGAGCTAGCAATACTGCTAGCCGTAGGTTTGACGATGCTGTTATTTGAAAAAATGATGGATGCATATTAGTTGGAAATTATTATTGACAGTCACGTTAGCATGAGCTGTGTCCTGTTTCTGTTTCTTTTGTAATTATAGTTTTTATGTTTTAAAAATTCTTGCATCCTTCAATTAACAATTTAGTTGAATTAACCCACATTTTTTGTCTTTGCTGTGGAAAGTTTTGCTAATTTTTCAAGGGTAGTTTTTCTTCCACAGTGAAAGTAGACAAGCTAGCAGGGCTAACGATGAGTATCGTCTGTCACCTCGCAGGTCGTGGCTGTCCGTCAAGAGTCTCCAGAGTCTTTTGGTGCGGTAACGTGAATCCTCGATCCTCATTGGCTATCTCAGGTGGGGGGAGGCGGGACGAGTCGTCTTCCTCTTATCTAAAACTGCATAGATTGACTGTCCATCTCCTCCCACCCCTACTACTCCGACCCCACCGTCCTTCCCACCTTTCACCTGTCAGTCAAATGTCACAGTTTTCTGCCGCTGGCCTGATTGAATTCAGCAGGAAAACCCAGAGGCCCTCCCTCCCCCTGCTCTTTGGTTGGATGGGTGTGACAAGAAGGGGAGGTTGTTGTCATGGAAACCTGCCACATTGCGAGGACACCCCCCCTCCCCTCCCCTCCCTCCCCAACCAATCAGCTGTCTTGTCAACTCAATGAGTGGCACGTCATGCGCTTTCCTCACCGGTTTCTAAACAGCCACATGTGGCAGGTTGGGGCTTGCCGTTCTAAGCTAATTTTTAATAGGCTGACTGAGGTGAATGACAGGAGTGAGCAAACCAATGAGAGGTGGTCTAAAGAGGCGGCGGCTGAGCCAAAGGTGAGGGTTGGCCCCTCCCTCCCAGAAACAAAGGAGACAAAGTTGGTTCTACCAGAGCGCGAAGGGTGCTCGTCCTGCGGGACGGCGTTCAACCAACAAACGCTCCAGAATCACTGACGGCGTTCCAGAAAACCTCCCTCTGTTCTCGTCCGCGTTCCGGAGCCCTTCGGTTCCCAGAATGCAACGCTGCGGTTTCTTAGAGCTCTAGAGGAATATTCTGAAGGTGGTCGGATGATTCTCGGCACGTTTATTGAGAGTGTGTTCTTAAGGAACCTCTTAACAGGAAATAAATGTAAAGAAACTACCAAACAGGATCGGTTCTTTAGAGCGCTCGCCCCACAGAAATCCCACCCAGCAGCGGTCACCATCACTGTCCTCGGAGACTCCCGAAAAAACGAAAGAAACGTTTAAAAAATAAGAAAAAAAAGGCAAAACAAACAAACAAACATGTCATATTATAGGTCATAATTTTTTACAGGTAGCTAACCCATGTGTTGCTTCATATGTTCAATACATTTACATGTACATCTGTAATAAATAGTAGGTTTATTTGTACCCTCTTTTTGTATATGTTATGTATTTAAGTCAGCTATAATGTGATGGCGTTTTTATTGTGTTTTTTTTTGTCTTTGTTTTTTGAACCCCACCCAACCCCGTGGTGTTTCCTCTTTTCTGTGATTGGATTGTTATCTCTTCCTAGCTGATTGGTTATCTGTCTTGCATTTGTGTTTCAAGTTTTTGTGTTGTTGTTGTCGTCGTCGTTTGGTGTTTTGTTTTTTTCTCTGCTGGCTGTCGGTCGGTCGGTGTCAAGTCGTCACAGCGGCGGGCGGCAGAGCGTCTTAGAAGCCCAGTGTGCCGCCGATGGTCGACGCCAGGACCACGCCCAGGATGACGCAGCAGATGATGATCATGATCTTCTTCTGCAGGGCGACAGGAGAGACACACAGGTTGGTAACGATAGAACAACTGTAGTGTCTTTATACGGACATTATAGCATCACTTTTACTGTGAAATTAGTCAAAAGAATTCAACATTTTGGGAAACACACTTACTGTATATATGATAGGAAAAACAGTTTACAAAGACAAACAAATAAAGGCAAGTTGTACAAAACATTTTTCTGACCAGGTGTTGTTCTCCAAATACTTACACAGGTTGTGTTTGCATAATTTCAACGTCTTCCATTAAAAAATAATCTTTTGAACAATCTCTTTGTAGTGTTTTCATACAAAAAGAACAAAACATGTTTGTCATTTTCTGTTTCTAAGTTTCCAGATGTGATGTAAGACACCAACAGAGAGCTTCTCTTTTCATTTTATTAAAAAAAGCTGATTTGAAATTGTTGGAAAGCTTGTTTTGTAATGTTGGAGAAGTCTGTGTACGTACTCGAGCTAACTAACGCCTTTTTGATTGGTATTAAATGCAACATAGTGTTAACAGGTGTGATTCAGTTCTAGCTGTAGATAGTTACTGATAGGAGGCAGTTTGATCATCAAATATAGAAGCCAAAGTAAATGAATATCACTAAACGACTTGGTTTGATGTGTACTGTGAAACTTTGCCTCCTCAAAACAATTGACTACATCTACACCCTTCAGTACGCACTAATTATTGAATTAAGAGCACAAATTAAGTAATCTGTTTTTTTCTTAATGATACCTCCTGGGATCTTGTATCTAAATCATAGACTGTAAAAAAATATGGATGTAGTCACCGTGACGTCACCTGTTGGTTTGCGAACGGCTGTTTTGAAGCCTCGTGTCGCGGTTTGGCCGTCGCCATGTTGGATTTTTGGAGCCAGAAGTGACCATATTTGGATGAGTGTGGCGCTAACCATAGCGCTAGCTGCTAGCGTGGTTAGCATGGTGCGTTTAAAATCTATGGTTAACGGTGATAATAATAACGCTAATGCTAATTTTTGGTAGCAAAAAACAGGCTTAAAACTGTTAAAACAAAATGTTCTCACCAGAAAAAATTGATCTGACTCACAACAAGACTTTTTTTAGGCAACCACAGTTAACTTTAGTCAACTGAAAACACGCTGTGAAATAGCAGCAGCTACGCCTAAACAGTAGCGACTTGTCAATCACAAATTAGCCACGCCCCTTTAAGCATTCGCTACTTTATCATCAGATTTAAACTAAATGGGAGAATAATTTACTAAATGAACATCATGCTGTGTTGAAGAAGACTGTAAACTAGTGACTGAGAGCAGAAACTCATCAGGAAACAGTTTACTGAGAGAAGTCGGATCATTTTCTCACAGACTTCCATACAATCAGCCGCTGGAGTCGCCCCCTGCTGGCCGGCAGAGAGAACGCAGCTTTAAGACACTTCTGCATTGGCTTCATTTTTCAGCCCTGGAGGTTGCTGCTTGATCTAAATACGTATCATTTCATCTGAGTGGAAATTTCTTACAGCAATGCTCTCTGGGAATTGTAGTTTTGTACACAGATCTTTGAGTTTATCACCTTTATGTTCTAACTTTAATGTTACCTTGCGAGCCTGGCTCTGGTATTTGACAGCCTTCTTGGTGTCGGAAACGGCTCGCTCCACATAGTCGACGGAGTGTTCCACGTTGTACTCAATTCTGTCAATCATCTCTCCCTAAAAACCAACACATCAAGTTCAACATCAAAAACAGCCACCACTGCTTCCTGACGATCCTTCTGTTCCTCTGCCGTCACGTACCTGGCTCTCGACCAGCATGGCCATGTCGACGAACATGTCGTGCAGCTCGCGGATGCTGTTTTCCAGCTTGATGATCTCGGTGTGTCGGGTCTCGATCTCGTTCAGGGCCTGCTTGGTCATCTGAGAGTCCATTTTGATCTGCAGGGGAGGACGGTTATAACGCAAACAGTGTTGGACTCTGACAGTTTTGTCATAGTCACGGCTCTGCTGCTGAGGTTAAACTCAGCACTTCCTGCAGGGTTTGTGCCGTTTGAGCCACTAAAGGCTTAAAGAATCTTTGCAGAAACTGTTGAGTTTTATTGATGGCAATAAAATAAATAGAGAATAATGAATGAGAACTTTCTCATCTGTCCATCTTTGAACAGACTTATAAGGATTTTAGGAGTTGGTTTGAGATGCTGTCAATATAAAAGTCAGTATTTGCATTTCTGAAATAAGATTTGACAGTAACACTTTACTTTAAGTCCCTTTATTTAATAAATGGTTTATAACATATTATAATGAATGTTGTTAGCAGATATAAGTTTTTATTAATGTATTAGTCGACAACTGTAACTCCTTCTGTGGAGTGTTTGCTGCTGTTTAAACAGAAAATAAATGAAAATATTGAAAACAACTAATGTTAGCCCTAAAGATACCTGTAATAATATAAAATATCTTCATGAGTCAAATACTCCATATAACTGCTTATAACTACGTTATAGTGTGTTACAAAACATTTATTTAATTTTTATATACTCATTATAAACATTAATAATAATAATAAATGTCCTAATGGAATTCCTCACATCTAAAAATATATTTTTTAAAAATCACTACATTTCATATTTTAATTATTCATGTAACCGAATTATATTTTTTAAAGAATTTATTTATTCATTTTTATTCATTTTTACCTCCCTACATCAACCTGGTGCCTGGTAATATATTAAAACTGTCAGCATTTCAAAGAAACATTTAATTTGTAATGTATGTAACTGTAATTTTCAGAGTAAAACTGTCATTTAAAAAAGTAGTAATATTTCTAGAACAAAGTAAGTTTTTAATAAAAGAGTCGTAATACTTTTTGAGTTAAAATATTTCAAGAACAAAGTAATTTTTTTTTGAGGAAGTGGCAAATATTTCAAAATAAGTCTAAATATTTTCATGTTCTTGCCACATGCAAACTCTTTATTATATCTGTTATTACATCATCTCGTCCAGATTTCCAGTAAATATTAGTGAGGACGTGACCTCGCTGTTCTCAATGGTCGCTATGGCGATTACCAAAAATAAACACGTCTTAAAGATTAAAACTGAGGTTCAGGTTCTGGTGTTTCTGGGTCCAGTTTACTGAATGTTGTGATGTAACTGACCGACTTACCTTCTCACCAAATGCAAATTAAGGTTTTTCTGACGTCTACTGGTTGAAGCGTACCAGTCGGTACGCTGTGACATCACAAGTGGGCGTGGTTTCAACCAGAGGAGCTCAGAAAAACCTTTTGATTCTCAGCTCAGAGTGCAGTCACAGGACTGACCACATCAGGTCACGTGACACTCGAGTCACGTGACCTGATGTTGTGGCCAGTGGCAGCGGCGCCCGCAAATATGTGGGCCTTTAATTTGAAGGACCGAATCATTAATGTGAGGTAACTCCTTCAAAATAAAAGCCCCTGTGGCGCAGCAGGTGGTGTCTCACCCTTCCTCCCATCATCCCCCCTTTGGTCATGTGACACTGGCCGTATTCACTGGGTGTCTCAGCGCACCTGGTGGCCATTTTGTTTTGCATCACACACATTAAAAGATGCAGAATGGCGCATTTTAAAGTGACCCGAGGCTACCGCCGGGCTCAGGTGCGGTGCTTACATCATCAGTGAAGACGGCCAGCTTGCCACTCTCCAACATATCCTCCAGCTCCTCGTTGGTGGTGGTTCTTCCAGCTGCAAACAGAGCAGACAAACACAGAGACGGTTTAGAGCTGAACACCTGGAGAGTCACCTGAGTCACACGGTGCGTCACGTGACCAGACCAGAGCTGGCGATGAACACTGAGATGGGTTCTTGTGCCTTTAGGATGTGTGGTTTTTACATTAAAATAATCTAAAATATTCCAGAGACTAGAGGAGGAGATGGACTGAGTGTGTGTGTGTGTGTACATGTATTCCTGACGTTTTGGGGACTTGAGTTCATACAGTCACGAACGGGGACTCGCCTCCTTTTTGGGGGCAAAACTCAAGTCCTCATAACGTCAGCTTTAGAGTGTATGGTTATTATGTTAAAATAATCTAAAATAGTACTGAGACTAGTGGAGGAGATGGACTGAGGGTGTGTGTGTACATGTATTCCTCACATTTTGGGGACTTAAGTTCACGCGTGGGGACTTACCTTCCTTTTGGAGACAAAACTCAAGTCCTCATAATGTAAACTTTAGTTATATGTGGTTATTACATTAAAATAATCTCAAATAGTCCCGAGACTGGTGGAAGGAAGGGACTGAGTGTGTGTGTCTACATGTATTCCTCACATTTTAGGGACTTCAGTTCAAATGGGGACTTGCCTCCATTTTGGGGACAAAACTCAAATAATGTAAATAATGAATTTCAGGGTGAAGACTTTAAAGGTTTAAAGGATAAGTTGCCAAGAAATGAATGTAAGTCGATGTAATGTCCTCTGAAGTGATGAAAACATGACTGTGTGTGTGTGTGATTTGAAGGTCAGCGCTCCACTGCTGAGAAATAAAAAGCTGCACCGTCTCTGCAGTCGGTCTGCTGGTGTGTGTTTATCTGTCTGCATCAGCTCAATGTGTCTGTGTGTGTTTGTGTGTGCGTGTATTCAGCCTATTAGTCTAATTTGCTGTGTGTGTGTGTGTGTGTGTGTTACTACGATGTTTATCTGTCGACTGAGTCAACCTCGTTTATTATTTACAAGATGGACGAGTACAAACTGGAATCAGTTCAGACATTTTCTGACCTGACGACCAGGAAGAAGATTTAACAGTTTGATGTTCTTCAGACTGAACAGGAAGAAATCTGCTGGTAATAAATGCAACATATCCCTAAAATATGCTCATATACTTCTTTGTGGAAACAAAACATTAATGAGAATTAGGACAACTGCTACCAAAATAATAACATTTTAAGAGTAATGTTGTGATATTTCAAGAAAAGAAGCTGCAATATTTTAAAGTTGAAATACTCAGAATAAAAAAACTTGTAATATTTCTGGAAAAAAGTTGTAAGGTTATGAAAGCAGGTGATGTTTTCAGCTGTTTGTTGTTTGTGTACTCACTGATCTCCAGCTGTCTCTGGATGCGGTCCTTGCAGCGGTCGCGGTACTTGGACTGCGTGGTGTTGTACTCAGTCATCACCTCCACGAACTTACGTGACAGCGTTGAGTGCTGCAGGAACGACGAAGACGGAGACAAAAACACAACGATGAAACAAACACAGAGAGAAGAAGAAGAGAAGAGGTTAGATCCTGATTTTAATGCATTCATGTCGTCTCTCAAGAAGGAAAGAGACTGACGGAGAAGTGTTTGTCTTTATATACAGTACTACTAATCTGCAAAAACAGACATACACAGAGTTTTCCCAAAATCCCAAAGCACTAAATCTCTATTACAAACATCATCCGCAGACAAATAACAAGAAATGAAATTAATTAACAACTAAATGAGCGAAGAAGTCGTGAAAAGAGGAAAAAGATCTGAGTGAGTTTGTGTGAAATTAATCCAGTCTGATGAGGCTTTAAATTTAAAAAGCTCCCCCGATGACAAAAAGTTCAATAAAATACATTTAAAATCAAAAAACAACCAATGAAAATGTCTCCTATTGTTCAGCGGCGACCAATGATAAGACGCCCATAACAATTAAAAAAACAAAACAATTAATCGACATGAGAAAATAAAAACAAAGCACTGCATCTCTATTACAAACAGACAAACAGCAAGAAATAAAATTAATTAATAACTACCAGACATGTGAATAACATTAAAATAAGCAACATTTCAGGTAAACGAGGAGGAGATCTGAGTGAGTTTGTAAAATTAATCCAGTCTGATGATGCTGTTTTTGTCTCCTGATGACAAAAACATTAAATAAAATAAATTTAAAACCAAAAAAGAAACCAATGAAAATGTCTCCTGTTGTTCAGAACCTACAGAAATGATTTTAAGCCGCATTTGAAGGATGAATATGATGTGAGACTTTTATTTATGATAAAATCAATACTCGTCTGGAAGGAAAAGTATTTAAATAGATCCAACTGCGATCAAACATGATGTAATTATCTTTTGTAAAAAAAAAAAAGTCTCCATGTGTGAATTATTAACGAGCCGTGTGTGTTTATCTTGTTGTGTAAGCTGCTGCTGGAGCTGCAGGTTCTCGTCTCCGCCACCGAGAGGCAGCAGAGAGCGGAGCGGTGCCGAGGAGAGGCGAGGCAGCAGCCAATGACGGAGCAGAATACTGCAGGGTCACGTCAAACACAGACGACATGTGTGCATTCTTCTGTTCATGTGTGTCCAGTCACATGTTGAAGCTCTGCACATGCTCAGTAGAGGCAAAAAAAAACAACAAACAACAACTGAAATCCTTCAAAATCAGTTTTTTTAAAAGAAGCTGTTATTTACAGACGTTCCCTGAAGTCCCAAACTGTGAGATGTGTTTAATGTCCTCTGGATATTTGAGTTCTTTTGCACTTTATGATGATTGATCTGCTGTATCAGTGAGTGATTACATAACAAGTCATGTTTAATTTGTGAAGAAAATCACACAAAAGTACAAAAAGCAAGAAATTATTAAGTATTTTTGAAACAAAAGATATAATTTGATCTGAAAATATTAAATAATAGAATCAGGTGCAAAAGAGATTAACACAAATAAAATGATCTACTGTATAAATTTAAACAAAAGTAACTAAAAGCTATTATTTGAATTTTTTAAGAATAGAGTAAAATAATACATTTAAAAGTTGTTTTTAATTGTTACTGTGTCATGATAAAATATAAAAAAGAAATAAAAGAAAACTATTTATTTGCCTGCAGCGGCTTTAAAATAAAAACTTTGGGTCTGACTTAAAGTTTAAATCTCCATATTTTTCCTGCAACATTGATATAAAATGAAAATAAGCAGATATCAGGCTGTAAGATCAAACATGCTTTTAGTTATTTAACATAATTGCTAGTAAACATCAACATTATTGTTTGTTTTTTTTATTTTCTGGCTCTGACCTACAAACACACCTGGAACACCTGGACCAGACTCACCTGTGTCTTGCGGATCCTGAGGTCCGCTGATGATCTGTTGAGACCTTCCTCCTGCTCGATGCTCTGCTCGATTGCTGCAGGAAGACACAAACAAATAAACACACTAATAAAGCAGCTTGTTGTTTACACGTGATCAGTTAATTTAATCTCATGTTGTTTTATTTTAATTCTCTTTTAGGAGCGTGAAGAATTTAAATGATCTGGTAAAAATAAGCTTCATTTTGAATATCGGCTTTACTTTCACCTTCCTCCTCTGCTTCATATCTCAGTGTTTAACCTGCTGCCGCCCACCTGCGTCTCCGAGGAGACAAACAGATGAAGGTGAAAACACGACTCCTCGTCACACACAAGCTGAAGCTTTAATACTTTATTATTATTATTCATCCGGGGAGATGCAGTTTAATAATGTGAGCCGAGATGTTCATCTAAGATCAGTGAGGTCAGA
The DNA here is from genome assembly GCA_029490765.1 of Euthynnus affinis. Lineage (NCBI taxonomy): Eukaryota > Metazoa > Chordata > Actinopteri > Scombriformes > Scombridae > Euthynnus > Euthynnus affinis. Next base: position 15,252,773 of record CM055856.1, on the reverse strand, counting down.
GTCAGCAGGAAGGACGAAGAGGAGACATCTCACAACTTCCAGATGAGTTATGGATTGTTTTTTAAGTTGATATGAGTTTAAGAAAACAAAAGAAGGTCCCTGAATGCCTCATAAAGGTGAAAACCGTACAATAACCCCCTGTAGGCTGCTCATTTCTGCCTGAAAAGAACTAATTTCAATGAGTAAGAGCTCTAAAAAACCAACTACTACTTCCAGATAATTACAGTTCTAAATTAGACTGAATGACTCATTTTATAACAGCGAGTCAGTAGAAACAATTCTGCAGTTCTACCAAATCTGATGCTGCCTCCATTTTGAACTTGTGAATTTTGTTCCTTCCTCGGAGAAAAATCCATTTATAATCCAATCAGATGTGTCAGTTAAATGAAACGGTATGTTACGTTACATTAATGAGGAATAATTACACTACAGCTTTAAAATAATAGTTCAACATGTTGTGAAATCTTCTTGTTGTTTAGACTGATTCTTTACTCACAGACAGCAGCCAGTTAGCTTAGCTTAGCATAAAGACTGGAAACAGAGGGAAACAGCTAGCCTGCACTGATTGACATGTTACATCTGGTTTGTTTAATCTGGACAAAAAAAAAGCTTTAAAGTGGTGAATTCTCTGCTGCCGACTGAAAACTATTAATCAGATCCAGCTCTCTCAGATGGGAGGGGTTGGACTTCAGAGTTGATGCCAGAGAAGCACAGCTGATCTCTGACAAACTGCAGTTAATCAATATGAATAAAGAATAAATGATGAAGATAAAAATCCATTTATAATCCAATCAGATGTGTCAGTTATCGTTGTGTTGTTGTGGCTCTTTGGTAGAGGAGGTATGACGCCATCGACAGGCCACCAAATGAAACGTTACTTTGATTAAAATGACAGATTTCTCTGGGTTTGAAAACTGTTGGAAACATTTGGGATAATGTAACAACACAACTCAACAACATATAGAACATTTTTAGACATGTGGAATAATAAAATAATAGTTAAACACTCTCTGGAACCTCGTTAAGAAAAGTGTGATATAAATAAAGATTATTAATAAAGGCGATGCTCGTGTCGGGGCAGGTGACGTCCTGCGAGGTCAAACTGAGGAAAACTGCTGCTGCTAATTAACTCGTCAGCTGGAACTGTGTGTGTGTGTGTGTGTGTGTGTGTGTGTGTGTGTGTGTGTGTGTGTGGGTTTGGGTGCCATGGTAACGGGCTGTAGGTCTGTCCTGGTGTGTCACGTGACTCTATGATGTCGGCTTGTCTCCAGTGAGTGATGACATGAACCGAAACGCTTATATAATGTTTTCCACTGTGTGTGTGTGTGTGTGTGTGTGTGTGTTTCCTGGCTCGTGGCCCAGCTGCTCTCTGCTGGATCCACGATGACTCAGCAAAAAAATCACACAGCACTGATGGTGTGTGTGTGTGTGACAGTGAGATGAAAACTGGGTGAGTAAGCAACAGATTGCGAGTCCTCATGTGTTTGTGTGTGTGTTTATGTGTGTGTGTGTGTGTGTGTGTGTGTGTATCTTCAGCATCTTTAGCTCCCCAAAAAAACAATCCTGATATTTGTTTCTTCTTACATAAAAATCTGTTTTATGAGACCAAAAAAAAAAAGAAGCAACGTCTTGTATGATCCATGTTAAAGGACTCGTATCCTCTATATTTATATTCTGGAGCTCTACTGGAATATCTTTAATGGTTTCCAGTTAAAACTCCTTATTTATCTTAAATGGCTGCTATCAGTTGTCACAGGTACCAACAGGTTTGAGGCCTCCTGATCGGCTCAGTAGGCCGTGAAGGTCACCTTTCAGTAACAGACGCCGTCTAGTGGACGCAGTAATTACGATTCAGGTGTCGTCGATATCAGCTCACCTCCTTTATGTGAAGGATGCAGGTTTGATGGATTAATAGATGGTAAGATGGCAGACTGTTTACTGTCGTCATGTTTTAACCCGAACCATCATCCTTCCCTAAACCTCACCAGACCACAACATAAATCATGATGGTTTTGTAAAGGCGTCGTATATAACAGCCCTGTTTCAATAGGTTGATATTAGGGATGCACGATATTATCGGCATGTCATCGGTATCGGCGGATTAAAGCTCTGACTGTTTCTCCCTGACGGTCCTGCTGTTTCTTCCCAGCTGACGTTATCCCCGGATAACAAACCTCGGTGCTCCAGTTGGATCAATCAAATCAATCCATGAAGTAAAACACGACCACATTTATCTGAGAGCTGCTGGACTTCCTTCTGTTGCTCGTTTTACTGACTTTACCTGAACTAACCTACCAGCGATATCCAGCCCCTCACAGCCGATATGATATGTGCAGCGCTGAGGTTTGTTATTCAGGTTAAATTGGGAGGAAACAGCGGGACCGTCAGGGAGAAACATGTAGCGCTCTGTTTGCTTTATAACGGCGGTCGGTGGGCGAGCGGCGTATGAGGTGCGTTAGCGCCACCTTCTGGTCCGGAGTGAGGAGCAGAGATTAAATCCTACACATTAATCCTGTCTGTCTAATAAAGTCAATGAAAACTCTGCTGCTCCACCCACTCTGCAGCTTCATTACAGTCTGAAGGCTTCCTACATTCTTCCTTCATATATCACATCTGCAGACATATCAGCTGGGAGGGGCTGGATATCGGTATAGAGGATATCTGCAAACAATCCAATATCTTAGTTGATATTAATGTGCCACATGTGAAGCGTCATAATGGAAATGATAACAACTGATTACACCCTCTACTGGTCCTCTTTAAGGCCCCGCCTCCTGATGAGCCCGCTCTGTTCTGATTGGTCAGCTTTCAGGAAGCTTCCTCCGGCTCCAGAGGCTACGTAAACAAACTATAGTAGCAGGATTTCACTTCTTTTTCTCCTTCTTTACTCCATCCGAACATGTTGGAGCAGAAAGTTTTTTATTTTAAAGCGAATCTTTCAGGTTTTTTTTCCTTTTCTGCTGCATTTTATCAGCTCAGAGTGAAATTTGACTTTTGTGTGAGAATGTTTTTAGTGATCTGACAGATGGAAACATGGTAACAGCAGCATGTCGGCCTGATGCTTTTCTCTTTCAGACACGTTTTAACAGCAGATTAATTCACATTTAAACAAATAATCTCTGTTAAAGTCACGTGAATGAGCTGTTAGCAGCTTCATTGAGATACTGACGTGATGATTCTCAGAAATTTTACTTGCGTTCAGGCTCAGAGAGGACGGAGCAGCTGGGCGGTTAAAGGGTTAATACAGAAATATTGATTATAGATGCTTTAAATGAACGATTAGTTCTTCCTCTTCAGATTAAATCCAGATGTGACGAGATTTTTAAGAACGTAAACGCAACCTCGGTGCTGTGGGCGGAGCCTGTCTGCCCCTCCCTCCCCCTCCCCTACAGTAGGAGACACACTGCAGCATGTGTGTGTGTGTGTGTGTGTGTGTGTGTGCGCGACAGGACAATAACAGTCGTGCCTCATGGGGATTCCAATTATAGCTTTATCTCCACCATCATCCACTATTCTCAGACTGCATATGTACAGTGTGTGTGTGTGTGTGTGTATGTTCACCCTTTTCACACACGTGTATCAACATAACGTGTGTATGTACATGTGTCTGCAGGCGTGTTTCTGTGTGTGTGTGTGTGTGTGTAGTCCAACCTCTGGCTGTTCACATTAAAGCAGCGATGTCCTTGAACCCTCAGCATGAACCACGACTGTGTGTGTGTGTGTAGCTTTAAGCTCATTGGCCAGTGTGTGTTTCTGTGTGTGTGTGTGTGTGTGTGTGTGTGTGTGTGTGTGTGTGTGTGTGTGCGTGACGCTGTCGCAGCGATTACATCTTGATAAATCACTGTGACTGTGTTTTCTGAATATTTTCTTCTTCTGAAGGGCGACGTGCATTTTCATCCCGTAAAAAACAGGAATACCGTAAATCCTCTAATAAAAGTCTGTTTTCCAAATAAAACACCCTGAGGGAGGCGGAGTCACCTGCGCTGTGATGTCAAACTCACCGCCGGCGGCGCCGTAGTGACGGAGGACGGAGCAGCTACGTTACCCTCAGATAGACGGCAGTGAAAGGATCGTTTCTACATCATTACATCATAATTAAACTATGAATTAATGCCGGCTCAGAGTCGGAGCAAGAACAAATATCCAGGGGGGGCAAGAGGCTCACAGCTGGAGGGCAACAAATTACTGGCAGGTGTCAACGAAGTCGTGCAAAGTGAAAGTTAAACCAAATCACAAAAATAGTTCATTGTCTTCACTTTCCTAATAATCTAACAGAAAACACAATGAGAATCACTTCAGTGTAAATAAAGGCCTGAAATGTTTGACTCAAAGGTGGTAATAATAATAATAATAATAATAATAATAATAATAATAATAATAATAATCAATAATTTTCTTAAATCCATGAAAATATTCAGATATCTAACCTAAACTAACCTCCCCTGGTGATAATCGCTATAATTACACTGATGGGAGAAAACATTGAGGAGTCACAGTGAATGAAGGGGAGGGGTGTGACTTCCTGTTGAAGCCGCTGATCAATAGTTTAGATCACCGAGTCCGAATGCTTCCTGGCGGGTTTCAAGTCTTTTCTTTGGTTCAAAGTTGATTTGATTTGTCTTTTTATAAGTTTTAAGGATTACACAGTGAAATTCAGTTGCATTTATAAATGTATTTACAAATATAAAAATATGTTAAATTAGAATAAAATAATCAATTTGGTGATAAAATAGAACCTTTTGTTCCTGATTAGCAAACGTAAATATAAGAGATTTAGTTGTTATTAATAATTTCTGTTAAGAAAACAACAGTTTATTGTTATTTTTAAAGTTTATACATTTTTCTGTCTATTTATTTTTCGTTTTATTATTATTTTTTCCTCTTTAAACCTTCCAGATAGAATATTATCAGTGAGTTTCATGGAGGTCTGACCCCTGGATGAAACGCTGATCTCGTTCCTGGACTCTTGGAGTAAAACAAAGATCAGATGTGAAGTTAACTGCAGGTGTGTCGACGTTACCTTTTAATTTTGAGCGAACTTTATTGGCTGTCTTCTTGATGTCAGCTGTGAGGTCTTCCAGCTCCTGCTTGGTCTCTGAAAAGGAACAAAATAAAACCAGTCAGTTACCGTAACTCCTCTAATAGCAGCTTATATTTGAGGAGGGGCTTCTATTAGAGACATTTCTACTTTCTGATGTAAGACGTTCAACTTTAACTTTTCCCTGAAGCGCCATGAACGATCAATCATTTCCTCCAGAATGAACAAAGTCAGTTTAATTGTAGATACTGATGAAAACTAAAGTGTCAGTGCAGCAAAATACAGAAGAATAGAATAGTTCAACTTAAAATATAAAATAAGGTAAAAGTTTGCATTGTTTTCATTATCAATTAATCTGGTGGTTATTTGGTGATTAATTGATTAATCATTTGGTCTATAAAATGTCAGAAAACAGTAAATATGTTGATTACATTTCACCAGAATCAGATATTTTATTCAACCAATCGTCAAAAAAAAAAACACAAAATATTTTCAGTTTGCTGTAATTTATCACAAAAAAAGCTTCAAATCGTCACATCAGAGAAGCTGAAAACTGTAAATCTTCAGTAAAAAATCACTAAAACAATTAATAGATCATCAAAAGATTAATTTCCTGAAGTGTTGCAACTCATTAAAAGACTAATAAATATTTAAACAGTAGATTATAAATGACTGTAACTACATTAAGCTCATAATACTCATGTACTGAGTGTTTTTTACTGTAATTGAGTGTTTTTACTGCAGTGAATCATCTGTTTATCTCTTAATATTCACACAACAGTTGTGGATGGAAACAAATATTCACATTTTCTTTTGACCATTTGGCTGCAAACGTGAAAATAAGATGACTGGACTTTAAAATGAAGAGGAGATAAAAGCAGAGAGGACGATCTGGTGGTTTTAAATGAGGAAGCGGAGCGACGTGGGTGTGCGTGTGTGCAGAAACAGTAACATCACATCATGTCAGCCATGTTGGAGGAGGGGTGGCGAGCGTTCGTGCTGCAGCAGTGCAGCTCAGATTTACGAGCGCTGCAGTGCCATTCAGACACTGCAATCAGCCTTTTCTACCTCTGACTCACCCTGCTCTCCCTCCGTCTGACCGCCTGCTGCAGCCTCTGTTCCCCCTCACAGCACCCAGCTAGCATACCATGCTAAAGTAACAACAGCAGATTTTATTCCAGGTGAACATGAGCTGGGTTTTTGTTTGTAAATGTATATTTTTTGGGGGGGATTCTTGAGATTTTTGTCCCTTCATGTCACCCTTACTGAAGGGATTTAACCCTTCTGTTGTGTGAAAAATACTTTTAAGGCTTCATTACGTCCTCCACCACGGCCTACAGAATATGATTAAACACATTTTGTTCTTTTTTCTTTTTTTTAAAAATGCCTTTAAAAATATAAAGTTACATCTGTTGTGCTACGGGTCAAATTTGACCCGGGCAGAGAAACACATATTAAATGATGCCAAACCATCATAAATAACAAAAAAGTGCAACAAAACAAAAATAATAGTAATAAACCCCTATAAAAATAAAGAAGAAAGCGTATTAACTTGAATTCAACTGATAAATAAATTGGTAAATTTTGCCCGTTTTAAACTGAAAACGATTTGTAAGTTAAATGTGGTTTAAGGTTCATCAAATATCAAAGTAAGTATATATTTATTATGGTTATAGTTGAATAACAAGTCACTGAACAGATAAAACATGTTTCTGGATGATAATTAGTTTTTTTTTTCAGTGCTTGTTAATTAATTCAAACACGGGTCAAATTTGACCCGCTGACAGTAAAGGTGTAAACTCTTTTCTAAACACATTAGAAAGGTTAAGAAAGTTTAGTTAATTACAACAACTGGTTGTCTTCTGTGGCCCGATGATGTCATAGTGATGTCATCAGCAGTGGTGGAAGAAGTAGAAATACAATGATGTGAAAATACTGCATGAAACATCCTCCTACAGTAAAATCCATCAGTATTATGAGCTTGATGTAGTTAAAGTATTGCAGTAAAAGTAGTGGTTTGGTCCCTCTGACTGATATATTATTATATATGACATCATTAGATTATTAATAGTGAAGCATCAGTGTTAGAGCAGCATGTTACTGTTGTAGCTGCTGGAGGTGGAGCTAGTTTACACTACTTTATATACAGTTAGCTAGTTTAGTCCACTGGTTCCCAACCTAGGGGTCGGGGCCCCTCCAAAGGGTCAGCAGATAAATCTGAGGGGTCGTGAGATGATTAATGGGAGAGGAAAGAAGAAAAAAACGTTTCTGAAGGTCTTATCAGTCTGCAGCAGCTGCTCCTCTGAATCCTGCAGGTTGTTGTTATTCAAGATCAACCTGCTGAGATCTACCTTCTACTCACTGTTACTGTTTAAAGAGGAAAGAAGAAGAAACAACGTTCTGATATCTTTGATTTTTGCTGAAATATTGGATCATTTGAACATTTATTGAAATGAAAGCATGTGAGAAGTTTAGAGGGAAAAATCACTATTTGGTGGAGCTGTTAACAAAAGTAGCATCACATGGAAATACTCAAGAAAAGTACAAGAACCTCTAAACTGTAGTTGAATACAGAATTTGAATAAATGTACTTAGTTACTTTCCACCACTGGTCATCATGCGCTGTGTTACAAACTGGAGGTTTGGAGTTGAAAGACACTATCCAGGTGAATTATGGGAAATGTAGGATCCAGTGTTTTTGACCCAAACTACAGCCTGAAAGTCAGAATCTCTCCACCTCTGCTTCATCGTCTTCACGTCTTATGTACCTTTTTATTTTTATTTTACTAAACAAGTAGCAGTAGTAGCTAGCAAGTCTTTGATCTGAGACGCTCCACCAGTCCTCAGATAATCTGCATTCTGAATGTGTTACAGTGTAATGATGTAAACGTCTGATCACATGACGACACCAGGTGGAGACGAACCTGACTCTGTTCAGGTTGTTGATGTTCATCACAACCAGGCCTGATGATTTGATTGGTGGAACGCCTCCGTTAACCAATTAGCATTAATAAGCTGATAATGAGCGATGCAATTCCACCTGATGTCAACACACACACACACACACACACACACACACACTAACACACACACACACTCACACACTAACACACACACACACACACAATCTGCTTAATGTGGGACTGACAGTGAGGCAGATTTATCATGAGTATTTTAAAACTGATCTTATTTTTCTAATGCTAACATTACTTTTTATTGCTAATATTACTAAATTTTAAGACTGACATAACTTTTCTAATGTTAACATTAGTTTTTTGCCAACATTATGTTTTAAAATGCTTTAAAAGTTTTAAAATGTTTCTTTAAAACAACTTTTCCTTTTAACGCTAACTATTCTTCAGTGCTAACATTACATCTTTAATGCTAACTTACCTATACTTTGCTAACATTCCTTATTTATTAGTAACATAACTTTTTAAACACTGACATTACGTCTTTAACGCTAACTTTCCTGCATTCTGCTAACATTCCTTTTTTTTTAAATGCTAACATAACTTTATAATGGTAACATCACTTTTTAAAATGCTAATATTGTTTCTATAATGCTACTTTTCCTTTTAACGCTAACGTTACATCTTTAAGGCTAACTTACCTATACTTTGCTAACATTCCTTTTTTATTGCTAACATTATGTTGCTTTCCTTTTAATGCTAAAATAACTTTTTAATGCTAACATAAAAATGCTAATGTAGCTTGGAGCTGCTATGTTTTGTCTATTTTTCTTCTTCCTGATGAAAATGGAAATCTTGTTTACTGCGTTCTGTAAAACCGCTGAAGGTGAAATGAAACCACGGAAGAGAAGAGAAGCAGATGTATTAAGGGAAGTTCTCTTCATACATCCATGAATGAAGCGAGGAAGAGGAGGAGGAGAGCCTTCATGAATGGCTGTGGTTCGGACGCAGCTCTCACTACAACTCCCATCATGCATTATTCAGGCAGAAACACTGGGATGCATTTTGTATGATGGTCAGAGAGCGAGCCGACCCAGAACTGAGGAGAAGAGTCTGAATTTTGACTTGTTTTTATCCAGAAAGGCTTTGGAAGGAAGATTTGTTGCTTTTTTATTGTAGTTTAATGTAATTTATTAGAGTTTGATGTTAATATTTCATAACATTCTTTGTCTTTGAACATTTTTGCTTTAATTTTATTTTTACAGGATCATATTTTATGTATTTTGAAACTGTTTTTATGTGCGTGTGAATGAATCATCTCCAACCTTCGTCTGAGAGATGAATAATGTAATTTCATTTACACATTCAGAAACAGACAGACGTCACTCACATGTCCTCAGCCGTTAAACCTCCTCGTTAACTGGACTTCATGCAGATTAAATACGTCAACCAGACGAGGACGGACTTCAGTTTCAGCATGCAACAGAAAAACACGACAACAAAGGAAGAAAAGGTGGAAAAAGGAAAGAGAGAAGAAGGAAGGAAGGAAGGAAGGAAAGGATGAGAGAAAGGAGGAAAACAAAAAATAAACATCATATGTCATGCAACAACAGAACAGAAAACATCATGCAGGAAGGTCAAATCAAATCCTGACATCATGCAGAACAAACAGAAAACTGTCTGAAAATAAAACGACAGACGACAAACACTGACAGGTTTAACACAGGAGCTCCTCCGGTCTCAGATTTCACTCTGAAGGATTACGATGTGGTGACATCTGACAAACACGCCACAGAAATAATCTTAAACCAAAAGAGAGACGAGAGAAAAACATCCAGATGTGACGACTGCGGTGTCAGACGGAGGATTTATGGATGTTTATCCGTGACGGACGTCAGAGATATCGTCATACTTCGATGTATGACTTAGTGTGATGTCATCAGGCCGACATCGTGTGTCTGACCCGACAGGATTAATAAATATGCTAATGTTACTTTTCTAAAGCTAACGTTAAATTCATGCTAATGTTACTTGTAAATGCTAACATTTCTTAAATGCTAACGTTACTTTTCTAATTTCTAATTAGTGTGATGTCATCAGGCTAATATCGTGTCTCTGACCTGACAGGATTAACAAATATTCCCAGAACATTTACTTTACTTTTTTAAATGCTAACGTTACTTTTTAAGCTAACATTAAAATTCTAATGCTAACGTTACTTTTATAAAGCTAAGGTTTCTTTCATGCTAATGTTACTTTTAAATGCTAACATTTCTTAAATGCTAACGTGACTTTTCTAATGCTAATACTACTTATTGGTTATATACTTGGGTTCAGTTCACTGTCATATGCTCTCAGATCAGCTCACAGATATAAATATTCATTTGACAACAATAAACATTAAGCTAAAAGTTAAAGCTAAATCCTCACATACGATGGAGGTGAAAGGTTAGAACACATGAAATAAGAAAACAGACTTTCAGTTGACTATTTATCAACCATTTCTTTACCTGAAGGTTTAAAACTCATTAGTTTGCTGGATTTTGTGTTTAAAGTTGTTTTTTTCTCTTTAATGTAAAAAGGAAAAACAGTTATAAACTACTTGAGACTGAAAAGTCGCTCAACACATCAAACATATAAAGAAACACGTCTGTGCTGCTTTTTATTATTAAGTGTATCATTAGTGTTCAGTGTTCAGTGGAAGAAGAAGGCTGCTGGTGAGACGGGACGTCACTGACGTACGAGAGAGTCGCTGAATGAAATGTGAAATTTTCATGTTGAGCCAAATATAGTGCAGCCTTAAAGGTCGTTCATCACCACAGTCAAAACAATTTAACTGATTAAACAGATATAAATAAAGAGCAAAGATGCCAGAGTTTAACCATTTAACCTCACTGCTCCTCCTCGCTGCTCTTCAGGCGGCTGAAGAGACTGATGACCCGACTTTAGCGCCTCCTAACGCCAAACAGATGAACTGCAGCTCAGTTACATTTCTAGTCTCAGTAAACAACACGATAAATAAAAAAACACCATTTATTTTGGCCCTGACGGTACATTATAAACATTACTGTTTTAAAGCTAACATTAATTTAAAGCTAATATAACTTATTTAGCATTTAACGTCACTGTTTTCATGTTGACATCATTTTTTTGTGAAGAAACACTGACTGTAAACTTTTGTTTTTTCAGTGCAGTGGATCCTGTGGAACGATTTCCCAAAAATAAAGAGCAAAGATGCCAAAGTTTAACTATTTAACCTAATTTGAAGGTTTGACTTTTAAACATTTAGAGAATCCTGTGATTTCCTACAAAAGCTCAAATATGGCTGCTTGTTTAGAGGAGACAGCGACAGAATGAAGGAATAAAAACAGCGTTCTGCTCCTTTAACGTGAGCGCTGTTGAGTTTTAACGGCTTTAAACTTTCTGCAGCGTGGTGTTCCTGTCAGCTCAGACTCGGCTTCAGGCTTCAGCGGTGACATTGACTCATCACTGCTGAGTCACCGTGTTGTCGGGTCACACTCTCAAACTGGAGACCTTTTCTTTTCTTTTTTTTTTTTAAAGTTTTCGGCTGAAGAGACGGATGATGGACGTTCGCCAGCCGGCTCATCAGTGAGCCGTTAACAGGATTAGACTCACTCTGAGGTTCAGGGTCGTGTTACTGGCAGAATATTCAACACTTTTTATCTTTATTTATAGTCTGAAAGTGTCCGAAACCTCAAACATCACAGATCTGAACGTATCTGGGACGGTTCACCCACATCTGGCGTTACCATGGAGATTCTACCTTCAGGGTTGGATGTAAACAAACGTAAACAAACAATAAAAACAGTTTTGATCCCCACAAACACTGAACTGCACACTGATGGTACTCTGAGTTTGTGCAGTTTTGGAACCATTTTGATTATTTTTACTTTCATTTTGTTTCTATTTTATTTGGGTTTTTTTTTCAATAAATCACCTGACACCACCTGTTGTCATGTGACAACTTTAGTTTATTTTCTCAAAGACTGAAACAGAGTTCAAGTTAAAGGAGCTGTGTGCAGTTTTTGTCCTCCAGTGTTGCTGTAGAGCAGTTTGTTCCTGTTTTAATCATTTTAAGATGCACATTAACGCTAAACAACAACCTGCAGAGCTGCAGTTCCTCTAACGGCCACCAGAGGCTCCAAAAGTGAGTCACAGACCTCCGTGTTAAAATGTCAAACTGTACAGCAGAATAAACATGTTTACATCCTGGTACAGGGTTAGGGTTAGGGGTTAGAGGAAGTGCACTGGTGACTTTCACCAGCTGGGTCGGCTACTTCCTGTTTAGCCTCCAGCTAACTTGAATGAGGATAAAACAATTCAATCTTTCGCCTCTTTTAGGTTTTTGAAATGTGATCAGACTGAACTGATCAAATTCTGACAGTGAGACGAGTCATTTCGTGTTTCCACTGATTTACAGACGTCTGTTTGACAACGTGAGTCTGCAGGAAAACGTCTTTTTGGACCAGCACAGCGTCACGTGACGACCACATTGCACGGTTTGGCCGCCATGTCAGACTGGCTTCACAGCTCGACGCTGTTCCTGGGGGCTCGGTGTCGTCACGGTAACAACGTCCATATTTTTATACAGTCTCTGGGGAATAACTCACTTCTGGAGCCTCTAGTGGCCGTTAGAGGAACTGCAGGCTTCAGCACCTCATCGGCTGCTGGAGGTCAGTTAGCAGCGGTAGGATCTCTCAAGACTTTAGCTGCATAAACCATATATATGTGTGTGTGTGTGTGTGAGTGTGTGTGTGTGTGAGTCTTACTTTCGTCAGGGTTGGGTGCGGCCAGGATGGCGCTGTGCTGCTTCTTGACCTGCTCCACATCCTCCGACAGCTTTTCTATACAGCCTCTGATCTCCTCGACCTGGAACACAAACACACACACACAGGAAACGCATCACAGTGATGTCATCACAGGAAAACACAGCAGAGGTAAATCAGAAGGTGGTTGGATGAAGCTTTTTTTCCCCTCCAGGTGCAGATCAGATCAGTCGATACCTGTCGGCTGAGGAGGGTAATCTACTCTCCGCTGCGGCTTCGAGGTCACGTTTCTCCCACAACACTCACTCTTCAGCTTTTACTTCCTCTAAACTCCAGATCCAGAAAATCAATTAAAACAACTCCACTGCTTTTCTGCTGTAAAGATTTAAAACCTTATTCTTTAAGTTTCAGAGTAAAAGTCTGCAGTAGAACATCCTCATTATTAGTTCAGTTTATCTTCTTTATCTTAAGAAATAATATGACATCATAAATAAATACAGATGTGTGTGTTTATTATATATAAATATCATCTGTTATAACTTCTAACATTTCATTATTTTAAAAGAAATTTCTAATTAAGTCGTATTTTATGATGAAAACTTAATAAAAGGAACAATCCAGCTGATTTTAATGTGAACTCTTTCTATTAACATGTTTCTCTATAAATCAGCTTTTCTACTGTGAGTCATTATTGTCACTTCCTGTCTGGACTTTATTTTTTATTTATTTTATTTTATTTGTGTATTTTCTTCTCGTCAGTTTCAGTGTTGCATTTATGTCGCCTTGTTTTTTATTTTCCTTTGTTCCTCTTGTTTGTTTACTTTAGTTCCTGTTTTATTTTGAAATATTTTCTCCTTGGTTCAGCTTTACTTCCTGTGTTTGATCATCTCATGTTTTTCACCTGCGTCTCGTTTTCAGTTCAGGTGTTTGTTATTCTGCCGTCTCTTCTTCTCTTTATCATCAAACTGCAGCTTCCTGTGGCGGATAGAGGTTTATATCTGCTGATTTATGTTCAGTCTCAGGTAGAAACGTCAGTCAGGTGACTTTTTGTTATGATTTTATCCTGAATAAGAATGTTTGTTGAAATGTTGATCCAAGACAAACAAACAAAACTAACAAAGAAAAAACAACCAGAAGACATGAAGGAGCTGTTTGTGTGTGTGTGTGTGTGTGTGTGTGTGTGTGTGTGTGTGTGTGTGTGTGTGTGTGGGTTCACATACACAAATCAATGAGATAATTAATTTCTATTTAGTTTAATTTGCTTCTTCAGTTTCCTGGTTTTTAACTTTTATTCTCTTGTTTTATTGTTTTATTCTCTTTTCAGCTTCTTTTTATTTCCAAATTTAACACTTTTTAATTGTTTTTAGTCTTTTTTTTTACTTGTGTTGCTTTTATATTGTTTTAAATCCTTTTATGTAAAGAACCTTAAACCATAAACTTGTCTTATTAGCAGCAGCTGGAAACCTCACAAAGCAGCTTCACAACATTAAATCCAAAGTTTAACAACCAAAAAACTAAATTATTCTTATAAAAAATATAATTTACAACCATTATAGACGACAACAGAAAGGATCTATCGGGGTGGGTCGCTGTAATGTCAGATAAAACTTGGTTTAAGTCGAGTGATACAGAACACGCTGGCTTTAAATAAACTTCAGCTGTCTCTTTATAAAACAAACAAACTGCCCGTAAAGCTTCGCAGCAGCTGCGTCCCGTCCGTGTAAAAGTCTGACCGCCATAAACTTTAATGGAGGAGTTTCTTTCCTCTTTAAACGGGGCTCGTTTCAAGGTTAACGCAGCTCGCCATCATTTATAACGAGCTCATCAGGATTCACGGCGAGCGGCTCCGACGGAGGCTGTAAACTTTTGAAACGTCCCGAACCTCCGACGCTCCCCGAACTCCCCAAGGACGCCGGCGACCTCGACGAGGCCGGCGTTACCGTCTGTCAGAGGCAGAGCGGCGCTTTTAAAGCCACAGTGAAGATGTAAGTTAGGTTAAAGTTTGGGGAGACTCTTTCCACCTCTCACCTCCAGACATCTGACTGACACCAACAAGTCCTCGTCTTTACACACATCAACACTTTCTGCTGATCCCACACTGTTTTTTTTAAGCAGTATAAATGTTGTATTTGAATATTTCTGCACACTGAACAGTCTGCATTCACCAATCAGGCTGCAGGATCGAGCAGAGGTGTGGATGGGGGGGTGTGGGTGTGTTTATACGTGCTCTAGATCAGAGGTCTCCAACCTTTTTTGCACCTCAGACCGGTTAAATACGACAAACTAAAATTATGCGACCGGCTTAAAAGCTGAATATAATAACAAACCTGCTTTATATTCTGCAGAGCGGCTCGGTGTCACCACAGATCCGTATTTTCTGTTTCCTCACTGAAGACTTTCCTCCTTCACAGAGAAGCTTTTTACTCATTTTGCTCGCTTGTGGGTTTAATTTTAGCGGTAACGTATCACATGAGACCGCGACGGGCGTCTCGACCGCAGACTGTGTAGAAATATGGACGCAGTTGCCGTGACGACACTCGTTCGTTTCTGCAGAGCGGTTCTGAAGCTCCAAAATTAGCCGCTGCAGCCGTCGCCATCTGACGCTACCGAACTCCCAGCCAATTAAAAACGGGCAAAGAGGCGGACCTGTCACTCAAAGCAGCAGCATGTCAGTCTTTATGCTTAACTTAATAAAAAACGGAGAGATTAGCTTCAGAGACCAAAACCGTTTTGGACATTTTAACATGCAGGTCTGTGAATGACTCGCTGTTGTAGCCTCTAGTGGCCGTTTTTTCAAAATAAAACATCATCCAGACAAAGTTATTTATTCTTTCTGTGCACTAAATGACCTTTGGCCCAGTACCGGTCCGCGGGCCAGGGGTTGGGGACCACTGCTCTAGAACGTAACGGCTGTGAAATAATCAGAAAATAACGATCTGATGCTTTCTCGCTACCGGAGCTCCCTCTCTCTCCATTCACTCTCCAGCTCGCTCGACCTCAGCTGCTCTGCGAAGTCAAACTTTACTGACGTTATCAAACGAAGGGAAGCGTCCTCCCGTCGTCCCGGTAACGTCTCTGTCCTCCATCACAGCGGAGTCTAAAGCTCCCGTCGGTCTGATCTCCTGCTGTGATTGGCCGGCGTCGAAAAATGCATTTGAAACCAAAATCACAGCATGAAGTTTTCTCTGATGTTCCTCCAGGTCTTCATGTCTTAATGTGATATTTTAGAGGGATTTTTGACCGTTTTTATCTTCCTCAAGTGGTCAGAAATGGTTAAATGTTGCACCAAATCTGTGTAACAAACCCAACATTTTATAAATCAGACATAAGTGATCACGTTCTGCTTCCTCTGAAAAGCCTGAACACAAAGTTTATCACACGTATCACCACTTCTCTCCCCTTTAACCCTCTGACTGAGTCGTAAACGGTCTCTGTGGTGTGAGCCGGGGGTCAGAGGTTAAAGTATCCAAACGTGGATTCATCCGCCGCTGAAACTAGTCCCAACAGACGCACCGTCTCCTTCTGTTTGTTTGTTAAAAACTGAATTTACTGATAACTTACACACTTATATTTCCTCTTTCTAAACGCTGCCAGCTGGTTTTCTTATTTATTTATGGCAGACAGATGTTTTCTGTGTAAAAGACACAAAAATGTCAAATCAGAAGTATTTAGTGTAAAAGTTAAACAGCAATAAAACGACCTGATGATGAGACGGTTTGAAGTCTAAAGTCTGAAGTCATAAAAGATAAAAGCTGCTCCGGTTTCTAATAATGTAAATAATTAAACTTCCTGTCACACGCTGAAGGCGACACGAGCCGCTCCGCATTTATTACAGAGGCTGAAACTGAAGGTGAATAAATTAAACGCTGCGTTTCAGCTCGGTGACGTTTTTAAACTTTTAAATGAACACTTTAAAAAAATAAAAGTCCTTTATGTCAGAAAAGGACTTTATATTTTGTGCAGATGGTGACTGGATGTGTTTTTATAAAACATCCTTCAGCTGAGCATTCAGGGTCACTGATTATATACTTTATAATATAATATAATATAATATAATATAATATAATTTAACAGTCTGTTTTAAAAGACTGTGAATTTATGGTCTGTAATATTAATTATATGACGAGGTTAAAGGATCAAACACTCATGAGAAATAATTAATGATGTTTAAAAATAGTAAAAAAAAGGTTAAAATGTTAAAAAGTTTAATTCATTTCATTATTAATTCTTTATTGTTAAAGTTAAACTAGTTTTCTGTCTCTGCTGTTTTTCTGCTCTCGTTAAACTCGAACGTGTTTCAAACCTTCACGTCGTTTCCGGCTGCGACGGCGCCGAGCGCGGCGGCCATTTTATGTCTTCAGTGAATTCATTTGAACACAGTAGTTTGCATTTATCGTGTATTTTAGCAGTTTTATTGTTTTTCTGTGAGTTTATTGAACTGAACGACCTACTGCTTCTTAATAAGAGCTGCAGAAATGAGAGTTTTGTCCCAGAGACCCTGCAGAACATCATCCTGTCACCGTTTCCTGTTTTCTGTTCCAGCTGTTTTCTAGCATGTTCCTGCGTGTTGGAGCCGCTCTGCATGCAGCTGTGTGTGTTTTGCTGCGTGTTGGAGCCGCTCTGCATGCAGCTGTGTGTGTTTTGCTGCGTGTTGGAGCCGCTCTGTATGCAGCTGTGTGTGTTTTGCTGCGTGTTGGAGCCGCTCTGCATGCAGCTGTGTGTGTTTTCCTGCGTGTTGGAGCCGCTCTGCATGCAGCTGTGTGTGTTTTCCTGCGTGTTGGAGCCGCTCTGCATGCAGCTGTGTGTGTTTTCATGTCTCACCTGTTCGAAGAACTCATCCATGAAGTGGTCCCTGTCGACCTGCACCACCTCTTCATCATCATCGCTGTCCTTAGCCTGCAGACACACACAGACAGACGTCATCAGTCATTTCCACTAAAATCACATTTTCATTTTTCTTCTCTGACGATATGAAACATGTTTGCAAGAAAAACACACAGCTGCTTCGTCTTTTAACTTCCTGCTGACGTCACGTTCTTCTCCTGAGCTGCAGCTTTTAGGAAGACGTTAGAAATGAAGCTGAGAGCTGCAGACTGTCAGGACGACAGATAATCCTGACGGGTTACATCTATGTGACGTGTGACAACCTCAGACTGTCCGTTCAGATACAGAAGAACATCTGACACCAAACAGGTTCGTAAAATCAGTCAAAGCACGATGAAAACACTTTTATCGTTTTAAACTCACGACTCCAGACAATCTTATTTTACGTTTTGATCTTTCAGGCTTTGAGAGTTTTATTCTCTGGTGGACAATAAAGTTCAGATCTGTGAGGAAAACCCAAAGAAAAGAGACAACAGACAGAGAGAGAGTCAGAGAGAGAGTCAGGTAGCAGACAGGTGTGATCAGCAGGTGTTTCAGACGCTCAGTGACACTAAACGGTTTCCAGTTACGCTGACTGGATTTCTGTTCCCGTTGAGACGAGCGTGTCGTATCGACAGTCTGGGACGTCGTCTCTAACAGACCAGTTCAGCAAACTGGGAGGAAAACACAAACAAACAAACAAACAAACACTCTGCTGGTTCCCACAGGCTGAACAGCTGATGGAGAGCAGACAGGTAGGAAAGCTAACAGGCTAACATGCTAACAGGCTAACACGCTAACAGGCCGTGACATCATGTGTTTACGGAGCAGCGTTGGTCGGGATCAGATCATTTCACTTTTTAATAATGGCTGATATTTCTTACCAGTGTGGTGTGCTTTTACTTTGAAAGTGTGATTGTCAGCTCATATATCTGAATGGAGAGTGAACACACACCTGTTTGAACATTTACTGCTTCCACATAGTTTCAGACACAAACTTCATTTGAACTTTAAATGAATCTCCAGACTTTGACCTACAAATCTGGAATTTACATGTGTTTTCTATCTTTTACTGTTTCTGAGATATCAGAGTTTTAAAGTCTTTTCTTGCTCCTCCTGTGATTTTATAATGAGTGTGTATTGCGGAGTGTTTCACAGAACTGAGGGAGCGACATCACCTGGTGAAATATCCTCATAAATACTTTGGCTAAATGATACATGAAAAATTATATTTTGTTAGAAATTTCATTGTCCCAGAAAGTGTTTGTTGTTGTTTGTTGTTGTTTGACTGTAAATAAAGCAGCTGAGGCTCTTTAAGGCCTCTGAAGACGCCTCACAAACCTTCAGTCACATGTTCACATTCACACACGTCAACAGATCATTTCTATCATTTCTGTTCCAGGTTTTATACAAACCAAAAGAACATTTTGACTCGTCACAGGAGGAGTTCATAAAGTTCAACAGCTTGACACGCTTTTATTTTAGCGTTCAGCTCGACCCCTGATTGACCTGCAGGTTATAATTAACCTCATGATTGAAGGATCTTAATTAGTGATTTTCAGCTCAACATGAAACATCGACAGTGTTTCAGTGTGTTTATCCTTCCGTCCGTCTCTGTTTCTGTTTTTGTTTCTCCTCTGCAGAGTCAGTGTGACGCAGGGTGAGGAGGAGGAGGAGGAGGAGGGAGGAGGAGGAGGAGGAGGGTAGGGGGGGGCACTGAGGGACATGATAGCTGCAGCAGAAAGATGCAGTTCAGGAGCTACAGACATGCTAACCAGCTAGCTGCTACACTAACCTTCATCACAGTTTGAAGAGGCTGAGAGGAAACGCTGTAAACCAGTAAAACCAGTAACACATGGTGCAATTATAAAACCAGAGAAGAAGAGAGTGATGTTAGCATGCTGCTATGCTAACTGGTGAACTCTAGTCTGCACCAGAATTCGTGAACAAGACCCAGAAAGATAAAAAAAAACTTCCCCAAAAAATATATTAATTAATCTAAATCCTGACGCTCATGTTGAAGTCACGCCTGACCTTTGACCCACAGATGAACCCTGCAGGTCATCTCGTCACGTAATAAACATGTTTAAAAAAAAACACCAAAGAAAGAATTCAGAAGTAATTTAATGGCTCGTTAATCTGAAAGCAGTCTTCCCTTCACGCTCTGGAAACATGCAGACGACGGGCGGCGTGCGGCGTGCGGCGTGCTCGGACAGTAACCTGGCGTCCTGAATAACGTGGCGGTTGATGTGAACCCGGACTGATCAGAGAGCAGCGACTCAGATAAAAGCTGAACAAACATTATTAAACTGCAGATCTATAAATAGCAGCCGGTGACGCCATGACGCTGCGGGAGGAGCTGCAGACCTCATCTGCACCGCCGCCGCCGCCGCTGCAGCCGGGCAGCTGGCACCTGAGGCATCATGGGAGCTGTAGTTCAGCTGCTGCAGAGTTTCACAGTGTAGTTTAGCTGTAAATACAGCAAAACAACAACAACAACAAAACAAACTTGTCTTCAGGATTTAAGATTAAAAGCAGAAACACAAACAAATAAAAACCTTTTTTTCTCTTCAGACGCTTTTAAAGATGTTTCAGCACGTTTGTTTCTAACTGAATGTTATTGTTTCTGTTTGTTAGTCGTCTCCTCTGCAGAGATCAGATCAATACGGACGGAAACAGACGATATCAGCTCTGTCCTCTACACACACACTGCACACACACTGCACACATCAAAGAACCAAACTGTAAAAATCGTACAAAATGTTTTCAGCTAAACATGAAATGTGACGTTTACTGTTGTTGTTTTATTGTTTATTTTAATCTATAATAATAATTCTTCTTGTCGTCATTCTGTAAAATAATCAGAAACTAAATCTGTCAGATAAATGATGAATGAAGAGGAGTAGATACT
This sequence comes from Euthynnus affinis, assembly GCA_029490765.1. NCBI lineage: Eukaryota > Metazoa > Chordata > Actinopteri > Scombriformes > Scombridae > Euthynnus > Euthynnus affinis. The sequence goes on along the minus strand of CM055856.1, from coordinate 15,232,262 downwards.
TGTTAAGCAGCATCAGAAGGTTAAATCACCGTGTTTAGTGAATAAATGTGATTTATTTCATTGATCTTGATCAGTGTTTGAATCGTATTATTAGAAGAATATTAACTGTAAATATAAATGTAGTCTGTTATTAAATCAGGAGCTTTAAATGTTTGTAATGAATCTTTATGTGAATATGAAACGTTTCATAAACGACCTCCAGGTGAGTCTCTGAGTCTCAGCTGGAGGGAAAAAATCCTCTCAGTCCTGCTCAGGTGGATCCACCTGGATCCGGAGTCTCCCACCGAGACCGAAGGCAGCCTGTCCTGCCAACAGAGTGTGTGTGTGTGTGTGTGTGTGTGTGTGTGTGTGTGTGTGTGTGATGCTAATGATGTCATGCTCACAGTCCAACGATGCCAGAAAATTCCACCACACACACCGGATATGACCGCGTATGTGTGGTGGAAATATTGTACTTTCTACTCCACTACATTTATTTAACAGCTTTAGTTACTTTTCAGATGCAGATTTGACACAATGGATAATATAACAAGCTTTTAAAATACAACACATTGTTAAAGATGAAACCAGTGGTTTCCAACCTTTTTGTCTTTTGACGTCTTACAAAAAGCAGTGTGTAGTCGGGGTCACATTTCACATGTCTATGAGTTGTTAACAGCTCCACCAAATAGTGATTTTTCCCTCTAAACTTCTCACATGCTTTCATTTCAATAAATGTTCAAATGATCCAATATTTCAGCAAAAATCAAAGATTAGAGAAAAAGTCCAACAAGAACTTTGTTTTTTCTTCTTTCCTCTCCCATTAATCATCTCACGACCCCTCAGATTTATCTGCTGACCCTTTGGAGGGGCCCCAACCCTAGGTTGGGAACCAGTGGACTAAACTAGCTAACTGTATATAAAGTAGTGTAAACTAGCTCCACCTCCAGCAGCTACAACAGTAACATGCACACAGCAGCTTCACTCCTGAATCCTGCAGCTTGTTTCCACTCAGATCCAGCTCTCTCAGATGGGAGGGGTTGGACTTCAGAGCTGAGGCCAGAGAAGCACAGCTGATCTCTGACAAACTGCAGTCACCAAATGTCAATAAACAATAAATTATGCAGATAAAATGTAATTTATAGTCCAACTATGTCCTCATCAATGAGCTTTTCCCTAAAATGAGCAGAGTGACTTTGTCATTGTGTTATTGTGGATCATCATAATGTCAGCCTTCTACTGTCAAATCTGTAATTGGAGGATCAAAGTGAAATCAGACATCTTGGACTAGAACTTTGTATCAGAACTTTGTTTTTTCTTCTTTCCTCTCCCATTAATCATCTCATGGCCCCTCAGATTTATCTGCTGACCCTTCGGAAGGGCCCCGACCCCTAGGTTGGGAACCACTACATCAAGCTCATAATACTTATGCATGTTTTCAGTAAACATATGCTGCCATTTCAGCTGATGATGGTTCAACTTTTACAACTTCCTGCTGTGCTCATCATGTGACCATGGCAACCAAAGAGACTAGAGCGATTCAGGACCTGGTTTCACAGGTATCTGGCTCTAATCTGGGGTCCAGCGGTCACCTGACTGGACTCTGTACTGGTCTCCCTCCGCCTCTGCTGCAGATGACCAGATGACAGAAATAACAACACGTCTGCTGGCAGCAGATAAGCTCCGTGACAAAGAGACGCCTCCGCCGACCAATCAGCCGCTGCCATCAACACACAGCCAACCTCCACTCTGTCTGTCATGCGTCATCAGCGGAGACGCCTCTGAAAGCGCTCGCCACCTCTGGAGCGAAGCAGGGGCTGATGGGAAAACGTGAAACATCCTGTTTTACATCCTCTCATCATTTTATGGAGGCAAGAACATTTGTTACGCTGTGTCCTTTATGAGGTCGCGACCTTTGAACTCTGTTTCATCCACACTAATCAAACAAAGAGACTTTTAATGCAGGAGCCTTAAAGGAGCAGTTCCCAGTGTTCCCAGTGTTCCCAGTGTTCCCATATTAGCTTCACATAGACTTTTAAAGGGATCTTCTGATGGTCAGTATGAACAGGAGGAACGATCACAGCAAGATAAAAACAGGTTTAAATGTTCATTTCTGCTCCTGATTGTTGGTTTAAGACACTTGATAAACTGTTAAATCGTCCTTTAACTGGCTGATCTGAAGCTTTAATTTCTCGTGAACAAATATAAAACAGATAAAACGTGAGGATGAGTGTGTTTGGGGAGGAAGAGGAGGGAGGAAGCAGCAGCAGCGTGTGTCTGAACGGCTCCCTGAAGGCGTCGCTCTGCTCCTCCCTGTGGAAATCTTCCACTGAGGTTTGTTTTTTTGTGTGTGTGTGTGTGTGTGTCTGTGCTGATGTGACAGCCGAGGACTCAGTGACCCTCAGAGAACAAACGCAGAGAAGAAGAAGAAGAAGAAGAAGAAGATATTTCATCTGCAACTGTTGTCTCAACTAATCGATCGATAGTTTGTTCTGTATCGACTAATCAATCATCATCTTTTTTTTGATAATTGTAATAATAATTATTGTGATATCTGTTTATAATCTCTAACATGTTTCTGGAAGCTGCAGCTGCTCTTTTTTAATCAGCTTTAGGAGAAAAATTCACATTAAATGTTGATTTTTTTCAGCGAGTTTGTTTCCTGCAGAGTCGGCGTGAGAGACGAAGGGCGGGCCTGACTAATATCTGAACACTGTTACATAACGGAGGAAGGCTGAGCCCATCGCTTCATCCGACGATCTGAGGACGAGATGGAGAGATAAACCGAGGAAGAGGAGGAAGAGGAGGAGGACTAACAACCACTCAGACTGTCTGCAGTAGAAACGCATTAATAAGAATTCAATAAATACAATATATAAGTTTTTATTTGTATTAATGTTTTGTTCTTATTGTGGCTGCTGTTATGATGTTTAGACGTCACGTCGGGGCAAAGGATTATGGGAGATGTAGTTGTACTTTAATACTAATAAAATGAACATAATAATTATAAAACATATAGAATATAAACTCAAATATAAATAAAATGTATAAAATGAACACAAACACATTAATAACAAACATCAACACGCACGTTTAGATGATTTACATGTCAGATATGTAAACGAGCGTCGAGTTCAGAGTAGTATCAAAACAACAAAACGATAAAGATAATAAACAAACTGAGAATCAACCGATCAGCTGATATCGATCTCAGCCAATCAGCTCTTTGACCTTCTAGTGGAGGTGACGACACACACACACACACACACACACACACACACACACACACACATTCAGAGTTTGATCAACCAGAAATGAGCAGTTTGATTGATTATCTGTTGGTTGATCTGATCAATAACAGATCAGTGAATATTTATTATTTATGTTTATAGTTTGATGTTAAAGCGTCTAAAAATATTCAGTTACAAGTCAAAGAACCTTTACAATAAAATAAAATACAGTAAAGTTCAAAACTACAAAATGTATGTTTGAATTTTAATGGATTATAAATGTAAATAAACATAATTTGACCCTTAAAGTGCTTTAAATACAACATTAAATATCATATTAAAGTAAATGTGGAGACGTTTGATCATGTGATTCATGTGAACGGACGGCAGGAAGCGTCAGGCAGGTTAAAGCCCTGAGTTTTGGCTCGCAGGCAGCGTTTCTACACCTTCACCTCAAGTTTCTGAACTTTGACCTCGTTTAACATCCGAAGAATCAGAACAGGAAATAAAAAAAACAGAAAACCATCAAAATAAGAGCAAGAACTCTTTAAGGAAGTTTGGAAATGTTTTACGACGACGATCATGTGATTTATTTTTAGAAACATTTCATCTGTTTATTTAAAGGTAACAAACATGTGGACCAAAACAACAGCTTCAAGTTCAGACTGTTATTATTATTATTATTATTATTATTATTATTGTTATTATTTATTAATCAAACGCTTCTCGTCGTCACAGCTGCAGGAAATTTGGAGACTGAAACGAGGTCAGGAGGTCAGAGACGAAGAAGAAGAAGAAGAAGAAGAGGAGGAGCGTTACATGAACTTCAATATATTTAATATTAACTGTAATAAAGTAATAAAAGCTTCTGATGTTGGTTTAGTTCATTTAAGAACACATATGTGTTCACGTGTGTGTTTATGACCAAATTAATCTGATTAAAGCGACTGAGTGAACAGTGACGCCCTGCAGCTCCGGCAGAGAGGAAGGAAGGAGAGGATGATGAAGACGAGCGAGAGAGAGGAGAGAGAGGTGGGGGAGGGGAGGAAGAGGAGGAAGAGGAGGAGGAAGGGGGAGGAAAAGATGGAGGGGGGGATGGGCGGTGATGGAGCGAGCGAGCGGGACTTACAGGACGGGGGGAAGGGAGAGAAACGCCTGCACTGTAAAAAGACACCGACGGAAACACTGTTTATATTTAATCTAATTATTCTGTTTTATCTGATTATTTAAATGAAGCTGTAGAAACATTAAAAACACAGATATTCACATTTATACACAAACATACCAAAGCAGCGCTCTTATTGTGACACTTTTACTACATTTTGCTGCTAATATTTATGTTTTTTTACTACAATAACGAATCTAAAAACATCAAACTGTCGAGCGTCTTTCACAGTGTTGGTTTATAAATCTGACAAAACCAACCAGTAAATAATAATAATCAGATCAGATTTACTGTGAATTCAACTGTTTCTGCTCCCTCAGTGATTTTTTACAGCGTGCTCCGGTTTGCGTGTTTTACAGCGTGTTTGATGGACTGCAGGTTAAATTTGCCCCGTTACCACCTCGACCCAAATCTCATCACACGAGGAGGTCAGCGCTCCGTTCATCCGTCCGTCCTTCAGCTTGTCATCTCGCTTCATTTTTTATTCCTCTTCTCTCTTTTTCTTTTCTGTCTTCAAATATTCTTCCTTTTTTTAATCCTGATCTTCTTCCCATCTCGTTCTTTCTCTCTTATTTTTTTGTCCTCACATTCCTTCATTTCTCTTTTCTTTCTTTCCCTTTTATTAATGTTTCCTTTATTTCCTTTACTGTATTTCCTTCCTTTCCTTCCTTCCTTGCTTCCTTCCTTCTTTCCTTCCTTCCTTCCTTGCTTCCTTTCCTCTCTCATGTCATGCAGACTTAAATCAGGACGTTGACCTCAGGTGTCAGAGTGTGTTCGGATGCCAGCAGTGTGTGTGTGTTTATTTGCATGCATGAATACACACTCTGTTTGTGTGTGTGTGTGTGTGTGTGTGTTGTAAATCATGCCAGCAGCGAGCTGTGTTACCCACAATCCACTGGGATCTCTGGCTCTACCCAGAGTCCATCTGTGCTCTCTGTGACTGGTGAAACAACATTTTCTACTTTTCAGGAAAATGATTCTGATTTAAACGACGCTCCGATTTCAGACGCTCTTATCGGCACGTAAACGCACCGTAAACTTGCTAAAACATACAGACGGATGACGATGGACGATCTGTCCCACCGTTATTACAGACACCTGAACTAACCACAGACGCCGGGGCTTATGGGTAATGTTGTTCATTTAACATCATCTCTGTATTTTTAGTGATTTAAATGGTTTAAAATGTGGAATTTTAAACGAGGAAATCTGGACGCCAATTAACGCCGACTGTGTTAATGATCCACAGAGAGAGAGAGAGAGTAGACACACAGTAGAAACCCAGTAGACACACAGTAGAAACCCAGTAGAAACCCAGTAGACACACAGTAGAAACACAGTAGACAGACATTAGAGTCGTCTGTCTTCTCTCTGCTTCTATAAATACTCCGTCTGTCGACTTGTTGTCCTCTGCTGAGGAGACGCCAGAGGGACACGCAGGAAATAAAGACGCAGCGGAGATAAAGAAAAGGAAGAAAAGGGGCTTTTATGGCAGGAGTGGAGGGTTTAATGGAGGGAGGAGGTGACGGAGGAGGAGGAAGAGGGGGAGGAGGAGGACAAGATGGAGGAGATAAGAGAGAAGCAAAGGAGGAGAATAATGACAGGAACAACAAGATGGAGGAGAAAAAGACTGAAATTACATTTATATATTAAAAACATGAACATGTAATCTCTGCCTAGAATGAAGCTGACTGTGGCAGGTCAGAGGTCAGAGGTCAGAGGTCAGAAGAAGCTCTGTTATCTGATTCAGTCAATAAATCTGAGAGAGCTGACATAAATAAGACGGCTGTAATCCAGCCTCTATATTTATCTTCTACTGGTCCTTTATGCAGCCCCTCAGTTCAGCCTCTGTCTGAAACAGGAAGTTTTAGCTCCTGTCTCTTTAAGGCCCCGCCTCCTGATGAGCCCGCTCTGCTCTGATTGGTCAGCTTTCAGGAAGCTTCCTCCGGCTCCGGAGGCTACGTAAACAAACTATAGTAGCAGGATTTCACTTCTTTTCCTCCTTCTTTACTCCAAATGTTCAACTTCTCACATCCATCCGTACAACAACACATGGAAACACCTTAGCAACCACCCTAGCAACCACCTTAGCAACCACCTTAGCAACCAAGGCTACAGACAGCCGTTTATGAGCAGGTGTTGAATTGAAACACGTTCAGGCAGGTTGAATCCCTGAGTTTTGACTCGCAGGCAGCGTTTCTACATCTTCACCTCAAGTTTCTGAACTTTGACCTCGTTTAACATCCGACATCAGAGCAGGAAATAAATACCAGAAAACCTCTAAGAGAAGAACATGAACTCTTTAAGGAAGTGAAGTTTGGAAGTGTTGTTTTTTACGACGACGATTATGTGATTTATTATCAGAAACGTTTGATGTTTATTTAAATGTAACGAACATGTCGACCAAACAGCAAACAGCAGAACTGAACTTTAAGTTCAGACTCAAAAAATCAAAGCTCACAGCTGAAGTCCGAAACATAAACGAGGTCAGGAGGTCAGAGATGGAAAGAAACTCCTTTAAAGAGGAGTAGCTGCATGCCGGATGCATTAAATATACGTTATATATTCATTATATATATATTATATATATATTAAACAGGCCTATATGCTGAGGAGTTACATGTATGTACAGTTTGTCATGAAGAGAAGGAACGCAGCAGAAACAAACCTCGTTAATTAAAGAGGAACATTTTTGTTTTGGAAATAAAATCTTAATTTCATCTTCAACAATTAATACTGAAGCATCAGCAGCGTGTTACTGCCTCCTCCTCCTCCTCCTCCTCCTCCTCCTCTTCCTCCTCCTCTTCCTCCTCCAGTGAGAGATGAAGGACAGCACTGAGGCACTCTGGGTAATCTAACCGTTTTCCCAGGATGCAATGAGTCATGGAATCAATAGATAATCTTCTTCTTTTAGTCGGGTGGCGGCTGGTAGGCGGCCTGTGTGTGTGTGTGTGTGTGTGTGTGTGTGTGTGTGTGTGTTCAGCTCCTCTCTGCTCCTACATGAGGTTTTTTATTCTTTCTTCTGAACCAATCAGGTTAAAGTTAAACGTTTTACCTGCGCTGAGGTGAAGCCGTCAGCTACAGAACGTCTCTGCAGAGAGAATATCTGAACAAATCATCCTGTTTAAATATTTTGTTTTAAATAAATTAGTGTCTGTAGACAGTTTGCAGATCTGGAACCAAAAAAAATGTTCAAAATTAAGAAAATACTTGGATTTTTTAACAAAAAGAGGTTGAAATAATCTGTCTCTGAACGTCTTGTTGCTGAACATAAAACAAATGTCCTGATTGGTTTGAGGAGGTCATGTGATCTGATAATATTTCATAGTCATATCACATTCATTATAATTAATCACCAAACCAGCTGATTTTTAAAGTGTATTTAACAACATGAATTCAAACATTTAATCCTAATCTGTCATATAAGATACAATAATTCAGAATAATCAACAGTATTTAATGTTTTAACAGCTGCTGTTCTGTTTTTATAAACACCTAATAAAACAGCGCAGTGTATAAAGTGTAACGCTGAGCTGACACAACGCCACACGTTCATACTTCCTGTGTAGACAGGAAGTTAAAAGACAAAATAAATGAGTCAGAGCGCCTCCTCATTGCTGACATGTGTAAGATCAATAAGAAAAGAACATCTGGAAACAACATGAGGAGTTCCTCAGGGCTCGATCCTGGGTCCTCTGGTTTTTACTGTTCTTTAAATTTTCTAGCATTTATTTCTCTTTTTTTTTTTTTAAATCTTTTTTATTTCTATGATTTTTATAAAGATCATTTTGTGTGTTTGTGTATAAAATGTGCTTCTGTTATTTTACTGGAAATATAAACTCACTCATAAACACCAAACATCCACCAAACACTCCTAACGACACATAAAACAAGACACTGTGTGTTTCATTAGCTTCTGAAACTGCTAAACTCCACCAGCAGCACACCTGACAAGGCTTCAATAAAGTATTGATCAGGTATTGATGAAGCACACCAATAAGCATCAGAGCTGCACTTCACAATCAGGGCTCCTCCGCCGAGTATTGATCGGTGAACGTGGTTATTTGTGTGATTTATTTAAAGCTGTAAACCTGTTTAGTCTGTTTTGTTTTAGAGTTCTTCTAGATGAGAATATTTTAGTTTGTAATTTGATGAAAGGAGATAAAAGGTTTGAATTTGACACAAACATCCATTTCTTACATTTTTCTCCAAAGCTGTTTAATCGAAGTGATTTCGACCCTGCAGCGCCTCCTTCATAACGATCATAATGACACCAAACAAACCTTAAAACAACAATCTCCAAATCTTCACTTAAATTAATTAAATCCTCATTTAATTGACTGTTCATTTAATTTAAATGCTTAAAAAGCAGCCGGTCAGAAACAGTGAAGATGAATTAAACTGTGTCTGTTTCTAACGGAGAGCAAATGGCTAATTAACAAGATGAAGCTGTATTGGTTTATTGACTGTACACACACACACACACACACACACACACACACACACACACAAAAGACACAGCTTGTAAAAACACAGCAGTACACAAAGATGCACAAAAACAGGCCTGTTCTAATCTCAGGTTTATTGATAACTGGTTGACTGAAAATGATAAACGAGTGGAACGACTGCTCTTAAAGTCGCTGTTATCACATAACACAAAACATTTAAACTCAGTCAGGCTTTAGGAAATTTTACTTTGCATTTTTCACTATTTTCTGACCTTTTACAGACTGCTGAGGATGAATCTGTGCTCCTGAACACACCGCTATGATGTGGAGTTCCTCAGGGCTCCGTCATCAGTCCTCTGATTTTTGTAATTTTAATAATTCTGCATTCGTCTTTCGGTTTTTCTCATTTGAATCATTTTAAAAACACTTTTAACTCATATTTTAGTGTTTTATGATGTATTTCCTGTTGTTTTTTTGATGCAACACACTCTGAATTGTCTTGTGTTTAAAACTTTTTGTACAAATAACTCAAATGTTAATCAGGAATTATGAACATTAAAAGGTGAAACTGTAGAGAAACACTGTGCTCAGCATGAAGCAGTCCTCCCCAAACTGGGAAAGTTAAAGGTTTAAAGGTTAACGAGAATCTTTACTTTATTTCAGATCACTGGATGTTACTGTAACCATGACAACAAAGCCTATCCCTAGCAGAGTCAAAGTCATTTTAACCCAAACAGTGATCTAACCCTCAACCAAAGTAAACCTTCATCATATCATAAAACAACAGCATCATAAAAACATAATTTAGGATTTTAGGATATTTTAATGGTTATCAGTTAAAATAAAGCCGATCAAATGTGGATCTTTTCTTTATCATTAGAGATCAAGCTCCACTCTGAGAGTGTTTATTTGCAGTTCCAACAAATCCAACAGAGTGAGACATCTTCTCTCAGTTTCAGGAATCAATCAATCGTTTTGAACCTTCAGGATTTGAACAACGTTACTTGTGATCGGACATATTTCATATTGTTGTTTAATTTGAAGGACTTGCTGTAATATTTATATCAGAGAAACGTTTTTACTGCCAGATTTACAGTTGTGCTCATAACTTTACGAACCCCGTTAGAATCTGTGAAAAGTTCATAGAGTCTCTAGTTTGGTTTCTTTTCTAGGCAACAATGATTCAAAGGCAGCTGGACTTAGATTTGTCTTATGAAGACGTTTATCCAAGCGGCTTCATCAGTTCTTAACGCATCGGTCTGACTATGACCTGGACAAATGAGAGTATACATAGACTAGTTTAGTCTCATCACTCCAGATAACTTTGTTCCAGCAGTTTTGAGGTTTGTGTCGTTGCTGTTTGGCAGATTGTCAGCAGGATGTTTCATGGTGCTGTTCCTCCTTATTGTTCTTCTTTCAGCTGAAGCTCTATGAGGGTTTTTCTGTCTGAAATCTTTGACTGTGGTTTGGTATCAACACAACTCTTCATGTTCTTCTTCTTCTGCTTCATCAGAGCTTCAACACTACTGATCGGCATTTTCTAATCAATGGATATATTTTTCCCTTTTCTTTTGCTTTCCTCATGAATCAGTATCAAGTCAGAGCAGAAACTCATTGATTATTTCTACACAGACACTAATTACAGGTGTGAAACTTTCCCTTCACATTTAAACCTGTTTGTTTATTATCAGCTCAAACATTCAGTTATCAATATGTTAAAAAAAGAGCAAAGACGATGTGATAATAAATATGTTCACCTGAACACTATCCCTAAATAAAACTACAGTTTTCAGTCACCAGAGTGCATAAACTTATGAGCCCAACTGTATTGTTCTTGACAGATAAGCGTTATTATTCACGCCGCCACTAGAGGTCGCTGTCTACAGAAAACACAAACATTGTGAAGTGAGTGAACTTCCTGTTGTTTTGAGCCTCCTGTCTCCTGCTTTCTGGCCGTCGCTCCCTCGTCGCCTCGTTTAGGGCCTGGATGAAGTCATGTGATGAAGATAGATGACTCACTTCCTGTCTCTGTGTTGAAACGTGTGCATAAAGTGTTAACGTTCATTCATCTGAGATCTCTAAACAGGCCTCACCTCGCTAACTGGGTCACCTGATTTCCACTCCATTAAGTCATTCATCCTCCGCTCCTTCTCCTCACTCTCTATTTCCTTCATTTCTCCGGCTTCCATCTGTCTGCAGAACAAAGACGAACTCGGCATCTGTTTTATTATAAAACAGGTTTAGAAAAAAATAATAATAATATGCAAGCTGCCACAAAGAGCAAGACTAGTTTTCAATTTTATATTTTTATATATAATATTTGCAAGTAAATAAAGGTTAAAATAACTAAACTCAAAGATGTAGTTCAATTATAAATCTAAGAAATATTATATTATTATTATTATTGTAAAAATATGTTAATATTTTCAAGATAAAGTCACTTGTATTTATTATTATTTTACATTATTATAATTGAAAACATTGTTATTATTGTTGTTTTATTTACTGGAACATTTTAAGACTGTTGGATGTTTTATATGATGAATATTCCTGTTTATCTTCTTGTAATTGTACTTATAATATATTACCGTCATTTTGTTTGTTTTTGTTTTGTGTTGTATTTATTAGATTATTGGTTTTACACTTTTTAATGTATTAGTTGTGTTTGCAGAGCATCAATGTAAACGAATAAATGAAGGTTTTCTATCTTGATTTCTGTTGGAAGCAGATTTTATTTTTCTTCCTGTTCCTGAAAATAAGCTTTTTAAGAATAAAGAGATTTTTTGAAGTCAAAATAAAAATATAAAATGTTTTTTTTTTAAATCTAATTTAATGTTTTCAGTTTGGTGGAGGAAGCAGAAAGAGAACTAAATGAACCAAAACGTCCTTCAGGATCAATTTACTGTGTTCCTGAAACATTCAGTCACGTCCTGATTCCACTTCCTGTTCCCCAGAGAGCGAACATGTTACTGAGTGTGTGTGTGTGTTTTCAGGCTGCACGCCATAGTGACCCAAATCTGAGTTTTCTATATGACACAGATTGCATTTCGCTTAATGATGTTAAAAATATAATTCCAGCTGGTTTTTTTTGGATGAACTCTGATCTGATTTGGTACGTTGTGACCTCAGAGGTGCGGCGTGACCTCACTGTGCACAGTGATCCGCCCTCTTTTTCAGCCAATAGGAGAGCTGCTGGTTCACTGTGTTTGATCATTTTAGTTACAGTTAATCATTTGTTCTTCGTTGTCAAACTGACAAAAGCTCAACATGTTTTTCTCTTCAGGTATAAATATAAACTGTTTATACGTATATTTATACATGTATACTACATTACCCATGAGCCTCAGAGGCTGTCGCCATGGGCAGGAATGACATCATGTTCATTTCAAGTCATTCAAGCCAAGTCCAAGTCTTCAAACACATTCAAGTCAAATTATGAGCCAATCAGTGCAAGTCGTCTGTAACAAGTCAAAGTTCAAAGTTCATGTCAAGAGGAAGTCCAAGCCAGGCCTTCACGGCGGGTCAGGCCGAGTCAGGTCAAGAAAAGTCCTGAAACACATCCAAGTCCAGTCTTGAGTCTGTTTGTATCAGTTCCAAGTCAAAGTCCTGAGTGACTCGTTTCCAGACCTGCAAGTCAACCAAAGAACATCTCGATCAGCTGGAATCATAAATAATCTTCAGCTGATTGATTCATCGCAGGGAGGTTGGGCTCCGTTTAGCGTCTTCATGCTAGGCTCACCCATCGTTGCTAACTTTGAACCTTCACTTTTCCAGCAGTTGTGGAAACAACAGACGTGACTTTTTATCATTTATTAACTGACACTCTGTCGTCTGTTCTGCACGTTTACCGCTAACCTTCCTTCCTCCGCTCCGCTCACACCCAACGCCACTTTCCTGCCGCTCTTTCCCGCTCGCTACGCTAACATGCTAAGCACCGCCCTATTCCTAAACGCAGTTACACTGCTGATATTTAGTGTTACTATTGGCCTGGTGGGGGTTCGTTGATATAATTGTAGGAGAAACACTGATTCAGTAAACGTTCAGTACGTTTAGTAAACGCTCAGTAACCGTTGAGAACAGTTAGACCCAGAAGTCTCCGTTAGTTTGGAAGAGTCCAAAGAGGTGAAAACAGCGGGGGTGTTTGTTAGTCTGTCCCCCCCGCTGCAGGAAATAATGGATTAATCCCGGAAAGCTGCTGATGTAGCACTTTTCTCCTTATGAAAGTAACACAGAGATTATTAACCAATCAGAATTTAGTCTGATGAGAGCATATCGACCAATCAGACTGCAGACCTCCTGCACTTCAAGTATGAAGCCATTTGAAACAAATCCAAATCTAATTGAAGAGAAATCAGTCAAAGTCAGGTCTGGATCCATTTAACAGTCCAGTCATTCAAAACTAGTCAATCCAAACACATCCAGTCCAATTAAAGTCAGGAGTCAGTCAAAAACAAATCCGAGTCTCGTCTCAGTTCAGTTTGAGTCTTTTCAGAAGAAGTCTTCAAGGTGTTCAAGTCTCCACTGAGTACTCTCACTTTAATGAGATCTGAACACAGTGTTTAAATATTGATGTGTCTTCCTTTAAAATGAGGCATCTGAGCACTTCGTCCACCAGACGTGTTGCTTCATTTCCTTCACAGTCATGTTTTTTCTTGGACTTGGAGTATGAGGTAATGGCAGCGCACAGCTCGGCTTCCTGTCAGACATTAGCTGCAGGAACCTATTTAAAGGAAGGACGTACTCCGGGCTGAGGGAAGTAAGACACATCTTCTAACCTTTTAATACCTTAATTCAATTCAATAACTGTCTGTAATGACTTTGGCCCGGGACTATTTATGCTGCATTTCTTCCACTGGATCTAATAGAAGACAAACAGAGAAGCAGGAGTTTCAAACCTGAGCTGACAAAATAAAACAACCAAACATTCACCTGTTTATCTTGAGTCTCTGCTTAAAACACAATGTGACGCAAAATATTTGTGAAATGACATTAACCTGTGCAGCTTGGCCTCTGGAATCAGATACATTAGATGTGAGGTGTAAATGAGCATAAACACCAACAACATGAAAGAAACTGATGTTCTATTAACGCAGATGTTAAGCTGTGCTGTAATAAGTATAATCAAGGCTGTGTTTCAAAATAAAACACATAACAGAGAGCTTTTGATAAATAATAAAGTGGATTGATCATATTGTTTATTTCCTGTAGCTCGTATCATATATGAGACAAACCGGTTTTGAAGGGAAGTAGCCTGAATGGTCACGGTTTTATAATTATAAAAGTACAAAATATCAGAAACATAAACATTGTTTGGTGAAAACAACGTACGCAGAGATTTGAGGGTTTTGTTATTATTTGACTATTATGTCATTTAGCCATTTCTAATTAGGCTTTATGCAACTTTTACTTGTAATGGAGCATTTTTGGTATTTTTTTCTGCAGTAAAGGATCTGAATACGTGACGAATAATAACATCGATGGAAACTAATGTCCAAGACGAACTGATGCTTTACTTTTTGCGACTTCAGCTGATAAAGTTATTTCTGCTTGGACACAAAGTTTTTCACCAAAACTTTCTTCAATATTTCCGATGAACACGTCCGTCATTCAGGATCATTAAAACGAACGTGACGCTGTTTCATAAGGAGATGAGATGATGGAAGTGGATCTTTTCCATCCCGCTGTGACTCAGACGATCCGGCTCGTTTTCCCAACAGACCTGTGACATCACCGTGACATCACCGCCTCACCTAACGCTCTGTGCAACCGCCGTCGAAACCGAGACGAGGACGAATCTGATTATAACCTGCTGGAAAAAAAAAAAAAGCCTCCTCGCTTCGCTTCCCCAGTACCTGTCAGACTGGACGAGCTGTAATCTGATTGGTCGAGCTCATCAATTAATTATTATTGGACGTTGAATGACAGAAAACAAATCAGCATCAGAGGTTCAGCGGGTAAAGAAGAGGAAGAGGAGGATGTTTGCTGCTCTTACGAGGGCGCTCGCTGTGAGCTGTGGTGGGGGGAGGGGCATATCTATAATACATGAGCACACACACACACACACACACACACACACACTAGAGAGGCGAGTGACGATTTCAGGGCCATTAAATGGAGACGCTGCCATAAATCACATGACCAGCCTCCTACTGGCCAATCTGCCCACACACACACACACACACACACACACACACACACACACACACACACACACACACAGGATTGTCTTTGGTCAGCAGATATTGTCCAATATTACGTAGGAGGTGTGTGTGTGTGTGTTCTTATATTTCTATCTTTGTGAGGACCGTCGTTACAACTGAAAAACGAGGACATTTCACATTTTGGGGACGTTTTTGTCAAATGAGAACGTTTGTGAGGACACTTTGAGAAAGTGAAGATATTTATGAAAAGTAAGAGGATTTTTTTCACATTTTTTAAATTTTGGAAAAGGTGAGGATGTTTTGGTGAAAGTGACGATGTGTCTCTAAAGCAAGGACATTATGGAAATTAAAGATATTTCTCAAAGCCGAGGGCATTTTGGGAACAATTTGAAACTGGACGGACATTTTTGGACAGTGGATATTTTTCTTGAGAGTGGAAACATCTGTTGGGCTGTGAGGACATTTTATAGTAACTGTAACATGGTATTATTCAGTCACATCTAATCAGCCAATCACGTGGCAGCAGCTCGGTGCATTTAGACATGTAGACATGGTCAAGACGACCTGCTGAAGTTCAAACCGAGCGTCACCAATCATCTCTAGAGTTTACAGAGGAAGGTCCAAAAAAACAGAGGAAACATCCAGTGAAGATGTCTCGTCGATGGTTGAGGTCAGAGGTCAGACTGCTTCCAGCTGATAGAAAGGCAACAGTAACTCAAATAATGCAGAAAAGCATCTCTGAACGTCACCGGGCGCCACTTCTGTCCGCTAAGAACAGGAAACTGAGGCCGCAGCTCACACAGAGTCACCAAAATCAGACAACAGAAGGCTGGAAAAAGGTTTTTCTGCTCTGACGAGACTCGATTTCTGCTGCCACGTTCAGATTGTCGGGTCAGAACGAAAACCTGGATCCGTCCTGCCTCGTGTCAACGTCCAGGCTGCTGCTGCTGGTTTAGTGGTGTGGGGGACGTTTTACTGGTGAAGCAGCTGAGCCTGGTTTAAACACTGCAGCCCACCAGAGTGTCGCTGCTGACCACGTCCGTCCCTTTATGACCACAGTGGACACATCTTCTGATGAGGAAGAGGCTCCACGTCACAAAGCTCAGATCATCTCAGACTGGTTTCCTGAACGTGACGATGAGTTCGCTGCACTCAAACGTCAGCAGGTCTCAGTCCGGTAGAGCAGCCACGTGATGTCATCGAGTCAATATGGAGCAAAATATCAGAGGAAGGTTTCCAGAACCTCATTGGGTCTAAACCAGCACCAGCAAGCTGTCCCTAATGAAGTGCATGTCCTTTTATGGCTTATGTAACTGTAAGTTTTTGGTTTCTTTGGGATTCAGGCTTGTATTCTGACAATGAGAGTCCTCACAAGAGCAGCTGTACAAACGTGTGTGTGTGTGTGTGTGTGTGTGTGTGTGTGTGTGTGTGTGTGTGTGGACTAATAGGACGAGGAAGTGGTTAATCTAATCCGACCACAATCAAATCTAAATCAACTGTATCTCACTTCTGGCAGAGTGAAAGCATGTTGAGCCAGACTGAAAACCATCAAGCAGAAACGTGTCGAGGTTTTAAACAGCAGCTGCAGAGACGTCCACACAGGAAGCGTTTAACGGGAACGGGGATATAAAACACGCTAATGAAGCCGAGGCAGAACACGAGAGAATATATCAGCGCAGAATAACGTCAGGATGTGAAAGTGACCTCATGTGTGCCGCCAGTAATGGAGGGTTTGCCCTTGTCTTGGCTGAAGGATGGCCACAGGCACACACACACACACACACACACACACACACACAGACCTTCAGACTGATGAGCTAGCTATCATTAGCATTCAGCTTGTAGCCAGAAACATGTTTTCAGAGCTAATTTTCATTTAAACGGTGCAGATCGAGTCGCTGCTCATTCAGTCCCAACGTGTCCGAACTAAAGTCCTGCAGGTGGAGACTCGGTTTGGACCCTGATTTACTCTGATCATCTTATTCTCTGTCAGAAAACATCCTGAACCTTCTGTGAGAGTCACAAGCTGCGTCCCAAATCCCGCCTGCACGCTCCAGTCTCAGCAGGTTTCTGTGTGTTCACAGTTCAAAGCCGTCACACATGACGAACACACGCTGTGTCCCAAATACTGCTCACTAATTCTATATATCGTACCAGCGTTACTCACCACTGATCTGAACTGAGAGCGTGATAATCCTCCAAAGTAAGACAAGGACCAACCAATAATATCAGTGGAGACAAAATCCATTAATATGAACTCAGTATATTTCTAACATCACTAAAGCTCAGAACCTTTTTTCCTTGAACACTCATATTTGTCTTTTTTACCTTTTTTTGATGACTCATGTCTTGATAACAAAGCAAATAGCAACTGCAAAGTCAGGGAACAGGAGCTAACAGGAGCTAACAGGAGCTAACAGGAGCTAACACAAGCTAACACAAGCTAACAGGAGCTAACACAAGCTAACAGGCGCTAACATGGTGGCAAAACGATCCCTATTAATTAACTCATGATTAATCATCTTTTTCCAGGATTAAGTTTCATTTCCTCTCAAAACAAACAGTTTGGTTTAATATAAAGTTTACAGAAATGCTGCTAAACTGGCTAAAACGTTATAAACATTTCCACCAAAAAACAACAAAGACGAAGATGCAACTTTTTAAAAAAAATAAAGTCAAACTGCACCAGCTTGGAGTAACTTTAATTTGAAAAGGTTGGACAGCAGGAAGTGTCAGACCGCTGCTGTCAAGGTGCCCTTGAGCAAGTCACTACTGAGCAGGTGTGTGTGTGTGTGTGTGTGTACAGGTATTCCTCACATTGTGGGGACTCGCCTCCCTTCAGGGGACAAAACTCAAACTCCGTAACGTAAATCATTAATTTTACGTACTTCAGCCTTGGAGGCGTTTTTTCAGGATCACTTACACTTATTCTGACTTTAACAGAAGGAGTTACTCTTTAAATGAGACTTCAATCAGAGAAGGGTTAAAGAACAATAACCTTTATATTTTGGGTACATCATCTTTTTTTTTTTTTTTTTTTTTTTTTGGCTTGTGCACAAAATGGAGGCGTCTAGTAAGAGGTTCGTCTCCAGGAAATTAATGTAAGCCAGTGTGATGTCCTCTGAAGTATGTGTGTGTGTGTGTGTGTGTGTGTGTGTGTGTGTGTGTGTTCTGGGTAAACAAACACTAAAGCAAACACACACCCACCCACCTGGCGCTTCCAGGAAGACAAAACAAACCAACACCGGCTGTCAGGCACAAACACACACGCCCTATTCTGCTCTATTCTATTCTGCTCTATTCTATTTTATTCTAGGAGATCATGTGACATTATTTTAGAGCAGACGGGTGGACAGATCAACAAAATGTCAGACTTTAAAGGATCATTCTGCTGATTTTCTGTGTTTGTATCACAGCCTGATCGATCTGATTTTCTGTATTTGTGAGGACCAGTTTAAGTTTTAGAGCTTTGAAGGACGTCTCTGTGTTTGAGGGTTCAGGCTCGGTTCGGGGTTGGTGTTTGGGTTCGGGATCAGGACTCTGTTAGTGTCGGTCCTCACAAATATAGACGAGCTGCAGTGACACATGGCTTTTTAAAAAAAAAATCATCCATCAGGAGTGAACAATGTCTCTGCTTTGCCCCGTTTGCCCTCCCCCACAGCCTTCTGCTATAATCAATAAGACTGGAATTGGATATGGTGCAGTAACACACACACACACACACACACACACACACACACAGTTTATCACCCGGCGGTCTTCTGTCTCTCTTTATATCTCGTCTCTTCATTTTTCAAAATAAAATACCAACATATGACGCACACTAAAAGGTTGTTTTCTCAATTAACTGATGAATCGTTCGGTCAATAAAACGTCAAGAAAACGGTGAAAAATGTGTCCGAACTTAAGGTGACGTCTTCGTCATCAACGCTGACTGAAACGATTAATCGATCGATCGATCGCTGGGAAAATAGATCCAAATCCAAGCTTTTAGAAATAATGTTCGCTGTGAACGGACGACACCATAAAACACACTGAAGATCACAAACAGCTGGAGCTGCAGCGTTATTGATCAATCAATCCGCTGGTCGATGGATTAACAATCCGAAACCTTTGAATATTCAGTTTAACAGCAGAGTGTCGCATGTGAGAAGCTCCAATCAGAGAATTTATGTGTTTAAAAATGCTGATTAATCTTCAGGTAACGGATTCATCGATGCAGATTTTCCACATTTATATAAATTCAACACAAAAAGAAGCAAAGAGCCTGTTTTATTCACAACGAGAATCAGAAATAAATGTTTTTTTCTGATCCAATTTCTCAATAAATGATGAAAATCAGGCCTGAACTCACTGATGTTACATTCTGCAGTGATTTAAAGGTGTTTTTCTTTAAGTATCTTGCACTATAATCACGTTAAAGGAGCATTTCTGAGTGTTATTTGCAGCCCTGCAGTGTCACTGTGGTGTTAATAATACGACTCCTCACACACTCGCAGCGTCCGATCACACTCGTGTGCAGTCGGAGCTGCTCGGCAGCAGCGAGGAGGAGGAGGAGGAGGAGGAGGAGGCAGCGTCACTGTGATGTGGACGATTACATAAAAATATAATTATTACTACCGAGCCGCCGCCACCGCCGCCGCCACCGCATGATACAGCAGCATCTGTTACCGGCAGGATTACATGAGCGAGACGTTCTCCATCCAACATGGTGGACGAGAGGACGGATTCATTCATGACCAAAAACATACAGAGAGAGAGAGAGAGAGAGAGAGAGAGAGAGAGAGAGAGAGATGCTCTCCATGAAATACAAAAGAAAAAGGCTGTGGTTTCTGTTTCACACTGAGGACAGACAGAATAAATGTCTGCAGAGAGAGAGAGAGAGAGGGGGGAAGGATGAAGGATGGGAGGAAATAAGGGTCGGAAAATGGAAGGAGAAGGATGAGGAGAGGAGGGAAAGCTGGAATAAAGAGATGAAATGAAGGATCGGGGGAGGAAGAGGAGAGAAAAGGGGAGGGAGAGGATGGATGGATGGAAGGAGGAAATGAAGGGATAGAAGATGGAAATGAGAGGCGATGGGTGGAACGGAGGGAGGATGGATGGAGGGACGACAGAGGAGATGAAACAGGAGGAAATGGGAGGAAGTGAAGACGGAGGAAAAGAAGTGGGGAGAGGATGGAGGGAAGGAGGAAAACCAAAGAATATCGGCCGATAAACCGGTCGCTGCCGATAAACCGCCGCAGAAGAAGAAACGACGAGATGACGTCATTAAAAGAGCGACAGTCGAAGCTCTGATGACGGGAAATATGACGTTTCTGTTAGTTTCGTGTGTTGATGTGAGGAAGGTTATAGTCTCCTCTTCATCATCATCATCATCATCGTCGCTCCGCACAGATCGGATGTTCTCAGCTCTTCGGTCTCGTTCAGGTCACATGATTCACGTCCGTCACCGTTCAGTCACTCGTTCAGTCTGTTGGTGTGAACACTTTCTTTATTTTTTAAAACATATTTTTGGTTTTCTTTTCAGGTTTCAGACGTTTCTGCTCAGATTTATTATGCAAAGTTTGAAAATGAGAATAAAAACAATATGAATGGAAACAGAATCTAGAGATGGAGGGAAGGATGGATGGATGGATGATAATGGATGGATGGATGGATGGATGGATAGAAGGATGGATGGATGATAATGGATGGATGGATGGATGGATGGATGATAATGGATGGATGGAAGGATGGATGGATGGAAGGATGGATGGATAGAAGGATGGATGGATGATCATGGAGGGAAGGATGGATGGATGGATGGATAGAAGGATGGATGGATGGATGGATGGATGGATGGATGGATAGAAGGATGGATGGATAGAAGGATGGATGGATGGATGATAATGGATGGATGGATGGATGGATGGATAGAAGGATGGATGGATGGATGGATGGAAGGATGATGGATGGATGATAATGGATGGATAGAAGGATGGATGGATGATAATGGATGGATGGATGGAAGGATGGATGGATGGATGATAATGGATGGATAGAAGGATGGATGGATGATAATGGATGGATAGAAGGATGGATGGATGATAATGGATGGATGGATAGAAGGATGGATGGATGGATGATAATGGATGGATGGATGGATGGATGGATGGAAGGATGGAGGAGGAATGAAGAGATAAAGATGGAAACGAGAAGTGTAACGATGGAGGAATGGATGATGGAAGTATGGAGGGATGGGAAGAAGAGAGATAAGCGAACATGATAGAAAGGATAGTGGAGGGATGAGGGGAGGATGATGGAGGGATGGATGATGGAGGGATGGATGGAAGGATGATGGAGGGATGGATGATGGAGGGATGGATGGAAGGATGATGGAGGGATGGATGATGGAGGGATGGATGGAAGGATGATGGATGGATGGATGATGGAGGGATGGATGGTAGGATGATGGAGGAATGGATGGTAGGATGGTAGGATGATGGAGGGATGGATGGTAGGATGATGGAGGGATGGATGGATGGTAGGATGATGGAGGGATGGGTGGATGGTAGGATGATGGAGGGATGGATGGTAGGATGATGGAGGGATGGATGGTAGGATGATGGAGGGATGGATGGTAGGATGAGGAGGGATGGATGGTAGGATGATGGAGGGATGTAAAAAGAGGGCAGGCAGCTGAAATAAGAGACAGAATTAGAGACGAAGGACGGTGGTGAAGATGGAAAGATGAAAGGATGCAGAGATGATGGAGGGATAGACGGACGGATGGAGATAGACGAGAAAAAGGGCAGCAAAGATGGAGGGGTGGATGGGTAAACGTGGGAAAAGGATGGAGGGATGAGGATGACAAAAAGAGGAAGGAAAGTTGAAAAGCAGAAAAAAGGAGGGATGGAAGGAGGGAAGGGTGGAGGACAGACGGAGGGGAAAAAAGGATGGAAGGAGGGACGGAAACATGAAGCGATGATAAAGGAGGGAAGAGGTGATGGAGAGGAGAACGGAGGGATGACGGAGGGGTGGAGAAGGAGGAGAAGAAGAAGAAGAAGAAGGAGGAGAGATGGATGGACAGCAGTGCGGTAAACTCCTGGCGCTGCTGAGCCTGTCACTTCTTTAATGCAAATTACCTGCACACACACACACACACACACACACACACACCATTCAGCTCCTGAATTATTGATTAGGTATTGATCAGCATCTGACCAACCCCCCAAAATATATCTGTAACACACACACACACACACACACACACACACACACACACTGAGGAATCAGCTGCAGAAAAGACAAAAAAATTAAAAAATGAAACATGATGATTTATTAAATATGAATGTTAGACTGATGGATTGGTTTTATTGATTGGCATATTGATATATTGATGTACTGATAGACAGGGTGTCTCAGGTTGTATCAGATGTTCTCAGTTCGTCTCTCCTTCTGACGCGAACCCGGTTGAACCCGGGTGGTGGCGGCGGCGGAGGCGCGTGGGGTTGCTGCAGAGTTTGAGCAGCTGATGTGACCCTCCCCTCCTCCCCCCACCTCCTCCCCCCCACCACCAAAAAAAAAAATTTCCTCCCCCCCTCCCATCCCCCAAAAAATCCCACCACAATCCGCCCAGTATCAGCTGTTCGCTCGAAGACATAAAGAAGCAGCGCCGCATCGCTCCGCATACCGCACGCGTAAAAAACCTCCAGTCTCACCCGGTGCAGAGCCACAGTCATAAAATGGGTGAGGCTTTGGTACAATGAAGGGACCCCCGCCCTCCTCATCCCCCCCTCCCCCCTTCCCTCCCTCCCTCCCTCCCCCCTCCTCCTCTCTCCACTATCACCCACTCAGGAGGCGGAGGAGCGGCAGGAAACGCGGAAAAGGAGCAGATAAAGCTGCATCCTGATTCATCCATCCAGCCGCGTATCGATCCTCCGCTCCCCGCCTGATCGGGACTGTGATGCTCCCACATTCACGCGGCTCTCTATCAGGGAGGAGGCGCGCGCTGGCTGCAGGATGCGGCCTCGGTATATATATAAAAAAAAATCACTGCATTTAGGTCCGCGGCTCATTTCAGTGTCAGCTCTCCTCCTCCTCTCCCTCCTCCTCCTCCTCCTCTCCATCAGGTCATCCAGGCACGCATGCATGGGCATGCACGGCCAAATTAGCATGGATGGGAGCGTTTTCATTTATTATTTTTATTTATATATATATATAAAGCCTAACCCTCTTTCCCATCATGCATGCAGCGCTGCATGAGCAGAGAAAAACCTGAGCAGGGCCTCTGCGTCTAAACCTGCCGGAGACGCGCTCAAACATCCGTCATAAGCGGCGCAAAATAAAGAAAATAAAGGGTGTCCGGGCTGTTAGCGTGACCTCCAGCCGGTGTTCACCGCATTCACACACCGAACATCCTCCTCACCGCGGAGGAAAATCAATCACACGTCTGAGAAAAGCCTCCATTTCAACTCTGACTGCAGCTACTTCTCACATCACTCTGTATTCACAGCATGAAGAGCTCAGAGCTGCAGACAAACCTCCGCTGCAGCCTCTCCGCTGCTACAACACCGACAAAAAACCTCCTTTTTTAATTAATTTATTATTTTTTTACATATATAATCAAGCAGGTTCACCGCCGCCCCGCTTCTCTGCGCTCCTGCTCGCATCCGGGATGCAGCGGAGGAGAGGCGGCAAGGCCGAGAGGCTGCGGCGGCTCCAGCGGGAGGTTAGAGGAGGAGGAGGGAACATGGAGGTTAACATGGATGGAAATAAAGAGATAAGGGAAAAAAATGTTGAGCTTACACTTCGCAGTTCCGCCGTACGGTCCTTCATCGTGTCGCCGCGCCGATCTGGCTGCTATAAAACGGAGAATCGGCCCTGGTCCGGGAGGGGAGGGGGGGAGGTGTCCAACGCCGCGTCGTTCGTCGTTTTGCGCTCCGAGAATCCCAAACCAGATTTTTTTCCCCCCTTGTTTGTCCTCCTCTTCGTTTTTTAACCTCTTCTTCAGTTTCCCCTGGATCAGCGGAGACAGAGATGGAGGGAGGATGAGCGAACAGCGCGGTGTGACGCGTCTCCGCCTTCTGCTGCTGCTGCTTCTCTGAGGTATTTTTTTTTATCCGTGCGGTGACGGTGCGTTCAGAAACCCTCCTCCTCTGGGGGTTTTTCTAGCTTTTTTTTTTTTTTTTTTTTTTTCTTAAATAAAAAATAATCGTGCCTATCTGCCGCTCTGGCTCAGGCTCTGCCCCCCCTTTCGGTCCGCGGCTTCCTCCTCTTCCTCCTCGGTGCGGTCGCAGTGTGGCCCCGCAGCGCGCAAAGCAGCAGCAGCAGCAGCCCGGCAGGAAACCGACCGAGAGAGAGAGAGAGAGAGAGAGAGAGAGAGAGAGAGAGGAGGGGGGAGGAAGGAGGGAGGGAGGGAGGGAGTGTGGTACTGATGCTGCAGAAAAGAGAGAGGAGGGAGGGAGGAGAGGGGGGGCGATGCGGAGGGGATGGAGAGCCAGCGCGCAGGCGCAAACTCCCCCCTCCCTCCTTCCTCCTTCTACCTGCTGCTGCCTCCCCCCTCCCCTCCTCTCCTCTCCTCCGCCCTGTTCCCTCCCCCCCTCCTCCTGCTTCTCTCCGCAGCAGCAGTGAGGTGTGCTGGGTTTCAGGTGAATGAAGATGAAGGGGGGGGGGATTACATATTATATCACATTTATATTATTTATATGTAGAATATAAAAATGAGCTGCAAAAATGTCGGTTTTCATGTGAAATAAATAAAAGTTGAGGAACATTTAGTTTCTTAAATCACTTAAAGTTTATTATTCGGTTCTCAGATGTTTCTCATGTTTCCTGTTTCATCAGAAGGACTTTGATCAGATTAAATCTTCATTCATCCGTCACACAGCATCACACATCTCTGTTTTTATCCAGCAACACCTTCCATTCACTCACATGAAACAGTTAGCATTAGCTTTGCTGTAATAATAATAATAATAATAATAATAATAAATGAGATTTATACAGAGCCTTTCAAACAGAAAGAGAAACGGAGGGTTAACAGGACGCCTGCGGCCTGAGAGAGCAAACAGGTGAGCTGCTTTGCTTCTGGCTGCCTGTCAGGTCTGGATGATGAAGTCCAGTCTGCTAGTTAGCTTAAACACAGCACATCTGAAACCACGTCGGGATCATTTGAATTCTTAATCTCGCTAAAAGCAAAGAAAAGTGCAGCGCACTGTGTTCCCACCAGGGAGACGACAGGAAGTGTTGTGAAGTCAGCTTGGCGAGAAAAGCCACATGAATCATCTTTCTCCTGTTTATGATTGGCCGGACGATTATTAAGTAATTAATGTCTTCGCTCCGTCGCACTGTAACACGCAGGGGCGATAAAGGAGCTGAGTACTTCTTCCAACACTGAGAAGAACTCATTTGTAATGAAATCTGTGTAAGTTAAGTGTTTTTCACACTAAACGGCCGTTTAACTGGGAAAATTAATCTGCATGATACTTCAGTAAATAGTTTATTAATCCCACAGTCCACAAGGACCAAAGGAGATTAGAAAAGATGATGCCAAGAAAAACTAAACAATCAATCAATCAATCAATCAATCAGTTAATCAGGTTTATGTGTAACATGTTATCATTGGAGGGACGATCAAGTGAAATGTAATCCAGTCAGTTCTCTCAGTTTAAATAGAATATAAATAGTAATAAATAAACATATCTACATGAACAGGATGACAACAAGACTCTTCTTCTTGTTTCTGATCAGATGTTTACCTCGGAGGCCGCGGGATGCTAGCGCCCCCGCAGGAGGACAGTAGCGCTGCAGTCCACCGACTAAAATCGTAAATAATCTTCAACTAATCGATTTGTCGAAATAGGAGAGTTCAGTGAACTCAGCAGCTACACATTCCTCTGTTCTATATTTCTGTGTTTAGCGTCTTCAGGCTAGGCTAACCCATCGTTGCTAACTTTGGAGCTAACAGATTTTCATCATTTAACTGACACACTGTAGTCTGTGCTGTACATTTACTGCCAGACTGACAACTTACCGCTAACCTTTTCCTCTGCTCCGCTCGTATCCACCATCACTTTCCTGCCACTCTTTCCCGCTAACTACACAAACATACGCTCGTTTCCCAGGCAACGACACAGAGGTTCACTCCCGTCCTGAACAGCTGCACAGACTCCCAAACACTAAATATTTCTGAATGATGGATATTTGTTGTTAATTCTGGCATTAAAACATATTTTTTGTCCTGGCGGGTTCTCGTTGATATAATTGTAGGAGAAACACTGATTCAGTAAACGCTCAGTACGTTTAGTAAACGCTCAGTAACCGTTGAGAACAGTTAGACCCAGAAGTCTCCGTTAGTTTGGAAGAGTCCAAAGTTGTAAAAACAGCGGGGGTGTTTGTTAGTCTGTCCCCCCGCTGCAGGAAATAATGGATTAATCCTGGAAAGATGCCGATGAACTTTTCTCCTTATGAAAGTAACACAGAGATTATTCAACCAATCAGAATTTAGTCTGATGAGAGCGTATCGACCAATCAGACTGCAGCTCTATTCCACCGCCTCATTCAGCATCTCAGAGGAGACAGATCTATCAAAACATCTTCATCTTGATCTTGAACCAAGATGAATCTTTAATCTTGATCCACTATGGCCCAGGAGTGGATCCACCATGGCCCGGGGCTGGAGCAGTCTTATGGTGCCCTCATTTAGGATCACGGTGGTCTGAGTGTAGAAGCTCCTCCTGAGCCTCTCGGTGCTGGACTGATGCATCCGGTACCTTCTTCTGACCGCAGCAGGGAGGGACGGTCGTTATCCAGGTGGTTGTGATCTTTAATGTTTCTCCTGGTGTGATTCTTGGTGTAAACATCCTTTAGGCAGAATAGATTCCCTCCTGTTCTGTTTCCCCACCAGGCAGTGAAGCTCTTGATGGTGCAGGAGAAGAAAGTCCTCAGTATCTGAGGGTGATGTGGACATCATCTTGAAGCTGTCCGTCCTCTCCACAGAGGACCTGTTCAAAGTCCACCATCAGCTCCTCGTTCTCGCTGATGTTCAGGAGAAGGTTGCTGTCCTGATCCCTGGTCAGGTCCTCTACGTCCTTCAGCTCCATCAAAGCGGTGTCTTCAGCAAACTTGACAATGGTGACAGAGTCGTGTGTTTACAGGAAGTAACAACAACGGAGCTCAAACCGCCGCTCTGGGAGTGGAGGAAGTGAGCGGAGGAGGTGCGTCCGCCGACCGACACCACCTGGCGTCTGCCTGTCAGGAAGTCAAGGATCCGCATGCACAGTGACGCGTTTAATCCCGGATCCCTGAGCGTTCGTGATGAGCCTGGTGGGAAATCTAGTGTGAAGACCTGTGATGCCGTCTGGTCCTGCTGCTTCTTCACTGTTCACGCCTGAAAGCCCTCCTGACACCCTGCACACAGAGGAAAGGTGTTCCCATCCATCCCTCAACTTCTGGTTCTGTTTATGCTGTTTTTGTATTTATATAAGTCCATCATTATGTTTTTTAAACGTTGGATAAATCTAAACTGTCCAGTCTGTTTCCCAAAAGCAGCATGAAGGAGAATCCAGTATATTCAGTTTTGTCCTGCGGCTCTTTGAGCAATGATAACTTTACACACAGGGACGACAAAACCACATGTACCTTATAAAAAGATAATGTAGTGTAAGAATAACATGATGATTATTCAGATCAGAAAAGCTTCAGCCAGAAAACATGAACTGAATGTGAGGAGAGAAACTGGCCGATCAAACGTCAGTGTTAATGATAAAAGTGCAAATTTAAAAATGTACAAAAACAGTAAAAACTTGTACAAACTATGCACTAAGTATTGCAGATATTTAATGGTTCATTTTTTAGACGTTTCATAGACAGACTGAAGCCTTTTGGAGCCATTTTTTTAAGTGTTAATTGGTTTAATTCTTCGTTATATTTAACTCCGGGATTGGCGACGATTCACCTCCTGAAACTGCGTCTTCTCTGAGACTCGCTGCTTCTCAAGCTGCCGTGGTGAGTTTTAGTTGGGTTTTTTTGTCCTGTCTTCATGTCTTGTCTTGTCATTTCCTGTTTTTATTTTGAAAATTATCCCTCCTTGTCTCTGGTCACTTGCCTCTCCTCATGTGTCTGTGTGATTACCCCAAGTGTCTCCACCTGTTCCCTCGTCAGTTCAGTCTGTGTATTTAATCCCTGGTTTTCAGTTCTGTCCTGGTCGGTTCATTTTTGCTTCTCGTCTTGTCACCGTCACCGTCATAGTCTTGCCTTGTCTTGCCTTTGTTTTTGAAATAAAGGATTTTTGCAATTCACGATACCTCTGTGCCTGGGTCCTGCTTCCACGCACATTCCTGACAGGTTTTAGTCTGTGTATGTTCTCATTTGTCCAGGTCATATTTATCTGCTGGTTTCTGGTTCTTCTTGCTTTCTGCCGCTCTGGTGGAAAGTTTGCAGTTTGCTGGTCTGAAGATGTGACGCAGAGCAACAGGAGGAAGAAGTCCGGACTGAAGAAGCCTGCAGGGAGCAAACAAACATTCCTATCAAACCTTCAACTTGTTAAACTGGTGACTTCATGATTTGTATCTGTAGTTTTAGTAATAAATGTGTAACTAAAGTGAAGCTGTTTGTGTCTCTAAACCTTCAAAGACTTTTAAATCCTTACAAAATCATAATTAAGATGAATAATAATCTTAATTGAATCCTCTTGTGTGACCTTATTATTATTATATCTGCTCTAATATGAGTTGTGTGTTACTGGATTAATAATTTAATGTTGTGCACAATAATAATTCATAATTCTATAAAGTCTTACAGATATTTGAGCGACACAGTTGTCCAGCAGTGTTTCAGCTGTGTTAGCGTAGCGTGATTTATTAGCATTAGCATACCAGGTTGTTCCTTAAAAACACAATAAATAATAAATGAGCATCTTTCAACAATTCCAGTAACATTTAATCTCCAGGAGGGAAAAGAGCTTTTAATAAACAGTATAATATGATAATATTTAGTTTGATCAACACGGTGATGAACAAAGGTCTAATTTATTAATAATTTTATTTATTTATGCTGGAAAATTAACAACTATGAGCCCAAATATAACGAGCGGGCAGCTAACAGCTAAACCAATTTAACACTTTCTCTATTTATTTATGTTCTAATAATTAATTTGCACCAGATGGCACTGCTGTTTATGTAAAAGATCCTTAAAGTTAAAAACCTGCAAATTAGTCAAATAACAGCAGAGACATCAGACTGACAGCAGAATCCTACGGTGGCTTTTTACTGTCAGTATCAACACGTCTGTGTTTAGTTTGCTCCTCTGAGCCTCCGTACATGTGTCTGGTTTAATTCATGTTTATATGAAAACATGTTTATGTTTATTTATATTTAAACATTGATGATCACTGCAGGGAAGCAGCGACACACTAATAAACACATTAAATGATTCCGCTCAGAGTGTCAGAGGTCAAAGGTCAGAGGTCAGCAGGATGGATTATTGCCTCGTTAACTCGGATTAATTTCACCGCAGCAGCTCGATGGAGGACAAAGTGTCGTTGATAACTTGGTGACGAAGACGCAGGAAGTTATTGTTGTTTGTTTACTTTTCTGTTGTTATTTTATTTTGTTTCCTTTAAAAATAAATCTTATAATAATAATAATAATAACAAAATAAAATCTACTGAGACGAAGGACAGGAAACAATTTTCATTGTAAAAAAAAAAAAACAGGAATCTGATCATGTGTTTATTTTATTTTATAAAGTTCACACGTGATCGATCATGTGATGAGCTGACAAGTTCCAGAACGACTGGAAACCAACGTCCACTTCCTGTTTCAACTGGTGTTTTTATTTTATCTTTTATTTTTATTTGAACCCAGCCGAGTGGCGTTTGTGTCTGAACCTGACCGGACTTTAACCGCAGCGTCATCGAACCTTAAAACATCATTTATTCAACGTTTCTGTGTTTCGCAGAAACGTTCGACGCCGGCGTTTTGTTCTGGCGGCCGGGTTGTTTGATGACTCGTCTCTCTTCTGAGGCCAAAAAGCAAAAGTCCTCTTAACATAAATCATTAATTTTGAGGTGAAGACTTGGTTCAAAGTTTTATTAATTTTAGGTGAAGAGTTCTGTGAAGGTTATATTAAGGTTAAGTCTCCAGGATGTTAATGTAAGTCAATGTAACGTCCTCTGAAGTGATTAAAACATGGCTGTGTGCATGTGTGTGTGTGTGTGTGTGTGTGTGTGCATGTGTGTGTGTGCATGTGTGTGTGTGTGTGTGTGTGTGTGTGTGTGGCAGCAGTGATATATGAGACCGGCTGCTATTAAACGCAGCCTTGAGATTTTAAAATGGAGTTTTAATGGTGGAGATGACCTGCAGGCTGGCCGGACGCCCGGAGGAAACCCCACGACTCTCCTCTCTCTCTCTCTCTCTCTCTCTCTCTCTCTCTCTCTCCTTCTTTACTTCCTAAAATGATTATTAAAATCTTTTTGGCTCGAGAAGGAAAAAAAACAACCTCTTAAACGACATTAAAACAATGTTTCTGTGTTGTGAACAGATCGGTGCTGGCGAGGGCGAGGAGGCGTCCCGTCCATCAGTGACGCTCCGCACAGGAAACGTTTAACAGTCTGAATTGTTTTTGTCATAATGAACATTTTTATAAGAGCAGATGTTCATTTTAACAAAGTTCAGGTTGTAGACGATGATTCTTCCTTCACACATTAGATGCAGAAGAGTTTAGAGAGTTTAAGGAGCAGCTGGATGTTTTCTCTCATGTAAAGAATATAAAATATATTCATGGAACCGCTCAGAGAATGTTTTACTTTCTCTAATTTAATTTGAAGCTGTTGTGTGAAACTTGGTGGAAAAGTTTCTTTGCATTTTAAAAGAATCAACCTTCGTGCAGGAAACGACCTGCGTCTGCTTCAGAGAGGAAACACCAAACACGTCCAGCAGGAGGCGCAGCTGAGCCGAGACAGGCGGAAATTAATGGAAAGATTTCAGGCCTTAATGTTGCTGCGTGAAAAGAACATGTGTGCATGAACAGCTGAGGACGAGGCAGAGTTCACCTCAGGAAACAGTTCTGACAGTTTCTGATTTGTGGTGAAGTGTTTTACGTTCTTTAAAACATTGATGGAAATATTAAAGCTCAACATTCAGCCATGACTTTGAGATTATTTTAGACGCTTTCTGTTCTCCGACACAACAAACTCTCAGCGTCTCCGCCGTCGTCTTCCTGCAACAACCCTCACGGGATTTCAGAACAAGACTTCTCCTCGAGCGACTCAATAACAAACAGAACGGACGAAGAGAAAGGGAAAGAAAAACATTTTATTTCTCACTTGTAACAATAATCTAAGTGGTAAAAACAAAAGCACATTAACAGGATCATAGTGACCCAAACGTCTGAACAACAGTTTCTCTGCTGCAGAGTTTCAGTTTCACAAAGTCGTCGTCCACATTAGACACATAAAGGTGTGAAAATAGAGTTCAGGTTTAAAAAATACCAACGTTTCCCTTTGATGCTGCTGTTTCTATTATTATTAGTCATATTTCTATTATTGTTGTTGTTGTTGTTGCTGTGCTTCTCTGAGTCTGCAAATTAAAGCGTCCTGACTTCTGTTCTGATTTGGTGCTTTATAAATATAATTGACTTGACGCACTAAAACAAAACAAAATAATAAACACAAACATATATAATCACAGCATATATCTGCAGCCATAACAACTTAAATAAGTAACAAAACATTAAAGGATAGAGTAAAATATACATATATACACACACAGCAACGTTTTCTGAAATGATTCAAAGATCATCAGCAGCTTCAAAAAATTAATCTTTTCCCTCATAAACTAATCAGATTAACAGAATAACATCACCAGAGGAAACATCTGGCTCACAGACGCACCAACAAGAAAACCTCTTAAATGTGTCTGCTGTTGTTGAACGCTTGTTTCCACAGAACAGCACAGAAGGTTTAATAAAATGTATTAACATTCATGTTTATTTCCTTTTAACCAGCGTGTATTTCTTGTAGCAGGTTGAAAACGTTCTGGATGTTTCAGTGATCTTATACCTCAGCAGCAGTTTCTCATCTTCACTCTCAGTGTCGTTGATAAACCAAATTTATTCTCCCACAGTATTAGTTTCCCTTCGATCAATATGTGAGAGTTTAATCATATTATTATTTACTGCAGGATCTCATTCTGACTCTCTGGAGGATGAAACTGAAGCACTGACCTTCTTCTTTTAAAAACATGAATATCTTTCCAATCAGATTATTGCATCTGATTCCATCAGTGGTCGAGCGAGCTAGAGAGTGAATGAAGAGAGAGAGAGAGAGAGAGAGAGGGAGTGCTGGCAGGGAGAACGCCGATGAATCAGATCAATAAAATGTTATTTTCTGATTGTTTTACAGCGGTTACGTTCCAGAGGACAAATAAACACACCTCCGCTCCACCCTGCACCGCCTGGTTCAGTCTGAACACGGCTGCTTACCGCTAACCTTCCCCTCTGCGCTGCTATTCCTTAAAAGCAGCTACGCTACCTGCTGTTTCCATGGCAACGACTCTGGTGTTTCGAAAACAGAGGCTCCCAAACCGCTACTGATGTCCTAACGAATGGTTATTTGGCCTGTCGGGTTTCTTGTTTGTTTGTTACTTCAGAGAAAATCAAAACTCTTTTGTTCAGTTGGATAAAACTGTGAAACAACCAGAGAAATTAACCAGAGAAATGTTCCCAAAGAGCGTTCATGTTTTTCCCTTCTTATCTGTCTTTCTGTACAAAAGTCTTCTGGAATCACAAAACTTAAAACATTAATCAGTCATTTACATTTTATAATTTGTACCTTTCAGTCCATCGATCGTAAGAATTTTACTTTTTTCATAATTTGGTTTCAAACTGTTAAACTGTGAAAAAACACAAGAAGGTTTTGAACATCGTAGGAAACGGTGTCGTCTGCATATAGTGACATTTTGTTTCAGTGTCCACATTAGTGTTCACTGTAATGCAGCTGCTGATCTGAGTAATTATACATGAATATGATGACAAAGAGCTTGTTTAACCTACAACTGGTGTCATTAAATAATAATCTAACCTAATTAAGGATTTATCAAAATATAAAAAGCTTTTAAAAATAAAAAGTTTCCTCCGATTATCAATAAAGATGAACCCAGTTTTGTTATTAAACTTAATCATTTCCACTGATCTCTAACATCTGTCTGATATTATTACCAATAACGACCCTGCAGGAGAAATTAAACAGCAAAGCAACAGTTCTTTAACCAAACTGGACCTCAGTGAGTTTTACATCTGTTCCAGGTGTTTCCATCGTTTAAAAGGACGTTTCAGCTGAAAAATAAGTTCCTCCGTCAGCTGAGCGGAAATGAAAATATCTGATAAAATAGTTTTCTATCTCCTTTAAATATTATTATAATGATTCCTGAACCGAAGGCTCCGTCCGCTCTGCCTTATAATCACACTTAACAGCTGATTTTCCACTAAATAATATAATAATATAATTATTTTTTCCTTCATTTTTCAAACATGGTAGCTGAATTATTAATATTCAGAATCAGCTGCTAACTTTTTAGTTCTTTCAGCTTCATTTGTTCTTGTGTTTTTTTAGACTAAAGTGATTGCATGTCCTCTAAAACTACATTTGGATTCTTCCCAGACTCGTGAAGGATTTGCTGTTCCAACGTCGTGGCCAAAAAATTCATTGATGAATCTTCAGTCGTTGCCAAATTCTTCATCTGGGAGAAGATTAAACCTCCAATATCCTGATCCATTCACGTTTTCCAAAGCTGAAAGGTTTTAATCCAGCAGACTGTAATTTATTCTCTATTGATGCACCAATTACTTTAAATGTAAGAGAAAAAGAGATGAAAAAGAATTCACTTCTACTCGCCTGGTTTTACCTTCTTCAAGTGTATCTTATGGATATTTAAGGCTCAGAATATGAACTGAATCTAAAACTTAAGATAATAAATCCTTTTAGAGCAACGTTATATTTCATCAGAAACTTTGAGACAAAAGTTCAGAAACATTTTTAAAAGTAAAATAAATAAATGTTTGTGAGAAAAAGTTAAAAAAAAGTAAAGTTTTAAAAACAAAAGAAAGAAGGAAGTTGTAAAAAAATCATGTTACGAGAGCAGCTGTGTGTGTGTGTGTGTGTGTAGTTGTGTGTGTGAGTGTGTGTGTGTGTTGTTGTGGTTTCAGAGTCTTGAAGTTTGCAGCTTCTGCTGAGTCAGTTTGTTCGTCTCTTAAACACGAGACAACTTCCTGCACACACACACACACACACACACACACACACACTCACAACATAAATCTTCCTGTGTTCTTTCTTTCTTTCTTTATTTGTTTATTTATTTATTTATTTCATCCTCTGACTTTTTTTCTGAGCTTCTTTTGTCAAATTCAAATTTGCTTTATTGACACATTTACAGTAAGAACATTTAGTTACATAAATGATATAAAATAAAGTTTTATATTATGTTTAAATGACAAACATAAAAAGAACATTTAATATAAATCAATGAAATAATGAAAAATAGCTCAAATAAATTAAAAATAAATAAATAAATAAAATAAATGTACTAAAAATAGAATAAAATATAAAATGTAATGTAATTAAAGAAAAGAATATTAAAAAATGTTATAAACAAATAATAATTGATAAAAACAAACAAGATCATTTAAAATTAATTTAAATATATTATTAAATATTAAAAAATAAAATGATTATTAAATGTATTGTTATTATGTGAAAATAAATAAATCATATAATATAATATAATAAAAGAAAAACAAATAAATAATATATTTATAATAATAGATCATAAATAATTAAAAAATAATAATAGCAGAATATATATATAATATATCTAAATGATGTACAGAATATAAAAATATATATAAATGTAAAAATATACAATATTTAAATATTTAAAATGAATGTTTATTATTTTCTTTCTGAGCTTCTTCTTTTCCAAAATCTTTGTAGCATCTTCTTCTTCCTCTCTGTTGTCTCTTCCTCCCCCTGCAGGTCGGCTCGGACTCTGCAGCTGATGGACAGTTTCACCTTCAGCCCGAGGTTGAAGGGCAGGAGGAGCATGTGTGTGTGTGTGTGTGTGTGTGTGTGTGTGTGTGTGTGTGTGTGTGTGTGTGTGTGTGTGTGTGTTATTTATGAGGCGTTTGGTGCATCGAAGCATCAGATGTGTGTTTGAAGTCACAGGATTTCCTGTTTTCAAAGAATGTTCTTCTTTCTGCACACACACACACACACACACACACACACATACACATACACAAACACACACACACACACACACACACACACACACATTGCTGTAGGTTATCATAGATGACAGCGATGGCCCTGTTTGTCTCCGCGGCGACGTTATGAGATTAAAATGATGCCTCGGTGATAACACTGATGTATTTGGCTGCACACACACACACACACACACACACACACACACACACACACACACACACACACACACAGCTTTTCCATTCTGGGATTAGGAAAATGTCGCCCGTGAGCCAAAACAAGAGGAACAAGATCCACAAAGCACCTGTTACCACGGCGATACACCTCCCAGATGTTTAGTTTCCGTCAGAAACTCTCCGACATGTTTCAGCTTTTATTTCCAGTTACGGAGCGGCGCTATCCTTCATGTGGAGTCGTGTTTCTGTCTTTCAGCTTCTGTTTCTGCTCTCTACCAACTCCTGAGGGAAATATCTGCTCTGTAGCTGCTAAATGCTACCAGCTAGTCTGAAAACGACGCTATGAGAGCCGCTGAGAGTCAACTTTAATTGTTTTTCTGTTTTAAAGCGTTTTGAATCGTCGTGTCGATCAGCAGCAGCTCATCTTCACATCAAACCAGCAGGAAATTAATTCATTTCATAAAGTAATACTTCTGTTTCTACCGTCAGCAGGACCGAACTCTGTAATCCTCTGCAGGTTCATCACATCAGAAACACGTTAAACATCAGCTGACTGGACAACAAACATCCTCATCAGATAAATATATAAACATCTTAAACTCGTCTTTCAGCAAACAAACATAATCAAGAATTCCTTTTTTATAATCATTTTTTTAATGTTTATCTACAAATGAAATCAGAATCGATTCGGTCCTTAAATACATTAAATATCCAGAAACTGATTTATTTACATTTGCAACGATTAGTCGATTAAATGTTTTTAGTGAATCGACTGAAAAACGATTTTTGATATTTTGAGTAATTTTCAAAGATATGAAGTCAAAATATTGAGTTTTTTTCTGTTTTATGTGACAGTGACAGAAATATGTTGTTATAGATGCTTTAAAGTGAAACGCTGAACTTTATTTCTTCACTTTAAAGGACGATTTCACAGTTTTCTGTCCAGGTGTTTTTTCCTCTTTATATCTTGATATTTATAATCTAGAGCTTTTAATATTTGCATAAGAAATAAAACAGCAGCAGTGTGTTTATGTGTTTATAAAGCCTCCACGTTCCTCACAGCGACGTTAGAAACAGAAGCGGTCGACCTTCAGTTCGTGGCTGCAGGATAATCTGATGTGGAAGCAGCTCAGCTTCACTCAGACTGATCGATTGATCTGCTGATTAACTGATTAGCCTCCATTGATAAAGTGAAAGATGAAGATGCAGCTCAGCGTTTGAGTCACTGAGCTGAGAGCTGCATTCATGTAAAAGACGAAAAGAACAAAAAACCTTCATCAACTATTAAATAAAAAGTGACGTCATCAAATAATAATTAATTTTAATTTTAAAACGTTTATACAATAAATGAAACAAGAGACAAAAATATTCAAAAGAGGTGAAAAGTTAAATAACAATAATAATAATTTGTAATAATATTAAATATTAAATATAAAATAAGATCCTGATGTTTTTGAAGGAAGAATTAAACTGAAAACTAAAAAAATAGTTTGTTCAGATTTGTACCTTATATGAGATATTTATGATTAAAACATGAACTTTTATTTCACTCTGAAATTATAAACGTTTCATCAGCACATAAAAACATCTGCAGCAGTTCGTGTCGATGAAAAGCAGAGCGACTCTTCATCGTCTTTAAAGGGAAATCAGGAAGTTTGGTGTCGTCATAAAAAGCTTTGAGCTTCACAAACAGACGAAGTGTCGACGTTATAGATTTATTATCAATATTCTTCAACTTCTTTTTATCCAATTAATTAAAAAAAAGTCTTTACAGAATCAGTGAAATGTTAAACTTTAACACCTGGTTTCACTTTGGGAGTTTTATTTTTCCAACACTGCCTGTAACCGTGGTAACTGACCACAACAAAGATGGCGCCTCAAAATGTTCCAGTAATGTACAGAAACACACACACAGTAACAGTTTATGTTTTATAGTGACTTTAAATGCTGATATTTGCATCCAGAAATAATAAAATGATAACAATAAAATAAAAATCATTCACACTTTAAACCCTCAAAAATAGTTTTATAACCATTATTTTGAAATAAACTTACAAACATGTAAAGTCATGTTTGATCTCCCGTATTTGTCAGTCTGGAAGTAACTTTGTTGTAGTTTTGAACATTATTTGTATTATTTTATAATAAAGAAAATCACTGAATTCCAAACATGAGATTTTATAAACAGTAGATTAGTGTGATTATAATAATCTGGTTTATTAATAAAAGATATTAATTATATACAAAGCCTTATAATTCAATATATTCCTTCATTAATGGAGGATTGATGTGAACTTTGACATTTTTCCTTTAATATGTTGTTTCCGTGTTTATTTACGATCGATCGAAGAATTTTGTCTCAAAAACTTTTCAATTGTCCAAAAACTATAAATTTTAGTTTTCTTAATATTGAGACACAATTTATTTACGTCAAACACAGTTTTGAGGATTTCAGTGGAGAACAAAAGTTCCTTTAGATTTCTCACAAATTTCAACAATTCATTGTCACTGAATAATCATAAAGCGTTAAATGTTTTGGACCGATCACTGATCCCTGAGGTACTCCGGTGACCTTCTTAAATCCTGACACAGCGTCTTTCCAGCCAATAAAAAGCTGATCTGATCCATAATCAATAACTAGCTGTGATCTATAGTATCAGAAACCTTCTGCAGATCAATAAAAACACCAACAGAAAGCTCATCATCTCAACCAAGAGATTCAACAGTTTCACCAATAATTTCTCTAATATTTGTGAAAATGAAGGAAGAAGTGAGACCGATCAATAATTATCCATGTAGTGTTTATCTTCATTTATGAATATCAGCGTTATCTTTACTGGTTTCATGTTATTAGGACAAACGTCTTCATGTCAGAGGTCTTATAATACGATCAATGGCTTCTTTAATAATTATCATGTCAACAGAATCAGTTTATATCAATATTGTTGTTTATTTATATTTTTCTCTTCTTGTTTTTCTTTATTCTGTCGTTCTCTTTCCGCCTCTCTTTAATTTTACTTTATATATGTGTGTGTATCATATTTGTGTTTCTCTTATCTAATATCTGAGTGTACAAATAAATAAAAGTAAAAAGGTATTAAATGTATTAAAAAGGATAATTTGGAAACTAAAATGTCTGCAGTTTCTGTAGTTTTTGTCTAAAATGAATCATATTCAGAGTTTCATTTGATGTGATGTCAAAATAAAATCTACAGACGAGACGACGGAGGTCAATATTGTATTTTTTTAATGTGCAAACAAACCAATAAATAAATAAACATTAAAAATGTCACTGAGGAAAACAAGACTTTTGTTTTTGTGACTTAAACAGAAATCTGAAACGATGACGTGATGAGCAGCAGATGATGTCATGTCGTCTTTATAAACTATGAAATGTTTTCAGTCTTCAGGAAAACAACTGAGACGCTTTTTACTCTCCATATGTGTTCTGTCAGATTCATCTCTATTCATTTATGTAAATCTCTTCTTCCTCCTCATCTGTGTCTTCTCCATCACTTCCTTCCTCTCCGTCTTTCTCTCTCTCTTCATCATTCATGATTTATTCTGTTTACTGACTTCAGCAGAGAAGAAGAAGAAGAAGAAGAAGAAGAAGAAGCTGGAGGTGTAAAGAATAAACGTGTCTCTGTTTGGTTGAAGGAAGAAAAAAGTAAACAGAACAGAAAATAAAGATAATAACTTTAACTTATTCTCATCAGATGACTGGATGTTTACACAGACGGAGCAGACACTTCAGAGGCTGCTCTCTTGTCTCCGGTTACCTGTTACCTGAGTTTTAAAGGCAGTTTGTTGAAAAAGAAAATAATTAAACTTATATTTTGTAGGAACTGAGAGAAGGAAGCTGCCCAGTGCAACCTCGGTCTGCTCTGCAGCTCTGCTGGAGAACCTCGGTGGTGATGAAGGAGAGACAAATGCTGCTTTTTCACTTTTCCCACCTGGATTTATCCTGCCGGTCCGGGATCGCACGAACCGACGACCTTCCAGTCCCGAGCTTGTTTCTCTGAGCTTCAGGCCACTGCTGCCTTTGTTTGATCATTTTTAAATGTTTGTTTTGTTCTTAATATCACTTTAGTTGTTTTATTTTATTCTGCTTTCTGTTTTTTATTTGTTTTCAGTCGACAGTTGTTTAGTGTAACCCAAACCGATCAATAACTGTTTATTAATTCTTTATAGGCTGAAAGAGTCAATAACATTTTCATTCAGTGATTAAATACTGACTAAAACTTTAATAAACAAACTCAGTGTTTAAACCCTTTTAGAAAGGTTCGATTCATTCTTGTTGAATATTTATTAATTTCATTATAAGATTCTTCTTCTTTGTTGGTGTTTTGGATCATTTTGTAAAAAGAAAGATTACAAGAGGAGTTTAATGAAATCTTAAAGAAGTCAAACACCAAAGTATAATTTACATTTTCATCGGCTTCATCGTTTTAAGTGTTAAATGTAAAAATAAAGATACATTCAGATGACTTGTTTTGTGTTTTTTGAGTTTACTGTCATGAAAAACTGGAAAACTAGTAAATATTCACATGTGAGAAGCTGCTGTCTGAGAGTCTTTTCACACTCATCAAAAACCAAAAACTAAAAAAAAAAAAGCTGGTAGTTAATTTTCTGTCAATCAGCTCGTGGAGTCCTCGCCACGTAAACATCTGGCCTGCAGATGACTGGCAGATTATTTACATCTCAGAAGAAGAACAGTCAGATGTAAATCACGATGTGACACCGAGCGTCGATCCAGCTTTCTGAAACCTTTGGAGTCTTCTGTTTCTGCGAACAGACCGCTTCATCGAATGGAATGTGCCGACCTCCGGTGATGGCGGCGTGACAGACGCTCGCCACATGCTCTCACGAAAAATTCTGACCCTTAAAAATAAATCTTAACTCCTCTGGGAGCATTAAAAACCTGAGAGAATGTTTTGGTGTCTATTATCAACAGACAAGAGGGGGATTCGACACCCCGCTGGTCACATGATCACTGCCAACCGGCTACCCTGCTTCTCCTGAGAAACCCAGGAAGTGATGCTGGAGGCCATCGGATGCCTGGAGGGGATAGCTGGTGTTAAAGTGGACCAGAAACGCTCAAAGATCAGCTGAAACCTGCACCAGCACCGCAGACGATACAAGACAAATTCAAAACAAGGTAACAGATCCGGAAAGAAATGATTAAATTACTTTCTGAGAGGAGTGAAGACCTGGAAAACTGATGCCACCGCTCCAACCATCACCTTCCCAGAGAGTGTAGAAGAGAAAGAAATGGATACTGAGGTCTAGAACCGGCCCACCGAACCCCCCGGCGGCCCACTACATCCTTCAAAACCTGAGATCACCTTCACTGACGAGGTCCGACTGATGAAAGCTGCACCAGCGAAAACAAACAAGTGAAGGTTTTTCCCCTCTTCTGACTTCTCTCTGGAGATACAACAGGAAGGAAAAGCTACGACGCGGCAAAACAAAAGCTGCAGTACAGCCTGTACCTTCCTGCTCTGTGGCAGCTACGATGGTAAGAACTTCAAATACCAAGAAGTTACTACAAAAACAAAATCTGTCCTCCAGAGGAGCAAAATATAGAATAATATGGACTTTTTTCTCCCTTTTGCGTTGTTTGTTTTCTCAGTGTTAACCTTTTGTTAAAGAGAAATACATCGTTCTTCTTCTTTACTTACTTTCTCCAACTGAAAGGTGAACTTTATATCCCTATAATATAACATAATATAATATAAAACAATATAATATACACTTAGAACTCTTATTTCCATTCAATCAATTAACAGAAGAAAAGAATAATGGAGCACTTTGTTTACATCTGTGAACGACTCGTTTCAATTATATTTTTTAAGAGATTTTCCTGCTGGTTATTCAGAATGTATTAAACTGTCTTTAGTTTAGTTTAATTTAACTTATTTGCACATTTATATTAATTAATTATTAATTTTAAAAAGTTTGAACTTTGTGCAGGAGATGCTGGAAACCAAAAATGTCTTATGAAGATGATTCTTCTACATAAATATCAATATTCATAGAAAACAATGATGTGTGATCATTAAAGAATAAGCAGTGATACATAATTGACAGAAATGTAAAATTTACATACAAACATACATAAATTTATGTTTATAAGTTACAATCACATCATAAACAGCTTAATTGTTACAGAGATAAAGGATAGCAAGGTGCAGTGAACTATTTATAATTGTATTAATGTTTATTAAAATGTTTTTTAATATTAATATTTCACTTCTGTTTTATTGCTCCTTCAATTAAGAGCTGATGAAACATTAAAGGCAGTCAGAGTAGCAGGGAACAGATTTATGTTATTATTATCGTCTCATGTCTGTTATATAAATATATATCTTTTTTTGTTTTGTTTTACTTTCATATGTGTAAAAATATTGAAACCATAAATAAATATATTCATGCAAAAAAAAGAAACAGATCACTTCATCAATAATTCATAAAACAAAAATATTTCCTGTTCTCTGTTATGATGAAACATCCAAGTAAAAATAATTTCCTCTCAGCGTCCAGCTGCGACACATCAGTGATGTTTTCAAAAACTGAAAATATACTTTTAAACAGCAAAGTTTTAACTGTCAGACTGAATTACTGAATTACACTTCAGGCCAGTATTAGATATAATGTGTGAATTTATTGTTTTCATACATTTAAATGACCTCTAATTGTCTTAAAATGAATCACGTGGGGATTTTTTGTCATTTTTATGCAATTTTGAACATCATACTTTAAGTTTTTATTATAATAATCATTTGTATTTAATATTGAAGAGATAAGATAACATTAGTTTATATTAAAGTAATGATTTATTGGAATAAATTCTATTGAGTAACCAGGTTTATTTTCACAACTAAATATGTATAACTTAAAAATATTCATTCAAAATTATTGTTTATCATGTCCAGTTTTTAAAATATACTTACAGATATAGATATACTTCACATTTCCAGCCTCTATATTTATATTCTGGTTCTCTACTGGAATAAAAACTCCTTATTTATCTTCTACTGGTCCTTTCTGCAGCCCCTCAGTTCAGCCTCTGTCTGAAACAGGAAGTTTTAGCTCCTGTCTCTTTAAGGCCCCGCCTCCTGATGAGCCCGCTCTGTTCTGATTGGTCAGCTTTCAGGAAGCTTCCTCTGGCTCCGGAGGCTACGTAAACAAACTATAGTAGCAGGATTTCACTTCTTTTTCTCCTTC
The DNA here is from genome assembly GCA_029490765.1 of Euthynnus affinis. NCBI lineage: Eukaryota > Metazoa > Chordata > Actinopteri > Scombriformes > Scombridae > Euthynnus > Euthynnus affinis. The sequence goes on along the minus strand of CM055856.1, from coordinate 15,189,633 downwards.
TTTACTCCAAATGTTCAACTTCTCACATCCATCCGTACAACAACACATGGAAACACCCTAGCAACCACCTTAGCAACCAAGGCTACAGAACAGACGGCTGTTTTTGAGCACGTGTGACAAGCTGACGTCAGCTCGTCAGCAAGGTAGAAAAAAATGTCATAAACGAAAGATTGAAGCCCTGAGTTTTGACTTGCAGGCAGCATTTCTACAAACGTTCACTTCAAGTTTTGGAACTTTTATACCACGTTTAACATCAGAACTACAAAAAGCTGAATATGAACCCATAAAACTAAACATAACAGAAACATGTTTTAAGGATTTAGCATAGAAGTGATGTAAAATGTACAAACTAAAATATCACATTGACAGACGTATTCAGGTCCTCGTAGCTCAGCTCTACTTCTCTTGTTTCTACACCTTGATGGTAAATTCAACTGATTGGACAGACCTGGACATTAACTGACCTGTCTGTATACAGATGATAATGCTGTGGGGTGTTTTCCAGCTGCAGAAACTGGTGTTACTGGTCAGTGTTGACAGAAAGCTGAATGGAGCACAGAGATATCCTGAATGAAAACCTGGTCCAGAGCACTCAGGACCTCTAAATACTGAGTAAAGGCTCTGAATACTTACGTCAATGTGATACTTCAGTTTTACCTTTTATTAAAGTTTCAGTAACTACTGTGTATTTGATTATTTTGTGCCTTTTAAAGGTTGTAATGTCCCAGAATCCCTCAGACGTTTGAGTTTCCCAGCAGCATCTGAACACACCAGAGCGGCATGTGTTTCATGTTAATTCCTGTTATGTAACTTCACTCTGAAGGTGTAGCTGCAGGTGCAGAGAGAGTCAGGAACAGACACGCTCTCTCTCAACCTGATATATGTATATATATATATTTTTTTTTACCTGTGAAGCCTGCAGGAGTTCACCTGAAACACAGACTTCCTCTTCATGTGTCGGTGCCGCCTGTAGCGACACGTCAACAACGTCAGCATTCATTCAGCTGCTGTCGACTTCATATAGAATCTATAGGAAGACTTCCTCAAAACACAGGATTCATTGACTCACAGAGAACCGTCACTGTCATCAGTTTCTCCACAGATGGATCCCTGCTGCACCAACTAATACAGAGACTTCACCAAACAAAACTCTCCTGAATAAAATATACAACTGCATCCATCAGTGGAAGAAGTTTCAGATACTTTACTGCAGTAAAAGTACCAACACAGCAACATAAAAATACTGCATGAAAAATACTCCATTACAAGTAAAAGTCCATCAGTATTATGAGCTTGATGTAGTTAAAGTGTTGCAGTAAAAGTAGTGGTTTGGTCCCTCTGACTGATATATTATTATATATGACATCATTAGATTATTAATAGTGAAGCATCAGTGTTAGAGCAGCATGTTACTGTTGTAGCTGCTGGAGGTGGAGCTAGTTTACACTACTTTATATACAGTTAGCTAGTTTAGTCCACTGGTTCCCAACCTAGGGGTCGGGGCCCTCCAAAGGGTCAGCAGATAAATCTGAGGGGTCGTGAGATGATTAATGGGAGAGGAAAGAAGAAAAAACAAAGTTCTGATACACAAATCTGTTTTCAGTTTTTGGACTTTTTCCTCTAATCTTTGATTTTTGCTGAAATGTGACGTTTCTGAAGGTCTTATCAGTCTGCAGCAGCTGCTCCTCTGAATCCTGCAGGTTGTTGTTATTCAAGATCAGCCTGCTGAGATCTACCTTCTACTCACTGTTACTGTTTAAAGAGGAAAGAAAAAGAAACAACGTTCTGATATCTTTGATTTTTGCTGAAATATTGGATCATTTGAACATTTATTGAAATGAAAGCATGTGAGAAGTTTAGAGGGAAAAATCACTATTTGGTGGAGCTGTTAACAACTCATAGACATGTGAAATGTGACCCCGACTACACACTGCTTTTTGTAAGACGTCAAAAGACAAAAAGGTTGGAAACCACTGGTTTCATCTTTAACAATGTGTTGTATTTTAAAAGCTTGTTATATTATCCATTGTGTCAAATCTGCATCTGAAAAGTAACTAAAGCTGTCAAATAAATGTAGTGGAGTAGAAAGTACAATATTTCCCTCTGAAATGTAGAAAGTAGCGTCACATGGAAACACTCAAGTAAAGTACAAGAACCTCTAAACTGGTAGGACAAGGACAAGGACATTCAATCAGTGGATCAAAGTTATTATAAATCATCCTGAGGAATGAATGATGATAATAAAAAATAATTAACTTTAATTGTACCTTTTAAATGAGTGTTACAAAATGCACAAACATAAAATAAACAATTAAAACACATTCTGGAACATTTCCAAGTTTGTCTTAAACTGACAGTCATGAACCCGAATGAACATTAAACCTGTTTTTCTTGCCTTCATGATGCACTTACAATGAGTTACATTGTTGTTAATGAGAGGACTCTCTGCAGATGGTTGAAAGCTCCAGAAAAAATAAAGTAAATAAACCCTTAGAAAAGCAAGATGACTGCTGATTTAACTGCTGTGTAACTGAACCAGGATCCCCAGCTGCATGAATCTGCACAAAAAATGAAAAACATTGAAGAATTACCGTATAATTATATACTTAAATAAAGCCTTGTTTTACACAGTATTATTCTGTAAATTCATAGAATTATCTGGATTTCTGGATGTAAAACACAAAAAAATTACATAAAATTATAATCAAATTACCTCCTTTAGCACTCATTAAATGTATCTTGAGAGCTTCAGGCTTTAATTGTATGTGACTGTCTCTTCTATTTACAGTAATTTCCTGCTAAATATTGGTTTTATACCGTACAAAAAATGGGATCATGTGAAAATGGCTTACAAAAACATAATTTTAATAATCATTGCCTTATATAAAATTATTTGAAAGTAATACAATCAACTATCCAATATATCTACAAACTTTTCCAATTAATGTATGAGATTTAATGTATATAAATGTATTATTTTTAATTTGCACTTTTCATAAGCAGCATATTTACAGATTTTTATTTTAAACTGCAAAATATTGCTAGAACGTTAAACAAATGTATAAATCTGCACACAAAAATGAAAAACCTTGAAGAAAAACCTTGTAATTACACATTTTAAATAAAGGCTTGTTTTATACAGTATTCTTTTGTAAATTCATTGAATTATCCAGTTTATCATTAAAGCCGTCCAATCAAAGCACAGATTCCTGGATGTAAAACACAAAAAAATATGTGAAATTATACACAAATGATCCTCCTTTAACACCCATTAAATGTATCTTGAGAGCTTTAGGCTTTAATTGTAAGTGATCGTCTCATCTATTTACAATAAATAAATATTGGCTTTATACCAATATAAGTGAAAATGGCTTACAGAAACATAATTTTAATCATCATTACCTTATATAAATATTATTTGACAGTAATTACAAACAACTATCCAATATATCTACAGACTTTTCCAATTAATGTATGAGATTTACTGTATATAAACAGTATTTGATGGTAATTATGGGCAAATATCAAAATTATCCGTCACACTCTTCTTCAGAGGGACATTTTTTATATATTGTGTGTACACTGCCATTATTCTTCAGAACCTGCCACTTACAGGCTGTTTGAGGCTAAAGAGACCATTTTTATTGTATTTAGGTCTTGATGCACAGCGTATTGGTGTTGAGGCTGCGTATCAAAACCAAATGGTGATAAAATGTATGTTTGTCGTATCCTATGTTCCATCCAAACGCTGAGAGAAGTTTAAGGCTGAAATCTGCTGCTGTGCATCATTAAAAAAGTGAAATACTCTTATTTTTGTGAGATGTTGTCCTGACAGTGTTTTTGTTTTTATACATACTGACATGTGCAACACATGCTTATATAAAAAAGATAAGTAATTTCATTTAAAACCTGAAGGTATCTATAATAAATACTGTAAATCCACCTTAAAACTGTCTGACGCTGTCTCTCGCTACATTGTGTCAGAACAACTTTGAAAGCGTCCATGTACTTTGTTTTCCTTGTGAAGGTTTAATCATTTGTAGATCTAATTTTTCTTCTCTAAACATTAAACACACATCATGTAATTTCAGCCGCTCAGCGTCTCAATCAAAACAATAACAAAAGACGGAGTGTGATGACGGTGTGAAGCAGCAAGGGATCGTGGGATTGGCGGCTAGTTGTTGTTTTTAGACATTTTAATGTGGAATAATTACATATCATAGCTTTATGACTCAAAGTGAGTCACAGTCAGTCTATGATCAATAAAATTCAAGGCCTTCATTGCAGTCCTTCTGCTCCCTGAAATAATCAGATAGCTCCAACGTTTCTACAGGTCGAAGGGAACAAAGAGCAAAAAACAGAGAGAATATAAGATGAATAAAGAGCCTCGATATGAGTGAAGCTTTACAATGGTTTACAAATGTAGAGAGATGTGTGGAAGACGGGGATTTGATGCGAGGACTAGACACTTCCAGCGAGGTTTAAGCTTTGATGATATGGGTAATATGGTGGTGAAGTGATGTAAGACCTTAAAATAGTTGAAAAAAAAAGATATAAATGTAAACATAGAAAATGTCTCTACAGTCTCAGACAGGTCAAGAAAATACAGGTTCAATGAATGCTGCACAATCATTGGATGAATCACGCTGCGGGGAGATCGTCAGAAAAACAATAACAACTTGTGTTTGGTTTGTTTTACTTACATTATTTTGGTGATGTCTGGTGTCTTTGTCTTAAGGTTTGTACTCCTGTTATGGTGCGTATATTTAGTGATTACTGATGTTTGATGGGAGTCTGAGTGCTTTGTTCTGGATTGTTTGCAGACGTTGAAGCTGGTTGTCAGAAACGCTGATCCAGGCGGGGAATAGAGTATTCAAAGAGCGGTCGGATGTACGATAAGTAGACTTTGATGACTGTAGATGGTGATGTGCCATGTTTCTCACAGAGGACTTTGAGACGGTTGAGTCTATTGTTTGCCTTTTGTTCCAGGTTATCCAGCTGCAGGAAGATGATCTCCACCAATCATATTTGTTTCTGGTTCATCCAACGACTGAGCAGCATTCAACTGTCTGAAGTGAAGAAACTACAGAGAGGCAACTTCACTGAATTAAGTATTTATTTCATTTATTCGATGGGGACATATGCCAGAAAGGCTCATTTTCATCTGTTGTCTGTGGGCAGGCAGAAAGTTGGAAGCACAAATATTACGAATAAAAGCAAATGGAAACACAATCAACAATAAAAGTGGTGAAAGTACAAACAAGGCTGAACTGCACAGAGACAAGAAACACAGGTCTGAAGACAACAACAGCATGAAACCACGTACAACAAATAGCACGACAGTCGCAGGTCATTTCTCGGGCCTGTTGTTCAGTTTCCACTGAAGGTAATCATTTTGTTTTTCTTCATAATGTGAAGTTTCATATAAAGAGAGATCAGCTTTTGTAAAGCAGGAAAAAAACAGGAAAATTCATCATAAAAGAAGATGTTTTGGGGCTTTTTCTTAAATGACTCGTAACTGAACCTCGAGAAAAGCGAGATTACTGCTGATTTAACTGCTGTGTAACCCGGTTAAAGTGAAAAGCATCTTTTCAGCAGCAAATGTGATGCGATGCGCTCGTTGGTTTGTGTTCCCTGCAGGTCTGAATGAAGGTATTTAGCTCACCTGCACACAGACCGAATCCTCTCTGACAGCAGGAGAAGAGCTTCGGTTCTCTTCATCCCAGACTCGACTCGCTCGCAGCCTGTCAAGCACAAAGTGTTCTTATCGACCCGCAGGAATAAATCAAGGTGAAATAAATATGCTGCTGCTTTGATGGGTTTCACTTGAGCAAAACAAAACAACTGCAACTCATGAGGAGACGATAAATCTGCAACATGATGAGACATTAGAAGCGACAGAGCAGACACAAACTAATCTGGAGCCGGCAGCGGTTTGTATAAACTGAGTAAACAGTTTGAGCGGCTTCTCAGGTGTGAACATGTCGACGTGTCGGCGAGGCGCTAAAAACAGCATCATGTGGGAAACTCGACTCTGAAAAACTTGTTATTGATTTTGTCTCCATGCCCAGTTTTCTCCTCCTCGCTCGCTCACAACTCCCACACATTCAAACTTCTACTTTTAGAACATTTTTACAGCTTTCAACTTCAGAAAGATTCAGAAATATTCTGCTTGTTTCTTCTTGTCAACAAACCAACAATGAATTCATCTACTAACAAGTATTATGATTTAACAGCAGATGCATCATTTCCTCCTGTTTGTTTGATAAAAAACTACACTGAGCAGCTGTTTTAAATGACTGAAGACATGAAACTATTGATTTAATTATGATTTTAAAGACATTGCTGCTGCGATTACGATTACATTATAACATTTTTTATTTTAATTAAATACTTATTTCATTACACTAATATTTTTGTGCTTTCAGAAACTAAATTATGACATTTTTACAAGAAAAAAATTCTTCTTTTGTTATAAAAGTTTCTCATTATTGCATAAAATCACCAAATCTCATTAGAACAACAGTGTACGGAGGCCCTGGGATGTAACGGGATTATTTATAAACTAGAACTAGAACAATAAATGTGGATTCATCCGCCACTGAAAATAGTCCCCAACAAATGCACTGTTTCCTCCTATTTGTTTGATTAAAAACTACAGTGAGCAGCTGTTTTATGACATGATTGAACCTTTTTAAGACATGAAACTAAATATTTATGTTTATATATATTCAGTTTCTCGTTATAAGGTGAAATGTTTTTAATTTTAATTAAATTCTCTTCATGTTACTGACACATTTTCATGTAATTAAAAATGAAATTATTATATTTTTACAGGAAAAAAAATTCTTGTGTCAGAAAACTTTCTCATTGTTGCATAAAATTACCAAATGTCATTATAACAACAGTGTACGGAGGCCCTGAGATGTAACAGAAGATTTTTTTCTGAACTACTTCGCAATAGAACAACAAATGTGGATTCATCCGCCACTGAAAATAGTCCCCAACAAACGCTCTGTTTCCTCCGGTTGAACAGCGAGCGGCTGCTTCAGGAGATGATTTTTAAACATGAAACTGTAAATTTGAGCTGTTTTTTTTTTAAAGGCAGAAAGGTTTGCTGCCACCATGACACATGAAAATATTCAGTTCCCTGTTATAACATAGAAATATATAATATTATAATTATAACGTGAAAACATTTATATTTTACATTTTTATGACGTATTTTCACAAAACTTTAAATTGTCATTTCACAAAACTGACAAATCTTATTATGGTGACGTTGTACGGAGGCCCTGAGACGTCGTGGTGGGATTTTTTCGAACTATTTCACACCAAATGTAGAAAAACAAGCTTCTGAAAATAATTCCAAACAAAAAGCAGAATTTCTTCTGTTTGTCTGCTGAAAACAATACAGCTGTTTGTTTGTTTTTTAAACATGAAACTACATGTTTGTGTTGTTTTTTAAAAGTGCAAACCAGCGTCTGACTGTTGGAAAGCAACCAGAGAACTCAGCACGTACGTACGTGTGCAGGTGAAACTTGCTGAGGCAGATCTAACGAAGCAGCAGCCTTCAGTTCCTCTGATCTCCCACCTGTTCATAAATACCTGAGATCTGCCAAAACTGTCAGCTCATTCAAATCAGGGCTCAAAACGTCCCTGTTTACTGCATATTTCCACTAAATTAGATACGTACCATCTTGTCAGTCTTTAACTACCTTTCTGCTAGTTTTTGTTTTTGTTTTGAATGTTGTTTTAATGCAATCTGAACGTTTTATTGTCTTATTTTCAATGTGTTTCTTTGCCTTTGTAAATCACTCTGTGTCTGAATGATGATATATAAATAAAAAGGCCACTTCTGAACAATCTAATATGAATGAAATGTTGTGTTTGGTTGGATCCTCTGATGTCTGAGTGTAAGTGAATGCAGCAGCAGCTCCACTGATAGAAACCCAGACTGAGTGTTGGTGTGGTTGTTTGGTTGTTTAGTAATCGCAGCTCGTGTTTGATCGTCTGAAGGAACCCAAAATATTCACGGCTGTTTTTTTTTTTGAGTGTCTGCGGATCGCCTGCAGCCACCAACCAACATCTCTGAAACTGCTCATTCAGCAGACAAACATGTCGAAATTTCAGATGAGTCACGCAAAGTGCAACATACAAAAGCTGCCAGTGTAAAAAAAAAAAAAAAATCAGTCCCTCCAGGCCTCTAAACAAAAAGCCACGTTAGTCAGCAAAGCAGTGACGGTTCATTCACAGCATGTGGAGTTTTTAATTAGTATAAAGTTTAGCAAACAGCTACTGGATAAACAAATTATTAAAAAAAAAAACTGTTGTGGCCACATTCAGGCTGCGTGATGGATTTATGTTTGATGAAAACAATGAAAAAGTGGAAAAATGAAACAGTTTGACGTCTAATGCCACCTTTAAATATTTATTTTCATGTGTCACAATAATGTTTTTGAGGCTTTTCCAGCAAATATTGATTCAATCAGCATGTATATTTATATATTTCTGCCACTCCATGATCCGCTCCTGCCGGTTATGATTTATTCTTTAAACATTAAACACAATTATTTTTCAGAAAAAGCTCGTCTGTGCTGTTCTGTGAGCGCATGTGTGGGATTATAGGACTCGTTGGGAGGAAGAAGGAAATAGGCAAAGTTCTTCTGAAACAACAAAAACACTTCTGTGCCTTCTGGAGGGTTTTTTTGGGGGGGGGGGGGGGGAGATTAAACAAAGGGAGAGTTTGTGCTTTTATAATAAATCTGCAAATAACTCTGCCTTTTCACACACAAACAAACCCTTCAGTTTTCATTGCAACAATCTAAAATAACTCATCAGTCTTCAGAGATTTAAACTCACTGAAAGGAGCTTTAACTTTATCCCAGTTCATGATCTCACAGTCTGAAGCCTCGCGCTCTTTCCCTCCACTCACCGCCGACCTCTTAAAAACAAGCGTTCCTACAGGAAGGGCTGGTATCCAAGGCAGAGACAATAAAATCTCTGTAGGAGCAGCCTATAGGATTAGCCGCAGTGTATACAGGCCTATAAGGGCACACATGCCTCGTAAAAACTGAGCCAGGGCCCCTCTGCTGCTGCTTGTCTCATCCACGTCAGCCTGAAACCTCAGAGCTGAAAAGCACGACTCAAGGTCAGCTCATTTTTCTCTCTCAGAGGAAGATAAAACCTGGTAGAGAATAAAAACACAGCAGGAAACAACATGTAAACACACAAAAACTCTGCGATTCAACAGCAGATGAATGAAAACTTAAGACATGAGAGGACGAAACTGCAGCAAAGGGAATAAAACAGAGTATAAAAACAGAGACTAAATGTTTGTCACAGTGAAATCATGACTGCTGAGCAAGAAAAACTCTGGTTAGCAGCAAATCTTACTGATATATACGGAAGTCCATTTATGCCAAGTAAAAAAATGGATGTGATGTTTTTTAAAAGTCAAAATGATAACATTTTAAATAAAAAAAAACATTACTTTTAAAGTTGAAAATATAGTTAAATTATAATTATGGCTTTATCATTTTTTTAACTTATAGTTTAACTTTATTTATGTGACAATTTGGACTCAAAACGTCATAAACTTTACCTCAAAATTGCATCATTTTCAAGTATTTGGTCATCATTTTGACTTTTTCTCTAAAAATGACATAATTTTGACTTTATGGGTTATTATCTCATAATTTGTTCTCATTTTCTCAATTTGAACACAAAATAATCATAAATAAGTAATAATCTGGATTCATCTCATAATTTGGATGGAAATCTTTTTTTTTATCTTTTACTGATAATTTTGATGTTTTGCTTCCATTTAGATTTAAAATGTTATAATGTTGAAATAATAATTTTAAGTTTTGATTTATAATCTGATGATTTGGATTCACAATGTCATTAATTTCGACTTCTCAGAATCTCATTTGGACTTAAAACATCATGTTTCTGACTCTGTAAATCATAATTTTGTCTAATTTTCTAAATTTGTCATCATAATGTCATAATTAATTCTTTATAAGTCGTCATTCTGACTGATGTTGTAATTTGCAGTCACTCAGAAAACCAGAATTTTGAATTATTTTGTCATAATTGACTTTTAGTCTCAATTTGTACATAAATGATGATTATTATCTCATAATCTGAACTAAAAACACAACAATTGTTGCATTTTGAATTAACAATTTATTATTTTGATTTATTGTCTCATAATTTGTTTTGGAAAATCATAATTTTATTTATTCATTTTAAGCATCTGGTTTTGATAATTAGAAAAATGTCGCTGCACTTATTTTACTCATGAAGCTGTTTATTGAAAACACGTCTGTGTCTGAGAGGAAATAACCCCGATGACGTCATCAGGGAAGTAAACATTTCTAATAAACTGCAGTCTGAAAGACGTTGCTGCTGTTTACCTAATAAAACACAGAATCCAGGTGCATTATGGGAAATGTAGTATCCTGATGAAAAAAGTCAATTTCTGACTTAAAAAGTCAGAATTTTTGGCTCATTTTTTGAGGCCAGTACAGATATTGATCGATCTGCAGACACTGATACTGATAGCCTTTATCTATACTGTATATATAAATGATCTTGGTTAATTTATTGATCTAGCTGTATAAATGCCTCATCTGTTTGACTTTAAAAAACACAATTTTAACTTAAATGTTGACTTTAAGGCCTTAAAGTGACTCAGGTTCTTCCTGCCCGGTCAGTCTGATTAGTTGCTGGCAGAAAAAGGCCTCCGTACATCCCAGTACCAAACCAGTACCATACCAGTACCATACCACTATGTGTAAAATCTCATACACCAAAAAACAGAAATATGTACACTGTTACATAACCATCAGGGCACAAAATCACTTTATTCTAATCCTTAAAAGCCCTTTTCATCCAGCACATATTCTCACTTTAAGAGGTAATGAAACTAAATTGGATCCTTGTCGTCTGATCACTTTAATCTGCTCACAGTCATGATTTTATGGATTTAAAACAGATAATTTGATTATATTTTAAGGACCAGTTCTCTATAAACTCACAATGGTCCAATTAAAGGCATTAAATCCTGTAAAGTAAGGGGTCTGTTGTTGGCATTGTGTGATAGAAGTGATGATGAATGCGGTTTTTTTTTTTTGGAGGATCTGACTGTGTGTTTGTCTCCTGCTGATGAAATCACTGATTCGTGCAAAGTACGAGAAACAAAAAGGAAACGATCAAAACCACTTCCCCACTATTCAGTCTGAGCATGGGCATGTACTGTAAACAGAGAGGCTGGTGACATAACAGCGTCGCATTCACATGTTACATTCACACCACAGGCCTGCAAACGGAAACTTAAAAAAAAAAAAAAAAAACAACCGCCAGACATCCAGCCAGTCAGCGGGCGGCTGCTGGAGCTCCATAGCCGCCTTTGAGGAGCCCGCAGGCGGCTATAGAGGGACCAGAGGAGGCGGGGAGGGGGGCGTGTGGCCCGGCCAGGTGCTGCTCGGCTTCCTTCAGCTCGTCACAACAAAGGACGGAGATGGTCGACCACGCCGTTGGCTCCGCCCCCTTCTCTGACGCAACGGGCTCTGGGTTTTTCCCATTACCGTAAAAGCGGGAGGAAACGCGCGCGTTTTTTTAGGGGGAGTGTCCCTCTGCTGCGGCATGCGCTCAATGAGAGCCGGGGAGGGCCGCTGCTCTGCGGACACAAAGCAGAGCTCCCCCTCCTCCCCGCTGCTGACACGCTGTGATGTTTTCAGTGATGTAATGTTGAATTAAAGGCACGATGAGTCAGGATTTTACTCCCCAAACACAGACATCACCAGAGCTGGAGGGTAACCAAGTACAAATACTGTACTTATGTGTCATTTTGAGGTATTTGTACTTTTCTTGAGTATTTCCATGTGATGCTACTTTCTACATTTCAGAGGGAAATATTGTACTTTCTACTCCACTACATTTATTTGACAGCTTTAGTTACTTTTCACATGAAGATTTGACACAATGGATAATATAACAAGCTTTTAAAATACAACACATTGTTAAAGATGAAACCAGTGGTTTCCAACCTTTTTGTCTTTTGACGTCTTACAAAAAGCAGTGTGTAGTCGGGGTCACATTTCACATGTCTATGAGTTGTTAACAGCTCCACCAAATAGTGATTTTTCCCTCTAAACTTCTCACATGCTTTCATTTCAATAAATGTTCAAATGATCCAATATTTCAGCAAAAATCAAAGATATCAGAACGTTGTTTCTTCTTCTTTCCTCTTGTAAACAGTAACAGTGAGTAGAAGGTAGATCTCAGCAGGTTGATCTTGAATAACAACAACCTGCAGGATTCAGAGGAGCAGCTGCTGCAGACTGATAAGACCTTCAGAAACGTCACATTTCAGCAAAAAAGTCCAGAAACTGAAAACAGATTTGTGTATCAGAACTTTGTTTTTTCTTCTTTCCTCTCCCATTAATCATCTCACGACCCCTCAGATTTATCTGCTGACCCTTTGGAGGGCCCTGACCCCTAGGTTGGGAACCAGTGGACTAAACTAGCTAACTGTATATAAAGTAGTGTAAACTAGCTCCACCTCCAGCAGCTACAACAGTAACATGCTGCTCTAACACTGATGCTTCAGTATTAATAATCTAATGATGTCATATATAATAATATTTCAGTCAGAGGGATCAAACCACTACTTTTACTGCAACACTTTAACTACATCAAGCTCAGAATACTGATGGACTTTTGAACATGAAGGTGTGTCTGAACTTTCACTGGTGCTTCACTTCCTGCTCTAAGATGGTTAGCAACTGGGCAAAATTGGCCCGGGGTCATGGAGGTCCCTGCATGTCAGCTGGTTTTGTGGTTAAATGAAGGGAATTTGCACCTTTCTCAAAGAAGAACTTTGCATCACATTCTAGTTGTAGGAACTTTTAGTTTAAATGTTTACATGAGGCATCTTCTTAATAACGTTGTGTGTTTAATGAAACCACAATCTAACCACAGATGAAATATAGCAGCGAAGGGTTACTGGTTGCACCAGGTTTTAATGAGAACTGAATGCAACAGACACATTTTTGAGGTGTCGGTTGGGGCCCAACGGCAAACTCCAACGCCCTAACAGGTTGATCCAGCTATGATCCTGCTGCGTTATCATCAGGCCTGCAGGCTAACGTCATTATGCTAATAAACTTATAGACAGGTAATAAATTAAAGAAAAACCAACATCACGTTGGCTCAGTAAGGTGTCGGGCCTCCACGTGCTGCCAGAACAGAGTCAGAGCTCCTTGGTGTTGATCCAGAACACGAGTTACAGACACGGCGAGTCCGTAGAGTCTCTGTGGAGAATTCTGAAGACACTAAGGAAAATCACAGATATATATATGTTGGTGGCCTTGGGAGGCCCTTCAGTTGTTAATGGTTAGACACAGCTACCATCAGATATCAGCCACAGTTCATGCGTCAGGTAGAGTCTACCACTCTGAAGACCCTCATACATCATGTGAACATACATGTATACATGATCTAACCTGCTCTAAGATGAACCATAACACTTAAAGAAAGAATGCAAGGTTATACATCCTGCAGTCTCTGAACATCATTGTTCATAAAGATCTTCCTCATGTGGTGCTGTGATGATGATGGTGGTGGAGAGTGCTGTCTGACATGTCACATGTGAGTCACATCATTTAATACTCATCAGTCCATTCATTGACCCCTCGTGTCCTGTGAATTGAGGCAGTGTCATTGAGGAAGAGAGACCACTCCCATCAGGATAGACATGTTTCATCAGTGACCCTTCACCTCTAAGGGGACAAGTGGACCCAAACCATGCCAGCAAATCCCCCTGTAGGGGTCCAGCATTCAGACCTGGACCAGTTCCTTGGTGAACCGTATCACTTCTCTCCACGTCTCTGCAGACCAGAGCCTGGATGGTTTTTGCACCACTGAACTCTTAAATGTGCATCCATCTCTGTAATGAGAGGTTTAAGCACTGCGGCTCTGCTATAATATCCCTCTCTGTGTAATTGTCGACTGACTGCTCCTGCTGACACAGTCACCTGAGGAGGAGGAAGTTGCTCCTCTGTCTTTCCTCACATATCGCACTGATGCACGAACATCACCGCCATTGAACGAGTGCTGTCCACCACGATTTCTGACCTTATTTACTGACGTCATTCCCATAAATCTAAATGCAGATGTCACTTTAGTCATTGTTCTTATTACTGAGCTGCCATCCGTCCCAACAACCAACCCTCCTTCAAAGTCACTTAGCTTTTTATAAATGCTACAGATTGGATGTTAACTGCAGTGCGTCCATGTTGAAGCATCTGCATTCATTATGTTTCTCTTTATTTAGGTTTTTCCTTTAATTTGTCATCCATCTATATTTTCTGTCAGTGTGTGATGTGTTATTGTCTGTCAACAGAAACAGAAAACATATAAGTTTAGTAAAAGCAGACCTGGTGTTGGACTGCATTAAACTACACTGGCGTTCCTAATAAAGTGCTCACTGAGTGTGTGTTTATAGTTCATAGCCTGATATTGTCAATAACGGGTATTAAATTGCATTACGTGGTATTAAAAAGGAGTTCTGTTTAAATCAGTGAACCTGCAGAAACCCTGCATAAGCTGCAGATGCACTGATGATACCTCATGGGGGTTGTAGTTCTTGAACGCTGTAATTAGTCTCCTGAGTTTCCTGATATGGTTGGAAAAGAGTGTTTGGGAAACCCTGCAGACACATATTACTTAGTTACACTGCTAATAGATATGAATTTAATGAATTTATATAATAAATATTACACTAGTTTGTCGTTACGGTTCATTAAAAACCTTGAGAAAACTGAGACTTGATCTAAATCTAAATAAGTGGAGCTGAGGTTTTTGTTCTAGTTTCAGACGTTACATAAGAGTCATTTACTGTGTTTGTACTTTGCAGGCCTAACAGGAGAAACAGGAGAAAAGACACAGACTGTCTCATTTACAATGCAAACGTCTGTGACACAGACCGCCGGCTCTGTAACATCTGAACAACTCCTGAGTGCTTTGAATTATTCAGATCACAACAAATCACACAGGAGGATTTGTCAATTACATGCAGACTTGATGGTTCGTCGTCGGGTTTCTTAGTTTCTAGTTGCGTCATCGCAGCAAAGCGTCACGCCTGAAAGCTGTAAATGTTAATAAAATAAACAGATTCTAGTCCAGATGTTCTTCTATAACATCAGAGCCAAACACAAAGATAAAGTGAGTTTCATAGAGGATGTACTACAAAGCATTAGTAAATCATGTATTCATTATTAGTAGTAAGAATAACAGTAACAGTTTATAACCCTTCATAATGTGGTAATCAATCGATCAATCCAGTAGATAATCTTTTAATCTTTTTGTTGATCTTCAAAGCTCTCTCTCTCTGAATATCTTTGAGTTTCAGACATAACAACACACTGCCATGGACATATTTCAAGATTAATTATCTATATTAATATACTATCTATCTATCTATCTATCTATCTATCTATCTAACAATTAAAAGTGGGAAAATGAGTAAAAATGTGATTGTTAATTCAAGTTTTCTGTCTCAACTCAAAAAGGACAGAGAGACAAAAACAAGCAAACAATCGAGGCTCAAACCAAACAGTTTATTTGAAGTGTTTCTGGCTGTCAGATCCAGAGGTTGTGTAATGACTGCTGTTATTTTCCGTATAATATACAGTACGGTTGTTAGTCTGAGGTCCGCTGGTTTGGGAGAGCTGCACTTATCGCAGTAATGTGCGACCGCAGGGTGCAATTTTTAAGGTATTTTGGAGTAATAACACGGTTCCCACTGCGTCCTGACTGATGTTATTTTCTGAAAGCCAAAATGGCGTGGCTGACTGCAAGGGCGCGAGCGTGCACGGCGCGCGCGGGGCAAGACATGTGGGCGGGAAAATGCCGCTGCGCCTCTACTCGGGTCTTTCCGGCCGCCTCCGAAGGGGGCTGAACACGCGCGGCGCTGCCGAGGCAGAGAGCAGCAGCAGCAGCCGGAGGAGCCGAGCCCGACTCGCCGCCGGAGCAGCCAGCGACCCGGGGGCCGATTTTTACCCAGTTTTCCGTCGGGGAGGCAGGGCCAGGGGGGTGGGCTGGGGGCTCGGGCACAGAAGAATGAGAGAGCAGAAAACATGAACGGGGCCGTGTACATTTCGTTTTTCCAGGGCCAGCTGGAGTCCGTGCTGGAGCAAGTAGTGCAGCTCGCCGTTCAGGAAATAAGCAAGTCGGTGGGCTCCAGCCTGAACGCCCTGCTGCTGGAGACGGCCGTGAAGGAGCAAGAGATCCACCGGCTCAGGCTCCAGCTGCAGTCACGGGAGAACCGGGGCCGAGGAGGAGGAGGCGGCGGCGGCGGCGCAGCGGACGGCGGAGGCTCCGGTAAAAACAAGGCTGGCGAGAGGGCGGACAGCGGCAGGACAAAGCCCGAGCAGCAGCAGCAGCTCCAGCTACACGCCCCCGGAGGGCAGGGCATCGAGCCCGGCGTACCTACCGACACACGCCGCCTGGAGCAGCGAGGACGAGTCGTGGGTAGGCACCCGTTATACAACACACACACACACACACACACACACACACACATTCACGCACAGGCACGCAAAACAAGCAGTTGTCCGTCCGGGGGCACTCCTCCCTCTGTCTCAGCCTCTAACAGCACGCTAACGCTGGATTGCGTAACTCTGCCGTTTTCAGGGTTTTTATGAGTAAACCGAGCAGCAGAGAAAGTGAGGCCTGCAGGTGATAAAAACCAAAGATTCACGAGCTTCTCTGACATGTTGTTGAGCAGCACAAAGGAGCTTCAGTGTGAAGATACTGGAGAGGAAAAAACCCAGCAGCATGCAGGCAGGAGCTGCTGAAGTGGGTCAGCACAACTTTTTAATTGGGGGGTTGAATTGGAGATAATGGAGAGGAATCAGGACTGAGCACACGGGCCTATTTTTACATAAATACCATGTGTGGGTGTCATGTCAGATGTGTTTACTGAAGCTTTTGACAGAACAGGTTTATGGAGAGGAGAAGAAGAAGAAGAGGCTGGTTGAGCAACACAGGTAAAGTTAAAAAAAAAGAAAGAAAAACACACACAAGCAAAGGCCTCGATTCCTGAAGCTTGTAGATCATAAAATAAGATTTACAGCCTTCGTTGACATGTCCTCCTGAGGAATGGAGGGGGCGGAGGTGGTAACTGAGGTGGTGGGTGGGTGAGGGGGTGAGGGAGGGGTGAGGGAGGGGTGAGGGAGGGGAGGGGAGGGGAGGGGGGGGGGCACCAGGACAAAGAGGCAACAGACTGCAGGAGACAGCGGAGGGAAAGCTGCAACCTCGTGGTTGACAAGGATGGTGGAGGGACCGTCGAGACGCCGGCGAGGGTTTAACCGCCGTCTCCATTGAAGAAGAAGAAAAAGGGGGGGGCGAGAGGACAAAGATGTAGCTGCTGAATATTTAGATGTTACAGCAGAGTGAGTTTCAGAGATTTCACGGCGGGTCGAGTCTGATTTATCACCAGCAGAAGGGCACGAATCCTCAGCTGGAGCTGGACCGTCAGGGGCCAGGAAGGCCTCCAGGAGCCGCGGAGCAGCTTCAGGTCAGCAGGTCAGAGGGAAGAGGGCCCCTCGTCTCAACTGAAGGTTCAAAGGTCACCAGACGGATTCACACGCAGGCCGTCGCCGCAGCCGGTGGGAAGGTTTGCACGCCGGCGACGCGGTTCAAGTTTAAATCAGGTGTGAAGGTTCGTCTCCCGTCCAGCCGCTCGTAACGCCGTCCATGCCGCTCACAGGAAGTTTGTCTCAGTAACGTCTCGATGAAAGGAAACGACGACGAAGGCAGAGACTCTGAGCGTCTTCAGCTCAGACGTAAACAAACAAACAAACAAACAAACATTTCTGTCTTTGTTCAAATAAACAGTGAAATATTTCTTTTTTTAATTTATTTATTGATCAAAAAGCAGAAAAACATGACGAGCTTCAGGAAGTCGGTTTCAGTCCATCTGAACGTTTTTCTTTGATTCTGCTGAAACGTTTTAACAACCTTTAAAAAACATCTGCGAATATAAAACCTGTCTGTCAATCAATGAATCTGTTCACCAATAACTGATTCATTGATCCACAGAAAACTAATTTAGACAATCAATGAAACGTTTTATGTTTTATTTGTTAAGAAAAAAAAACAAACATTCAGTTTGCGGCCTTGAAAATGTGAAGATTCTGTTTAAATGAATCCTTTGATTTTCTGGTTTAATGAGACGGATGTTTGTTTCCCGTCAGTGATGAAGCAGCGTCCCGTCACGCCGCTGCGTCTCAGATCTGCTCAAACTGATCACAGATCAATCACAGATCAATCACAGATCAATCACACATCAATCACAGATCAATCACAGATCAATCACCTGCTGAGGAGGAAACTTGTAAAACTTGAGCTTGAAGCTTTTTAAAGCTCAGATGTGACACTCGTGCTGCCGTCAGCCTCCACGCAGCCGGGACACAATATGGCTTCCCGTCCAGCTGTAAACAGAGGAGCGCTCCAACATGGCGGACGCTTGTCATAAAGACGCCCCCCCGCCCCCCTCCCTCCCTCTCCCCCCCTCCCCCCTCCCCACCACCACTGCCACCGCCGCCAAAATAAAAGAAACCAGTGAAAGGACGTCTTTCAGGCAGCAGCTCATCCAAACAGACCAGAGGAAAGAAACAAAGCAAATAAATCAATAAATCAATAAAACACAGCGAGCTGATCAGCTGATTCAATAATCAGTTTATTATTGGTCAGCGATCAATACCTTTTAAATTCTCTCCTTTGCTGCTTTTGTTTCTCATAAAAGGTTTTAAACTGATTTTTTTCTGTTTAATGAAGAAAATGATTCATCAGCTTTAATAAACTGCTGTCGATCAATAATCAATAATGAGAACAGCTGGCTGCTGCTCGCAGGATTACTGAAAGTTTCTGTCTGTTATTGATCAGCTGAGTGTTTTAATAAGCAATTAATCGTTTGTTTTAAAGCAAAAATGATCAATATTTGTTTTCAGCTTCAGATCGAATCATAAACGACAATAAATGAATATTTTTGACATTTAAAGAGTTTTTTTACTATTTTACAGACAAAAATATGAATTAATATTTATTTGCAGCTTTATTTGTGTTTTCTCGTTAATTCATCTGCATATTATTTAATCATTTATCCTAAAAAATAAAGAAAAAGAAGCTGCAACGATTTTAATCAGCAACATTTCTGATAATCGATCAATAATATTTAATATTTAACTTCTCAGGTTTGAATATTTGCTGTTTTTATCTCCTGTGGTGAATATTTCAGGACATCATGTGTCTCTGAGGTTCTGATGCTGCTTTTTATTTGTTTTGATGATTTTAAAAACTGATCAGTTAATCAATTAATCATCAGTTTACTGATATAAAACATAAAACAGAGAAAAGCAGCAAATCTTCACAAACAGAAAATGTTTCATAAAAACGATCAGATTGTTGATTATTTTCCGTTTTTGTCGATTGATTGACGGATTGATCGACGTCTTCCAGACCGGTTCTGTGAAGCGTAGCGAGCGTGTTTAGCGGCGGCGGCGGCGGCGGCCGAGAGCGACGGCGAAGGTTTGGTTGGAACAAAAGCTGATCCGGATGAAACTAATCCATCAAACTGGGACCGTCGGAAACCAGCGGACACATCCAGACTGTTTGGGTGTGTTTCAGCCGCACACACACACACACACACACACACACACACACACACACACACACACACACACACACACACACACGCCTCCACATGCACCGACACGTGAGAAAGAAAAAAGCCGTCGGCGAGCTGATGGCGAGGACGCTGCTGCACTCTCTCGCATGCATGCACACATCTGCATGCACACAGCTGACACGCAAATCTTCCTCCTCTCTCTCTCTCTCTCTCTCTCTCTCTCTCTCTCTCTCGCTCTCGCTCGCCCTCCCTCCCCGAAAAACCAGGCCACCGCCGCTGCCGCCACCGTGACACGCCACGACCAGGACAGACAGTGACATCACAGCGGCGATGGCGAATCAGAGTCCGGATCTTTTTTTTTTTTTTTTTTATTCTCACTCTCACAAAAACACAACAACACACACACACACACACACAAGTCAGGTCGTGTCAGTAACACGCAGCGAGGTAATGAGGCCGCGGCCCTGACACACTCAGGTCAAAGGTCACGCCGCTTTGTGGGGGCCTCTCACGGTAAAGTAGGCTACGCTTTCACGCCGCCGTCGGCTCGCTGCAGGGAGACAAAGGATGAAGAGGAAGACGGCTTATTATTATTATTATTATTATTATTATTATTATTATTGATTGACAGGAAATTAATTGTCAGCTGTTTTCAAAGCAGAAATAAAAGATTTGAAGCGTTTCTGTTTCTGTTTTGTGACGTTTTACAGACAAACTGATTGATAGAGAAGATAATCCAGCAGAATAATCCGCAGCGGAGACGAACGTTAAGTCATAAAACGGTGAAAAAGCTCCGTAATAACTTCCCAGAGCGGGAGGGGGAGGAGGGGGGATGTCTTCATGTCTCTTCATATATCATATGTGACGTTTAAGAAGCTGCTCGCAGTGAATATTCCTCTTAAAAAGTGACTGAAACGATTAATTGACAACAGATGCGCGTTAACTTTCTCTCTTTCTGCTGATGAATCGCAGCAGCTGTAAAAATGTTTAGAAACAAAAAAAAAAGAGAGAAAAGTTTGATGTGTTTTTTTTGGTTATTTAAGGCGAAAGAGAAGAAGAAGAGCAGCAGGTGTGTTTCGTCTGTGAGGAGGAGGAGGAGGAGGAGGAGGACGGAGGAGAAGGAGGTGTGATTTATAAGCGTCCAGCTGCCTGCGGTCTGAAACGCTCCTAAACTGTCCGCCGCTCAGATTTATATCAGCCTGAAACTGCCGCCGCGATCACGGAGAGTCAGAGAAGAAGAAGAAGAAGAAGAAGAAACGGCTGCGGAGATTTATGCCGCTCTCGTCTAATCTCTCCCCGAGTTTAAGAAGAACACTGTTTAGATTCTGATAAGAGCTTCTGTGGCGTTTTTATGATTTTTTTTATGAACTCTTTGTTTAAAAAACTGTAAGAATCAGAACATAAACTGACCTCCTCCTCCCCCTCCCCCTCCTCCTCCTCCTCCTCATCGTCTCTGCTGGAGTTTAGTTTCAGTAGCTCGTACATTAATCTCCTCCACTCTGAAGCTGAAAGAATCAATCAATCAATAAGTCAATTCATCACATTTTCAATCAAACAAACTTTTTTTTTGTCTTCTGTGATATTAAACCGACCGTCTTTGTGTTTTTGACTCTTAAGGCGACAAAAACGAGACGTTTTAAAGACGTTTCAGGAAACAGTTTAAACTATTTTCTGATATTTTTAATCGTTTTCAGCTTTTATTTGTCTCATGTGACGGTTACAAAACGAGCCTAAAGCTGCAGCTGTGACAGTGAGATGTCAGATTATACTTTAAAAAATGGCTGGTCCACCTTAAAAGGTCAGTCCACCTTAAGGGAGCCTGGTCAGGCTTTCTCTGTCTTGAGAAGCTGCAGCGTTTATTAACTTCCTGTTAACACTTTCCTGCCGCTCGCTCTGCTCTCTCCACGCCGCTCTGTTCAGGATAACTTCACGATAACGCAGGATGATCTTTAGCTGCCAGTAACGATCTGTTTTATAGAACGAACAGCTGATCGATTAATCAGAACAATAATCGACAGTGAAGTGCGCGCTGACGTCGCCTCTCGCCGTTCATTCGAGACGCTTTTCAGGAGTTTCAGCCTCGAACGTCTGCAGCGGTTTGTGAGATGGCGGCTAAAACAGGAAGTTGTTTACTGAACGCCGGTTTACCTGCTTCTGAAAACACCAAGGGGCCGTTTTGTTCAGTCGGAGGAGCTTTGGTTGCTATGATACGGAGTGTTTGATGTGTTGCTGTGTTTGGCAGATGATTTGTGTTTTTAACGAGGCGGCGTTCGGATGGACGGAGCCGGTTACCATGGTAACGCCTGTTGTTGTTGTTCAGCTCCGGGTGGATGTGATGGTTGCTTTGTCCCGCACATCCTCCACTGTGATTGGACGGCTGGGTTAAAAGTGACGGTGACAATCGCAGCGTTTTAAAGTCGAACTTTTTTCAACTCTTGACGATCAGAAGGGAAAAAAAACCCGCCAACAAGCAGCAAGGGATGATGGGAGTTGTTGTCTTGGTTGTTAAAGCAGCAGCTTCAGTGGGATAGGATTACTCCAGTGTTGATGGTTCAGGATGTTTTTACCCGCAGAGGTCTCCTCCTCTCCAGAACAAACGGACCCGCTGATTAAAATCATTCAAATACTAATTAAAGCAGATTTCATTGTAGACTTGAGATTGGTCCCTGTGTCTAGAACCATGGGATGAGAAGGCTGATTGGTTCCCAAATGGTTGGGTCCAACCCCCAGCTGAGTACTAACTCCTCCCTTGTATATATGAGTGAATTCAACCTTTATACTTAAAACGCTCTGAAAAAAGGCTCTGTGCCCAAACGTGGAAGCGTTTTTCTAATGTGATGTGAGCCAAATAAACAAGTGAAATGTTCATATTTTGTCCTCCTTGACTGGAAAATTGAGATGTGCTACCCTTTTTTTCTACATTTTTGGAACAAATCTGCTGGATTTTGGGTTTAGCTCTCCACCGAGAATTGTTGAAGCGCAACGTCCTTCTTCAATTCACTGAATAAAGCAGTTTCAGCTAAAAAAATCAGTGTTTCTCCACCATGTTGGGCGAGCAGCGGACTTCCTGGAGGGGCTGTTAGCCGAGCTGCTGCTAACGTTTGCCCAGTTTATTTCTCTGATAACTTAAGATCCAGACGTCCAATGACTAAAATCCTTCTTGCGGCTAAAAGATCAAGTTAAAAACCAGCTAAATTTATCATGAAAATGTGGCTTCAAACTGAATAAAAGTCCATTTCTAACAGTTTGTGTGGAACAAGCACAACAAAGCCCATGTATTATCTTGTATGTGTGTAAGTTACTCTTTGCTAGACGCCATTGTAGCGGACAAACACGGCGCCCACGCATGCATCTTGTGCACTATACTCTTTGGTAGAGGAGGTATGACGCCATTGACAGGCCACCAAATGAAACGGTCCGTTACTTTGATTAAAATGACAGATTTCTCTGGGTTTGAACATTAATGTAAGAACACAACTCAACATATAGAACATAGGTCTAGACCTGAGTGACAACAACCTGACGGTTTCAGGAGAGAAACTTCTGTCTGGTCTAGTTGTTTTTACACATTTTAATGAGGAATCATTACAGATTAGAGCTTTAAAAAATGCATGAAAGTCGCTGGTAGGAATAAGCGTCACTGACAGGGAGCAGAAACGGACCGGCAGCACTTGTTCAAAGCGAACTTGAGTCTGAAGGTTGAGATTGTTTCTGCTCTGCATTATTCAGCAGCAGGAACTCTGCAGCAAGTGCTTGAAGTCCTGACAGTGTGTGATGTCTGTTGTCATGAAAATGCATCAATTACAGAAGATCCAGGAGCTTACAGCGCCGCCAGTTCTGCGCCTTTCTGGGAGGAAATTGACTCAGCATGTTCTGATGTTCAGTACTTCATAGAGGTACGGTGGCTCCGCAGGGGAAACGTGTTGGAGAGGAGGTTTTTTTTTTTCAGTTGAGAACAGAAGTAAAGACCCTTCAGCTCGTCAGTGAGGCTTTTGAAAATGTCAAAGCGTTCTGCACAAATCTGAGGTTATGGAAAGCTCGCCCAGCTCTCTGAGGAAAAAAAAAAAACAAACCCCAGCATGCATGTGTGTTGCAGAGGAGGGCACCATCAGCAGGAATGTGACCATGGGCTTTTCAGACTTTAAGACACACACGGTGCCACTTTCCAAACTTTCGCAGACCCCCGCTCTCCTCCCTCCGATGTGTAAAACGCCCCCAGTGTGCTACAAACGGAGCTCGTTGACCTTGCAGCGCAGTTTCTGAGCTCAACGCCAAGTTCAGAGCAGCAAATGAAAAGCAGACATGCTTGGACCATTTCTGAGAGTATTATCCCCCCCCCCCCTCCCCCCCCCCTCCGTCCTTCCCGGAGCTTTCCACAATGTTCAAACCGACCATGTGCTGTTCTGTTCTGGAAGCACAAACTATTCTTCACCATGAACTTCAATAAATCAAAGCTCAGGTCCAGAATCGTTGTCCATCTTCAAGCCGCCGCGGTCGCCGCCGCCCTCAGAGCGAAGGCGGCTCAGCGGTCTGAGAAGAAGCTGCTGAGTGTCTGGAAGCAAGAAGGAGTTTAAATAATTAATGTTGAGAAGCGCCGAACAGTTTTTGAATACTTGCCTGACTCGTCCCAGCTGATGCCCCACATGCCATCTGGTCACATGACCATCTGGACATACATGTGAACATGTGTTCATACGCAGCAGGAGTCTGAGCAGCTGTTCACATGTTTCTCACTCTTCTTGTTTCTTATTTATATCTGGAGGAAGTTTTATTAGTTTATTTTGAGGGACATGTGATGGAGGCGTTCTTCTGCTGCCCTCAGTAGTGACTGCCAGGCAGTAAATCGCCTTCCCCCCTCCCCTCCCCTCCCCCCCTCTTCACGTCGGGGAATTCCCGTCAGTTTATTGCTTCTCATGAGAAGTGTAATTAGTTGTGATGCTGGAGTTTTCTGTTTCCTGCTTTAGTTTGTTCGAGTTGTTGCTTTGCGAGTTTTGGAAAAATTGCTGATTAAACGTTTAAAAACACGCGTGTAGTGATGAGCAGCGACGTTGTTGACAAAATATAAGACGCAAGTCACCAGAAACACAAGTTAATGCAGGTTTTGTGGTTTCATGAATGCTTGTGTTCACGAATCCTGTGAAACTGTGCAAAATAATATGGAAATAGTTTTAAACCCAAAGTCACTCGACGAAAAATGTGCAAATTAAACCTAAACATGGAATTTGTGTTGGATAGTAAACTTAAAGTTTAAAATGTCTGTTTGTCATTTCCCACAGCTCAAAGTTGAGTTTATTATCACATAGTATGTCAAATATTCTCATTAAAGAAGCTGGAAACAGAGTTTTTGGTAAAAAAAAAGAGCAAAAACCATCTAAAAGAGAGAGAAGATTGGACTTACAGTCACCAGGTGGACAGAAACACGACTCCACATGAATGATAATGTTGCTCTGTAACTGCTGGATGTGGAAATAAGTTCAACATATCAACGTAAAGCTGATGACGTGTCAGAGTTTTGTTCTCTATGTGTTTCTGATGGAAACTAAACATCAGTTAATGCAGGTTTAAGTGAAGCTCATAAACTGGCAGCTGAAGCATCCAGTTAGTTAGTTTGTGAATAAAAACCACATTGTTCTGTACGTCAACAACATTTTTATTATTTTCCAAATGAAACATGTTCTCATTCAGGATGTTTGTGGCCTTGTTGCAGCAGCAGTAAACCTCTCAGAGCTGCAGCTTTGTCTGACAGATCTCATTAAGTCAGATGTTGCACTCTGCCCTCCTGAAGCCGCTCGCTTGTAGTTTGGAGGGTTTTAATTGAAGTGAATGATGACAGGAAGGTGTGGTGTGACTGACAGGAGTTTGGCAGCCGAGCAAAGAAAGTTCTGGAGGACGACCAGATACCTGAAACTGGTCCGTCCAGGTGACTCAGGGGTAGTCCACATCATCTGATGGATCAGTCCAGTCTGAACTCTGACAGGTTCTCCATCCTGCATCAGGTGGTTCTGGTCTTCAGAGGTGGAAAGTAACTAAGTACATTTACTCAAGTCCAGTTTAGAGGTTCTTGTACTTTACTTGAGTGTTTCCATGTGATGCTACTTTCTACATTTCAGAGGGAAATATTGTACTTTCTACTCCACTACATTTATTTGACAGCTTTAGTTACTTTTCAGATGCAGATTTGACACAATGGATAATATAACAAGCTTTTAAAATACAACACATTGTTAAAGATGAAACCAGTGGTTTCCAACCTTTTTGTCTTTTGACGTCTTACAAAAAGCAGTGTGTAGTCGGGGTCACATTTCACATGTCTATGAGTTGTTAACAGCTCCACCAAATAGTGATTTTTCCCTCTAAACTTCTCACATGCTTTCATTTCAATAAATGTTCAAATGATCCAATATTTCAGCAAAAATCAAAGATATCAGAACGTTGTTTCTTCTTCTTTCCTCTTGTAAACAGTAACAGTGAGTAGAAGGTAGATCTCAGCAGGTTGATCTTGAATAACAACAACCTGCAGGATTCAGAGGAGCAGCTGCTGCAGACTGATAAGACCTTCAGAAACGTTTTTCTTCTTTCCTCTCCCATTAATCATCTCATGACCCCTCAGATATATCTGCTGACCCTTTGGAGGGGCCCCGACCCCTAGGTTGGACTAAACTAGCTAACTGTATATAAAGTAGTGTAAACTAGCTCCACCTCCAGCAGCTACAACAGTAACATGCTGCTCTAACACTGATGCTTCAGTATTAATAATCTAATGATGTCATATATAATAATATATCAGTCAGAGGGACCAAACCACTACTTTTACTGCAATACTTTAACTACATCAAGCTCCGAATACTGGTGACAGTCTGTGTGGTTCTGTTTTGGGCGATGAAGTGAATTGTTGGTGACATGACGAGTTGTGATGTGTTTTGATGATTATTAAAGTTCTTTGTGGCTCAAACTCACCAAACTGTTGCCAATCGTAGAAAAGATTTGTTGTGTTTGTTGAACGGAGAATCAGTCACGTCCCAAAAAAACACAACAAAGAAAAACCAACAGCAGCTCAGAGAGAATGTGGAGAAACACCAGCTGAGTTGCCAGCTGGAAGCTTCGTTTCAGTATTTAAGAGAAGTTTCTCTGCATGGTTCAGATTAAATCATCATGTAGAGCGAGTGGACAAATTAACAGAAGCAAGGCCATAAACGATGTAATATCCCTGCAGTGACTTCACCTCTCGGTTGCATTTCAAACAAAACAAGAAAACGTTTCAAACAACGAAAGCTGTGTTTGTTTGTTCAGTTCGTTCAAGCTGAAAAGACGTCAATCAAACTCCAGCTGCAACCAATAATCAGCTGACTGATTAGACAATGAACAGAAAGTTAATTGGCATTTATTTTGATAACTGGCTAATTGTTTTAGTAGTTTTTAAAAAAAAAAAAAAAGAAACGTCAAACATTTGCTGAAATGTGATGATTTGATGTTTTTCTTTGTCATAAAACTGAATATCTTTTGGTTTTGGGATGTTTGAAGGCGTCATCTTGACGTCTGGTTTACATTACATTAATGTAGGAAGCCATGGAGGGAAAAATAATTAATGTGTGCTCTTGATTTAATAATCATTATTCTTAATTGAACAGAATTCACTGTGTACTCGCTCTCTGTGGATCTGGACTAAGATGAATCCTTTTAAATTGTGCTTCTTGTGGTTGTCTTGCTGTGATTTATTTGCTGTTCTGGTGTCGGATGCTGAACGTGGTCAAAGATCAGAAGCTTGAGGTGAACAAGTCGACGTCCGTTTGTCGTCCGTGCTGATAAACGGTGGTCCGTTATGTGGCCTTGGTTGCTAAGGTTGTTGCTAAGGTGGTTGCTAAGGTGTTTCCATGTGCTGTGCTCGTCGTCTACCGTCATATTTCAGATCTAGAGCTGCGTGTCACCACTGCCGTCCCCGATCGATTTGATTCAGATTCACAGCATCGCAATTTTTGCTTTGATTGGATATTGATTGGAGATATTTCAGTTATAAATACCAGAACTAATGCAACTAATGAACCTTCTAACCTGATGCATTATTAAAAATATTAATGTTTATATTAAGAATTATAAATAATAATAATACATTTTATTTATACAGCACTTTTTTAACGATGTTACAAAGTGCTTTACAAAATAAAATAAAGTCAACAAGGCAGATAAAATAAGCAAAGAGGAGCACAGAGGTAAAGGCAGAAGTACATAGTAACATTAGAAGATGCCAAAAGCCTGATCGCCCTCTGTCAACACAATATAGTGCAACTCTACAGACTCTACAGTCAGTGAGTATTGGATGACCAGATAAAAATAGTGCCGCTGCTTTCTTTAGTGCAGAGGGTGTGGAGCAGAGATGGTTCACATCATGTGGACACAAGTGTGTTCATACTTTTAGTTGACATGTCAGGATTATGTCTGTATTTGTGTCCAATGTGTTTGTTTCAACAGAGTAAACTTAGTGAAAGGACACAACAAAGTCTGGACAGTAGTCTGAGTCCCTGCAGAGACAGAACAACCCTGAATATAAACCATAAACCATGCAGTGTTGGTTATTTACGGGCAGCAGGGGTAAAAATGCCTCAAGAAATCTCAGAATGCCTTTAAAAACCGTGATCGAGGGGCAAAAACTGCCCCCAAGATTTAGAAAAAAACTATTTTATATTTACCAGTTTAGGCCAATATCCTAATCCTGCATTACTACAATAATGCATTAAGCTTCCATTTTATCTTCATTCAATTAATTTAATTTCCATTTCCGTCTCTAACAGACAAACAGTGCTGTTGTTCACACTACGCTGCTGCCTCATTAAAAAGCTCCTACTGAGAAAACAACTCAAATCCTCAGCTGCCAGCACCACCCCAGAAAATAAGACTGCAGATAAGTTGCTGCTTCAAAGGAAAAGTGGAAAATATAGACTCACTAGATGTTGAAGAGGAGAATAAGACGACTCTCCTCTTCTGAGAAACTCAGCCCGGATCGCTAAAAGCTAATCACAGCTTAATCAGAGTTCAGCTTATCATCAACAAACAAACAAACATCATTGTTCTGTTTATGGTAAATAACATTAATGCTAGAGACTGGTGCGTTAGCTAACATGTTAGCAAGTTGGCTAGCTAATGCTATTGTTGCAGCTTACATGTGCTGACTGGTTGTGTGACTGACGTTGAGCTCAACGCACTCAAATGAAGTAATTTCAGCTGTTTAGTCGCAAATCTAGAAGATATATTTTCAGTCTACTAACGGATGACGCAGAGCTGGAGAATCGAGTCTATCAGATCGTCAGCAGGGCTAAATTTGGAGATGAAATAAAGCTAATAAAAACTCAACTGTTTGTTATTTCTAGAACTGCATCAATAAAGAAGGAATATTACACTCATTTGGGCTCTATTGACAGTACTTGTAGCTACTAGTCTGTAATTTAGTGAAACACCGGAGGCTGTGGCATGCAAAGCATTAAACCCACAATAATGAAATTGAAGTTAGACTGGTTTGGACTTGTAGAGGATCAGCAGCTGTGTGTGCAGATGTGCAGTGACAGATAGAGTTTGGGGACTGCAGAGATCGCCTTCATTCCTGCACACTTCAGATGGCGGGTTGCTGCTCCAGGAAGGTTTCCAGCATCTCCAACGTGTTGCTCACCGGTTCACCACGTCAGTCACCAGCTTGTGGTTTGTTGTAGTACTGTAATGAAAGAATGACTCAATGACCAAGCAAGGCAACAGCTGGAATTATGGGATGTGCTTGTGAGCCTGAATTGAGCGTGTCTGCAAAACAGCACCATCAAAAACGAACCGTATATCCGTTACGATGACTCGTTCTTTGCTTGTAAGACGACAGCTCAGCTGGATTTTTCTGTGTGGCTGGTTTCAGTTGCCCTGGTCACTAAAACCTGAGACGTGAACCTCCAGCTGTCGTCCATGTGAAGAGTAATAGTCAGGAACAAAATCTGTTGCTCTGGATGTGCAGCCGTCACCAGTTATTTATTTTATTTGTCTTTATTTAAACTCGAAAATGAAAGAGGTGTGAGCAAGAAAGAGGAAGGCATATAAATACAATTAATAAATAGAGTAACAACAAAATCAATTAAAAGCAGGTACAAAGTTAAAAGGTTTGATCCTGTGGATTTAAAATGGCCATTCATTTTTAAAGTGCTTTGTATTGTTGGTTGGTTGGTGCAAAGAAGCCAAAGGCAGTTCTTCTAAACTCTGTATGAACACGAAGGACGTGGAGTGTAAGCCAGTCATTAGTTCTGGTGTAATGTGGTCCAGTGGACCAAACTAGCAAGGAATTAATGTAAGAAGGCAGCTCTCCAGTAAGCGCCTTGTAAATAAACAAATACATGTGCAAATCCATCCTCTCAGCGAGAGAGGACCACCCAACCTTTTTGTACAGGATGCAGTGTTGAATGTTTTAAGCATCACCAGTATAGACGGCATCGAGGGGTTTTAACGTCGCCTGTACGAGATGTCACCATAGTCTAAAACTGATTAAAAAAAAGCAAAGTTGGAGCGACTCGCAGGTTTGGGGTTTACTGCCTCACGTCAGTAAAACGTCGCATATTTCTGGTATATTAACGAGGCTTCGGAAGCCATTGTTTTCAGCAGCGTATGAAAGCTGAGACAGCCTCGGTTATTTTTTGGGGCGAGTGGAGAATTAGATGGTAACTTGAATGCAAATGTTTGTTGAGGATTGGATGTTTTTGCAGATTCTGTATCTGGGTGAAGTTTTGTTAAAGGGTTTTGGACGTTTGTGCTATGTTCATTATATTGCACGTCCACTTTGCATAACTTACATGTTTGGTTATATACTACATGCGTGGCTTTGATTCACTGCAGCGCTTCTCTGTCTTCATAGTTTTTAAATTTGTCCTTAGGCTTTGTAGTAAATTAAGTAAAACGTAAGAGAATAAAACTTGTCATCAGAGGTAATAAATCTGAATCTGTAGATAACATAATAAAAACATAATAAACGGAGTCAGGCTGAAGTGTTTGACCAGATGACAGTGACTCAGTTTGATCTTTATTTCCCCTCATTAACGCTCATAATGAGGCTTATTAAAAAGGGGGAATTCCAGTTGGTCCTTTGATCTGCTCTCAGATCAGCTTGGCTCTTATCTGTGATTAATGGAGTCAGATCAGAGAGCAGATAAAAAACACACAGAGCTGGTTTGTTCTGCACTGACGCCTCTCTCACACTTCACACACACACAGCTCTGCACTCTCACTGTTACTGTGCAAAGATAGAAATCTGAGGATCAATAAAACGTCTGTGTTATAAGAGTCAAAGACTGAAGCTAGGACTGTTAAACTCACCAGAATATCAGCAGCTATTCACCCAAACCTGGAAACATAGAAAAGACCAGACACTCGACATTTAACCACAGTGTTCACCAACACACAGCAGTGTGAGTAACAGATCAATTCAATTCTAATCTGACTCAATCAATCGCTTTTTTGATCCCTTTTCTTTTAGTATCTATAGATCAGACACACACGGCTAAGACAAGATGATAATAATAATAATAATGCTTAAAATAATAACAGTTCTACTACTACTAGTTGTAATAATAATCATTATAATATTAATTTAAAAATAATTCCAAACAAAGGTACAACAGCAAGGTCTTTGTTTCGGCTTGGTTCTTTTCCTTGCAAATAATTTTAGAGCTATTAGTTCACATTATTTAAATGTATTTAAGACTTTTTAAGATCATTTGTAAGTATGATGGGTAAGTGTATCAGCTGTAGCTAGATTTGAGGATTTATAGGCGCTCAAAACTTTTGATCCTGCTGCAGAAGAATGACTTCTGACAAAAAGATTGATGAAAACTGAAAAATAAAATGAGATGTAATGTTATCTCAGTATCAGTAATATCAGTATTCACCCACCTTGAATGTTTCAGAGAGAAACCTTTCTGCCAGAGTCTGAAGGTGGGGGTTGTTGTAATCATCACTTACACTGCAATAACATTCAGATTCTGCTTTCTAGGTGGTTTATCAGGCTTCTGCTGGAAGGACCGGAAACCTACAATTAGCAGAAAAGAAAAAGAAAACTCCCTCAAACTCTTAAAACAGCAGAAGATCTAAAGCTCTGTTCCAGTGAATTCAGCAAAATGGCATTTTCAGACGTTTTAAGGGTTTAAAAACCAGACTGATGCAAAACAGTAGAGTTTGGCAAAGTGTTCAGCGCTCCCTTACAAAGGCATGCGGGCTGAAGTCTGGTGTAACATGCCGTTACAGTGAAGGCATTTTAATACATTGGAACGGAGCCGTGGATTCTCCTTTGCTGTTTGAAACTGTGGAATCCAAAACCAAAGAACGCCTTCATTCTCAGAGCCGACACACCTTTTCATATTCTTATCTAGGAAAAACAAAAGCAAAGACATTCACTTCTCCTCTTCCTCGTGATGGATGGTGAAGACTCATCATCAGGGTCTCGGTGGGGTTTCAATCCTGATGGGAACCTAAACCTATAGAGATGTTAGCGTTGGTATCAGATTGCTGTTAATATAACCACTTACAGTATGGTCTCCATGGTAACCGCCAGTATCATGGTAACATAAACTCTAAAATATTATTAACTAGTCATAACACAATTGCTTCTTTATGTGCAGGAAGTTGACGTTCACCTGTTGGAAGACTTTTACCTCCTGGAAATAATAAACCAGTGTGATGTGAGATAATACTGGTTTAGCACTGGGAAGACGGGAAATGCCAACTATGAATGATCATATATGTAATAAATAATATACCTTCATCTTCAGGTCAGTTTCAGGGTAGCAGCTGCTGCCTTCAGTGCTGCGTCCTTACAGGCCAGGAACAATGCGGTGTACGGGACACACGCCACGGCCACGCCCCCCAGGAACGGCGCCGAGCTGTGAAGCCATTCATAGGAATATATTATGGCCACGGCAGCCATCATGGTGCCGTTCAGCTGCTTAGCCGATGTGTTTACATGTGAAATAACACAACAAGGCCATTCAAAGTGCTTTACATCGAGAATAAAAGGCTTTAAAACGGAATATAAAAACAACACAAGTAAAAAAAAAAAAGTGTTAAATTTGGAACTAAAAGGAAATAAGACAGAACAAGAGAATAAAATCTACATATATGTTTATTTATTTCCTCTAAAGTAAAATGATCAAACTGTTAAAACCTTCACTGGAGCGTCGCCCACAGAGTTTCTGCTCTGCAGTCGCTCTCCGTCCAGGTCTCAGCAGCGTTAATTATAAAAACGTGACGTTTGATTAAAAGCAGCAGAAAACGTTCAAAACTTCATTTTAACTTGATGAACCTGCAGAAAACATGTGAAGTCACCCGCTGCAGATTAGTATTAACTGTGTACTTATTAGTCAGATATGACAAATGTGGACGTCTGCGTCGCCATCTGCACCGAGACATAACGCCGTCTGTCGCTCTGCAACACACACACACACACACACACACACACTGACTGACGGGCAGCAGCTCAGTCGGTCTGTTTGTTTGTCAGCGAGAAGGAATTAACGGTTTCATTATTTATTATTTTTATAAGAGGAAAGTGGGTCATCCTGTGTCTGCAGGTCACATGACAGCGTGACAGAAAAGGTCACATGTTTTATTGGAGGCCAGTGGACAGATGGACGGACGTGCTGGATGGTTTTTACTCTTCACTGAGTTTCTTTGATTAAAAAAAAAACAACAACATTTTTGTCTTTTTTGCACGTGATGTTTGGTGTTGCGTTCACAGACCGGAGGATGTTTGGGAAGCGGAAGCCGTACGTTTATGAGTCGGCTCGGTGGAGAGAGTTTGTTGAGGAGGAAACATTTGTTGGTTTTTACTTTTATATGTTTAGATCAGAGGGAACAGTTTCAAGTGGTGATAGTAGAGTTTGAGGACAGATGTGTGAATGTGCAGAAAAGTCCAAATTCTCTGATTGCAGCTTCTTAAATGTGAATATTTTCTGGTTTCTTTCGTCTCTGTGACAATAAACTGAAGATCTTTATGTTCTGGACAATAAGAGACATACGATGACGTCGTCTGATCCACATTTTATAACATTTTGACAAACAAGTGATCGGTTAATTGATTAGGATTGAGGGTTGAAATGAATAAAATGATGACGATGATGAAATATACACGACGTTATCTGCAGACACACACCACCAAAGGCCTGAAGCCCTCCAGGCGCAGATGGTTATGAAGCGTTACTCTACAATAGAGGCTTTCAAACAAACTCTGACACACTGAGCAGTTATTTACATCCAGTCAAACAGTCTATTAACAGTCTGCTGCTGAATTAGCTGTTAGCGGCTCCCGATGAACAGAAACTTAGAACAAGAGTGATGATTCTCAGGTTTCTAAGTGGATTTATGGAGGTTTATTGGACATCTATAACATATATTTCTATAATAATATATATTTCTGTCCTCCACAGTTTGATGAGTCAGTGTTTTACTGTGTTATTGTCTGCTAGTGATGAACCTACAGAGAATTATCAGCTCCTCTCTGCTTTACGGAGCTTTATAGTTTCAGCTCATTGTTTATCTGTCCGGCTGCAACTTTTACTGTTCTGATTCACTCTCAGCGGTTTTCAGAGAGGAAAAGCTGTAAAAAGCTGCTGCACACTACCTGCACAGTTAGCTGTAGACTAGCTGGTAGCATTTAGCAGCTAAAGAGCCAGATATTTCCCTCAGGAGTTGGTAGAGAGCAGAAACAGAAGCTGAAATTATTGGACTTTACTTTCACCAGGTGGACAGAAACACGAATGTTGCTCTGTAGCTGCTGGATGTGGAAATAAAAGCAACTGTGTGCTAACAAGTTCAACATAAAAGGCTGATTATGTGTCAGAGTTGTGTTCACTACTTGTTTCTGCTGAAAGAAAGCCAAGGAGGCGGTTGAGGGGGGGTTTGGGAGGGGGGCTTTGTTCTGCTGAATGTCCATATGTACAGACCAGATCCTGTCATTTCCCCAGGGTTACAATGGGTTAAATTATTTCATTCCCCACCTCCCCCTGTGACGTTCATCCTGTCAGGATAAGGCTTTAGTGTCTCCGAGCGTCTCAGAAGTGTAATATCCACAGGAAGACGTTCAAATCCAACAAATATGCTGCTGTTTGTACGTCAGGAACTTCATCTACAAAGGTTGTTTCACTGTGGAAAAGAAAATCAATGAAACACTGTAGTTTTCTTCATGTGTTCGACTGTTTTTGTCCAGAAACGTTTCAACATAAAGTCAATAATGGACTCCCAGATGATTATATGATGATGATGATGATGATGATGATCTTCTCCCCTGCAGACCAGCTGAAGTCGGTCATGGAGCAGGTCCTGGACTTCGCCGTGTGCGAGCTGACAAAGATCGTGGAGGCTTCGTTTGACGACCTCCTGCTGGAGATCACCAAGATGGAGAAAGAGCAGCACGTCCTGGAGGAGAGGCTGGACAAGAGCTCCGACAGAGGAGGAGGAGGAGGAGGAAGTACAGGAGGAGGAGGAGGAGGTGGTGGAGGAGGAGAGAAGGGGAGAGGAGGAGGAGGAGGAGGAGGAGGAGCCGGGGGGAGGCGGAGAGGGTCGGAGAACGACTCGGTGTCACCCAGCGGCTCCGAGGACGCCCGAGAGGAGCTCACTGAAGTCACAGAGTCCAAGAAGGCGCTGGAGACAGACGGTGAGTCAATCAATCAATAATCAATACGTTTATATCAAAGCTGATCATACAGAGTATCTGCAGGGTTCAGGTTTCCTCAGAAGGTGTTAAAAGTCTAACAATTCGTTCACAAAGGTGTTAAATATTAATATATGTCCTCCTGTAGACACTAATGTTAGTCATAAATAATAAAAATCCCTGATTCTGTTGTTGACCTCTGACCTTAAATGATCGTTTATCTGCTCCTGATCAATGAGCCATTAGTTATAATTTTAGGAACGATACCGACAGGAAGTAACGACACAAATGTGAAACACATTTATTTTACATTTCATCTGCTTAATATTTTTAGGCTTCATCATCATTAATGGTTTTTATTAACATCTTTCATACTTTTAACATAAAACAGGTATTAATCGTTTCTGTGTGGAATTTAAAATCTCTTCAAAAGTCTTAAATTTAACTGAGTGAAGCTGCAGGAAGCGTGTAATATGTTACAGGTTCTGTTTACAGCTTGTTCTGCTTCTTTCAAAAGACAAAAATGAACAATGAACAACATTTTATTCCCTTTTCAAACAAAAGTTCAGGTACTTTGGAGCCAGAGGAGCAAATCCCAGACACAAAGTTTGGACCTAAAAGTCTTTGTTTGTTGCCATCTGAGGAACCGGGTAGATCCTGCTGAGGAGTCAGACGTGATGAATGAAAAGCAGAAATGCAGCGAGCGTCAAAAAAAAAACACAAAACAATCAGAAAATAACATTTTGTTTCTTTCACTTCTGTCACCGGCTTTGTTTTCGCTACCGCAGCTCCCTCTTCGTTTGCTCTGTAGCTCGCTCCACCGCGTTTTACCTTTTTATTGGACAGTCGGCTGGAATCAAACCAGCAACCATTCAGCTAACAGCCTAACTTTACTTTAACATTAATAAAAGAAGAGAAATATCCTCTCCTTGTCCTAAATTGACGCTAGAATACTTCCCTGAAACCCCGCCGGGTCGCCGAAGTCTAAAAGGGTTCGGAAGCAGTTTGTAGGCGACTGATTTCCCTACAAATGAGCTTTTTCTCGTCTTTTTACCTTCTTATTCTCCTTTAACTTGCTCCTCGGATACGTGTCCTCCTGTGGTGATTGTGTCTGAGTAGACTGAGTAGCATTTTGGACCCGGTCCAGCTCTGGTCCTGGTTCAGGGTCTCGCTTCCTTGGAACCGAGTGGACCCATGAACATCATACTTTCATCATTTCCTAAACAACTCATCTCGTTTTAGTTCCTGGAGGCTGAACCCGCTCATTTTCACTTATTTTAATGTCTTGTTGCTACACATGCGAGTTCAGGTCCAAGTCATACGTGCAGGTCTCGGTCCGCCCCCCCTGGACTCTGTGACCCATCTCCATGTTGGCTGATTCTCTCGTCTGTCAGCAGCTTTTCAGTCCAAAAACTGTGTTTGTTTCTGAAACAATAAAGTTAAAGTTGGGCGGCTGTGGCTTCAGGAGGTCGAGCGGGTCGTCCACTAATCGCAGGGTTGGCGGTTCGATCCCCGGCACTTCCTGTCCATAACGTAAACGCTAAACCAGCTTTTATATAGCGCTTTTATATGGCACATTTCTAGCCTGCCAACCATTTAAAACGCTTTACAACATTCACAAACACTCACTCGCAGCAGTTGCAGTTTGGGGTTTGGTATCTTGGCCGAGGAGAGGCGGCTCGGCCTTCTGATTGGCCGGCTGTGACTCGCTCTACCTCCTGAGGCTCAGCCGCCACAAACCCGTCCAACCAGAAGGACACAAACAAAAGTCGCCGTGTCCCCAATTGGTGGAAAAAGGCTGATATTTGGGTCAGTGGTTAAGGTTAGGGTTGGTGTGTGTGTTTGTCCGTTAAGGTGGAAAAGTGTTCTACAAGTGCAGCCCGTTTACTCCCCCTCTTCTTCCTCACCCCCCTCCCTCACCCCCTCCCCGCCCTCAGACCCGGACCGCCCCCCAGTCTTGTCGGTCTCTCAGGACTGGGTTCCCATCTTGGACAAGGTCTTTGGTCAGAAGTGGTGCAGTGATGTCTGGCAGATTAAAGAGCTGGGGGGAGAGGGAGGAAGAGGAGGAGGAGGAGGTGGTGGAGGAGGAGGAGGAGGCGGGCGGAGCCTCAGTGAGGGAGGGGTACAGCAGCAGGTGCAGCCTCTCCCCGCCCCCTCGGTGACCCTGGAGCCCTCCCCTTCCTCCCCCCAGCAGGACCCCCGCTGGATGCCGCTGGAGGACATGGAGGTCTTCTCCCCCGACGAAGAGGACGGCCACAGGAACGCCGGGGGAGGGGCCAAAGCTGGCGGGCCCGGAATCTCACCCGGACCCCCCCACAGCCCGACAGGTGAGGAGAATCTCCAACTCTTTAAAGCTCTAATATGTAATGATTCCTCATTAAAATGTGTAAAAACAACTAGACCAGACAGAAGCTTCTCTCCTGAAACCGTCAGGTTGTTGTCACTCAGGTCTAGATCTATGACGTTGCGCTTCAACAATTCTCGGTGGAGAGCTAAACCCAAAATCCAGCAGACTTGTTCCAAAAATGTAGAAAAAAAGGGTAGCACATCTCAACTTTCCAGTCAAGGAGGACAAAATATGAACATTTCTCTTGTTTATTTGGCTCACATCACATTAGAAAAACGCTTCCACGTTTGGGCACAGAGCCTTTTTTCAGAGCGTTTTAAGTATAAAGGTTCAGTTCACTCATATATACAAGGGAGGAGTTAGTACTCAGCTGGAGGTTGGACCGAACCATTTGGGAACCAATCAGCCTTCTCATCCCATGGTTCTAGACACAGGGACCAATCTCAAGTCTACAATGAAATCTGCTTTAATTAGTATTTGAATGATTTTAATCAGCGGGTCCGTTTGTTCTGGAGAGGAGGAGACCTCTGCGGGTAAAAACATCCTGAACCATCAACACTGGAGTAATCCTATCCCACTGAAGCTGCTGGTTTAACAACCAAGACAACAACTCCCATCATCCCTTGCTGCTTCACACCGTCATCACACTGTTGAATCTGTTGGTATTGATTTGATTGAAAAACTCTTTGAAGTTGTTCTTTCTTGTTTTTAACGTCCTTCATTTAAAGCATTTACAGCTTCTAGGACAGAAACGTATATAATTATGTAGATGATTTCAGTTATTTTTCAGAAATAACATCAATACTTTGCCTCAAAACTCTCCCTCCCTCTTTGAGTCATCACTCTGAACACAGATGTTAAACACATTTTTTAGTTTGTGTGACTGACACTTCCTGAGGATATTATGATCTCTGATGCAGATAAACCTCCATAAATCTCAGCTTAGAAATAATAGAATAAAGACTAGAACAGAACCTGCCGGAGAATCATCACATGTTTTAGGTTTCTCTTCAGTATCGCAGTGATCAGTGATCGTCTGTCTGTTGGTCGTGTTGAACTGCAGACGGGAGCTGATTCACTGGACTGGATGGACACTGTTTGACTGAATGTGAACAAAAACAGCATGTTAGACACATGATTTCAGCTGATAGAAGTCTCTCATTTGAAACAAAAACCAAACACAGAGTGGGTTAGGGATAGGGTTTAGGTGATGATGATGTCGTGAAGTAGCGTGGGATCATGGGAGTTGTTGTCTTTGTTGTTAAACAAACAGCTTCTTCATCACTCAGGATGTTTTTACTGGGAGTTAAATCGTCCTCAGAGGTGTTTAAACCGGTAAAAACACTGAATAAAGCAGCTTCACGTTAAAAAAATCAGAGTTTCACCAACGAATAAGTTAAGATCCAGACGTCTGATGACTGAAGTCCTTCATATAGAGTTAAAAACGACCAAAATATAAAAAGATCATCATAAAAATGAGGTTTAAAACTGAATAAAACTCAATTTATGGCAGTTTCTGACGCACATACTCTTTGATAGAGGAGGTCATGGACACAACTCATCAAAATATAAAACATACGTCTGTTTTTAGAGGTTTTAATGCAGAATAGTTTCATATTATAGCTGTTTGTTCTCGCTGTAATCATTCCTCCTGTTCATACTGACCATCAGAAGATCCTTCATGAAGCTAATATGAAGCTTCAGCGTCCAAATGAGTCAAATCCAGTAGATATCTTTCAACGTTACAGTCTTTTTAGTGGCAAAGTCCCTCTTTTTGTTTCTATACTTCCACCTGCAGCTCAACAGGGAAACACAAAGAGGAGAATTTGATGCTAAAAAGACTGTAAATGTGTCAGATATCCACTTGATATGACTAACTCAGACTGATGAAGAGGAGGAACACCTGACTGCTGCTTTAAGACTCGCTGGAAATATTTTTTTGTCTTAACTCGTCAACTTTTTATTCTCCGCTTGTCTTGTTTTTATACATTTTATTGGTTTTGTCGTCACTGCAGGACAGCAGGAGACCTTAAACTGAGCCAGACACACAGCTGCTGACGATTAACAGCGCCGCGCTGTTTTTCCTGCTAAAAAATAAAAATAAATCAAAATGAAAACGAACGTTTGATTCCGTTAACGTAAGCTGAGATCACGTTTTCTCCTCGTTTATAGACAAAAGTATCAATAAAGGAAACGATCAGCAGGATAATCGATCATGAAAAACAAGTTCAGATTCTTCTTTGTTGGTTTTAATCAGCTGATCAGTAAACTGGACGTCTGATGGTTTGGTTGATCATGTGGTGCTGACAGATGATGATGATGAAGATGATGATGAAGATGCTGCAGCTCTTTATAAAATAAAACCTGTGTTTCTGCAGGAAAGTGTTGTATTTCAGTTGTGAGTGTTCGTCCTGCTGCAGCTTCCTCTCGTCACGGTGCTGCCCTCTACTGGACGACATCGATCACTGTATTGATCTGAAATAACTAAAGCTCATCCTCAAACACATTAAAACCATTTTTTCTCCTTTATTTTATTTTTTAATTAACAGAAAATATATATATTTATATATTTAATTTAACCTTTTATTTAATCAGGAAGTCTGTTTTTTGATGAGGTGATAAAAGTCAAATAAAAATCTTAAACATGTTTCAGACAAAATAAAATATAAAGATATAAACATGCTCCGTTTGTTTATTTAATGAAATAAACAAACAAACAAAGGATTGAATGCAGTTTAAAATGATTCATATCTGAGTAGATTTTAACGAATTTAATGTTTGTTGTGAGTTTTTTTTATCGGAGCGATTTATTGATTAGAAAACAGAAAACTGACAAACTGTTTTTATGATTTATCTTTAATATCTTTGAGTTTTGTTCAACTGATGATTGTTTTTATTATTATTGATTAATCGTTTTGTTTTATTTTCTAACATCTCTGTTGTTGTTTCTGTCTGATCAGCTGCAACTGAAACTATCATTTAATTATCTAATAAATGATCTGATTGGTTCGATTGATCCACTAACGATTGCAGCTCCGCTTCTGTTTGTCAAAACAATTAATCAAGACAAGAATCAGAAGTATTGATCACCTATAACTGATCAATTCTGTTGCACCCAATGTGCAATATAATGTTTATTTTATTATATTTATACAGTTTTAGGTCTCTAATCTTTTTCTTACAGTTTATTTTGTTCTCTAATTGGAAGTCGAGCTGCTGACTGATCAGCAGATTTATTGATTATGATAATAATCAATGAGGTTGAAGTTAAACTGTTAAAGTGATTTATGCTCATTTTCCTCTGAATAAAACAAAATGTAAATAAAATAAATTAAAACTGTTTGAATGAAGCTGAAATCAAACTTCTGGCTCCTTTAATCAATCAGTTTATTGGTTTATTAAATGCTGAAAAATATTGATTATTGTTTAACAGTGACGTCATCGAAGAAACCAGAAAATATTCACAGTTAAGAATCTGCAATCATTAATCAATAATCAGCATGATTGGCGTCTAATTGATTGATCGTCTGTGTACGTTCGTCTTCCAGCTGCTCGCCGTTGTCCTGACTCTCCGTCTCTCTCCGTACAGGAAGTTCAGGTCGGCGTTCGTCGGCGTCCATGTTGCATCGCCTGCTGACGCTGCCGTCTCAGCTGCTGGAGGACGACGACGAGGCCGCCGCCACCGCCAAGGAGACGCTCGCCGCCCTGGCGATCGACGCCGCCAACGAACGCCGCGACGGCGCCGTCGCCGTGGAACCGGCCGGGCAGACCTCCCTGTCGCCCCTGACGACCAGGGAGGAGGAGGAAGAGGAGGAGGAAGAAGAGGAAGGGGAGGAGGAAGAGAAAGGGAGGAAGGTAACACGTCCTGTAAACTGCAGCTGTACGGGAGCGTTCCCAGTGCTCCCAGTTAAACCAGCAGTCAGGTTACCATGGTAACAGTGAAAGAGGTTTTCCTGGCTGTAATCATTCCTCCTGTTCATACTGGATATTAAAAGATCTCCTTCATCCACAGTGTGTCCAGATAGACATTTAAAGTGTGTGAAGCTTCTGTTCAGCTTCATCAGTCTGAGTTTAGTCATATCAAGTGGATATCTGACACATTTACAGTCTTTTTAGCATCAAATTCTCCTCTTTGTGTTTCCCTGTTGAGCTGCAGGTGGAAGTATAGAAACAAAAAGAGGGACTTTGCCACTAAAAAGACTGTAACGCTGAAAGATATCTACTGGATTTGACTCATTTAGACGTTTCTGAAGCTTCATATTAGCTTCATGAAGGATCTTCTGATGGTCGGTATGAACAGGAGGAATGATTACAGCGAGAAAAAAACAGGTTTAATGTTCATTTCTGCTCCTGAATGTTGGTTTAAGACACAAACTTTATGATCAAACAAAAGAAAATTAAAGATCAAAAGAAAAGTGGAACATTTTTTTTGCATTTCTGCCTGAAAAAGTGACTCAAACCATTAATAATATCTTCTAACAGACTAATCAGAGTCTAATTTCAGCATCTTTTCACTTCTTATTTATTCTTCAGACTGAAGTCCAGAGATCATTAACTGATCAGCTGTTTGGTCTCTAAAATGATCGATCAGCTTTAATTTAATCTTTAAAGTTTAAAACACATTCTGGAAAAACTGCGAACTCGTCCTTTAAGTTCAGATGAAATCGATCAGTGATCAATAATGAAGCTCAAAGTCTCCAAACAGATAAAAAAAATCTAGTTTCAGTTAGAAGAAGCTGATTGGTCGGTGTGAACATGTGACCGCTCTGATGATTGTTGATTGATTGAAGTATTGATCGGCTCTCTGTGTGTTTGTGCAGAAGAAGCGGCGGCGGGTTTGGTCGGAGTGCGAGGAGTGCGGCCGGCGGTTCAGTCGGGTTCTGCTCCTCAAAGCTCACCGCCAGACGCACGCCGCCGACAACGCCGCCGCCGACACCGCCTCGCCTTCGTCCCCGCCCGGCGGCGCCTCGACGGCGTTGCGCTGCTCCGAGTGCGGGAAGAGGTTCTCCTCGGCGACCCGCCTCCACAGCCACATCCGGACCCAGCACCCCGCCGGCCGGTCCTGAACCCGGAGCCACCTGGGCTGAACTGGAACCAGAACCACGGACACGCCGAGTCCACGACACGTTGCCTGGAAACGGTTTCAAGATTTCCTTTGTTTTTGTTTTTGTTTTTGTTTTTATTTTTTGTTTTTTAGAAATGCAGATAAACTGAACGGACCCGTCAGCCGGGATAGACCGACCAGAACAGGAAGTGACATCACAGCTGCAGCTAATCTGTAGATCGTTTTAACAACCGATCGATCGAACGGTAGAGTCTGGAGAAAGATCAATCAGATCCAGCCAATCAGGCGGCGGCGTGCAGACTCACATTTTATTAACTTTATCATCCAGACTGACAGAGTGGCGTTTCCGTGGCGTTTCCGTGGCGTTTTGGCGAGGCGTGGCGGTTTGAATCACACGAACTTCCTGTTTCAACTGATCAACCGTTAATCAATCAAATCCGTTCAGTAAACGTCGGCAGCGTGACGACGGAGAGGAACAGCTGCCGCCGTGTTTCTCGCTCGGCCGTTGCCATGGCGACGTGCGCCCCAATAATCCGCCATATTCTGAAGGATCTTTCTCCAGAATCAGTTTCCAACTTTTCTTTTTATAACAAAGATGATTTTTTTATTGGTTTCTTTTATAATCATGAAAATATTAAAAAGTTAAATTTCAAACCGATAAATCTTTAAACTCGTTGCTGCCAATCAAACGTCGGTCTGTCCCTCCTCGTTGGAAACAGCCAATCAGAGCGTCTCTGGAGGTCACATGGTTCGACCGTCCAGGACCAGAAGTCGATCGGTTCGGTTTCTGATCGACAGCTCTGTGATCGATCGGGTTCCTCGTTGAATGAATTTCTTATCGAATCTTTTTTGTCTCTTTTTTTATTGTTTAAAAACATTCAGGTTGAATTTTCTCAAGTTTATTTTTCATCTGTAACAAAAATCAACTAAACAGTTCAATTAATTTTTATTTGTGACCAAAACTTTTATTAGTTTTTCACATTAAAATACAAAATATAAATATATATTTACACACAACTGACAATATAACAAGGAAATATCATTAAAAGTGAAGTAAACAAAAAATAAACAGTTAATTTATTTCACATTTATCATAAATAGTCTCAGTTTAACATTTATTTAACAAACAGGAAGTAAAGTGTTTAAAGGGCCGGTACGTATAAAAACACTCAGTAAAATCTTTATTCTTCAAATCAAATATTCTTCTAATGTTCATATTATAAACATCTATATACATGAAAAAAGTGCAATTATCAGTAACACTTGACTTTAAGTCGCTTTTATTTATCAGTTTAGAAACATTTGATAATAAAAAAACACAATCATGAAGTTATGAACAGAAATAAAAACGTTTTTTATTTTATTAATATTAAATATTAATTGATAACTTCTCCTGTTAAGACATTTTGTATTATTATATTAACAGTTTTATTATAGTTTCATTAATTCTCTGTTTAAATAAAACTTTGATGCACAAAAATGAAAAAAAACAAACTGACAGACAGAAACAGGATGTTAGAAAAGGTTTCAAAGTAAAAGCAACTTTACTAACTTTAAATATACAAACAGATAATTGTGTGTATTAAACACTAATATCTGTTATAAAATATTAATATACTGATTATTAATGATAAATTTAAAACTTAAAGTTAAGTGTT
This sequence comes from Euthynnus affinis, assembly GCA_029490765.1. Taxonomy (NCBI): domain Eukaryota; kingdom Metazoa; phylum Chordata; class Actinopteri; order Scombriformes; family Scombridae; genus Euthynnus; species Euthynnus affinis. The sequence goes on along the minus strand of CM055856.1, from coordinate 15,145,203 downwards.
ATTTTACTTAAACTGTGAAAACCAGAGTTTTGATGAGTTTAAAAAAAAATCAAATGTATAAATTAAAATTATTCTAAATATTTAAACTTTTTAAAGATGTCGGTTTTTAATGTTTTTGTATTTTTTATTTTACGACACATTTTTTCTTTACGCAGAGCTTCCAAGTCAAAAACTTTAGGATCGTTTTTTAAGACGTTTTATACGCACCGGCTCCGATTTTTATTATTTTATTTCTTTAAAATTACGTTGAGAGAAAAACAGATTCGATAAGAGATTCAGACTCTATTCTGCACTCCGAGACAATAAAACAGGAAGTAAACACACGTAAGGAAATAAAAACCGAACCCAGAAACAAGAAGCGCTTGATGAGGAGGAGAGATACGGAAGACGACGAAGGGAAAAAAAAAAACATGTTTAAAAAAATAAATAACGCACACAAACTTCTTCTTCTTCTCCTTCCTGTAAAATATTTCAAAATAAACCTCCTCATCAACAGGAAGTGACCTCCAGCTGCTGCAGGTGATTTTCTGTTCCGGCAGGTGAAATTTTTATTATTTTTTTTTTTTGCAATTTTTATTTTTTTTTTGCAATAAGCTCATCGCCTCAGCAATCGGACTCAGAGCGTCACTTCCTGTTTCCTGTTTCCTGTTTCCTCCCCGTGTTGGATCTGTACAGCGTGGAAGAAGTGACCTTTCATTTTTCTACCTGTTTGTTTTTAAAGTGCCCTTTTATTATTGTTTTTCTTAACAAACAGACTTTTTCTCTCTTTCTTTTTTTTTTTTTTTAAAAACAAACAAATTTTTTGGATTATTGTCAAGTGCATTTTGTTGTCATACTTTACATTTTACGGACGACTTTTGAGGATTCTTCTGTCGCTATTCGTACAGGAAAAACAAACAAACAAACAAACAAACGAAGATAAACTTCAGTCCGTGTGCGTCAGTGGCATCGTTTGTTTGGACTCGTTGAATGTGAATCTCAGCAAGTTTGTTTCCTTTTTCTTCTTGTACAGTTTTTACGTTTCAGACAAAACTGACGATGAAACGAGAAAGAGGAAGGGGTTGTTTTTGTTTTTAACTCTGCGACGGTTTATTTCTTCCTTCCTTCCTTCTTTCCTTCATCTCGCCCTCATACTTTGGTCCAGTTTTCACTCTGTTATGTTTCAGAAACCTCACGTCAACACACAGATACCTCCTGAAGACAAAAACACGACCACATGCGTTTTCTGCTGGAAAATATTATTATTATTTTTTATTATTATTATTATTATTATTTCTACAGTTTTTTCTGGCTGCAACTAAACGATTGTTTCTTTTTCTTCTATTAATCAAACGTGTATGGAAGCTCAAACCTGCCAGCAAAAGAAAGAATGGATGAAATACAGTACAAAACTACACTAAATACAAAATTGTGATATAAATTTGAAGAAAATGTGACTGAATATCTTATTATAATTATTACAACACAAATAACTCACACTATGGTGTAGTTATTATATATGGTTTTTTTTATATAAAATAGGTGATTTATGAGATTGTACCTCAAAATTTTGACTTGTTAAATCGTAACGTAACATAATAAATAAAAAAAATTGAGGTACCAAGTTAAAAATAAAACTTTTATACTTTTATTATTTCCAACTTTCTTGCCTTTCTTTTCTTGGCAGAAGTGAGCTTCCGTACAGTAAACCTAACAGATATAAATAAGAGTCAAACTGTACAAAATAATGTCAGATATCCAGTTTTATTTCAGAGAGAGAGTCTTACAGTGAAAGTTTTTAAATGATATGAAACATAGAAACGCAGCAAACAGATAAAAATCATATTTAAAGAATAACTTCACACCAAAAACTCTGCTGCTCGTTCCCTCCGAGCTTGTTTGTAAAAACGCAGCGGCTGTAAGGGAGGAGGGGGGCGTGGCCTCGCGGCGCTGTAGCGTGTGACACGGGAGGTTTTTCATGAGGTAGGGAAGTCCCGAACGGTCGACTCTACGTCAGCGTTCGAGGTTCAGGGCTGATTTAAAACAAAAAAACAAAAACGGTGATTCTTTTTTTTTCTTTATTTTTCAGTAAATTTGGTGTCGATGTGAATATTAACACCAGCATTGACGTGTTTCATCAGTACAGTCGTATACTTTAGTTTACAGGTAAAAAAAAAAAAACACGTTAAAATTTTTACAGGATTTTACATAAAAATTTTTTTTTTTTTTTTTTTTTGCAACAAAGTGAGACGTAAAGAAAGAGCAGGTTTTTTTTTTTTTGTTTGTTTTTTTTAAAGTGACTCTTAGCTTTTCATTCGGAGATGTTTTCTGTCTCTTCGTCTCTGTTTCGCCTGAGCTGCAGGACCAATCAGATGCTCGGCTGAAGCGTTTTGTGTTTCTGATGAACGAGGGAAAAATCACGTTCCTGAACGTCTCACGCTGGATTTAAATACTCGATCTGCCCGACAGGAAGTCAGTTTCATGTCTATTCTTTTTCTTTTATTCTTTTTTTTTTTCTTTTAATAACCCAAATCCCAGAAATAAATTGTTGTATGGAAGCTAATTCCTGCCAAAATAAATAAATTTAGTTAAAAAAAATTCTGAATGCTAAACTTCTTCAAAAAATTTAAATTGTATCACATCTGTCAAATTTAAGACTTGTGTACGGAAGTTTAGCAATGACATTTTTGTGCCCTAAAAATTTAACAGTTTAATAATTTATTAACATCCTCAAATTACTTAATTTATTTACTTAAATGAATAACTGTTGTTGTAAAAGCGCTATAATTATCAGACAAAACCTGAAGAAGAAGAAACTTGATGTCCACGTTTGTATGAAGTTTAAGTAACGACGGAGATAAAAAAAACGCGTTATATTTCAAAGTCCGAGATCAAATTCAAACTGGTCCGTCGTGAGAATCAAAGAGTTTTTAACTGAATGATTCCTCCGTTTTCACGTCTTTTTCCTTTAAAAGGCTCCGTATCCTCCCGGCTGAAGGAAGAGACGGAGGGGCGACGGACGGATCAGATAACCGATCATATTTTCACGTATCAATGTTGTTTTTTTTGCTCTGCGACGCTTCGGCACGAACAATCAAGTCAGTTTCACATCGTTCTGATGCTTTTTAAAACTTTTTTCTAGCGAACCGTGATTCTGTTTTTAACTCGTTTGAACAAACAAACAAAAAAAAAATTGAAACAAACAAAAAAAAAAAAGTCGTCTCTTAAGCAATATGAAGCCAAAACTCAGCAGGAGTTTGATTTGTTGTTGTTGTTTTTTTTTAATATAAGAACTGTAGAAGAAGACGAAGAGCGCACGTTCGATGCAACAAACATCCGAGAGAATCAGGAACTTGAAATGGGTTTGATTTCAGCGGATGATAAACCGAGACGTCCGCAGCAAAAAAAAAAACTCTTTAACTATAATTTGATAATTAATTAATAACTAATAATTGACTGTTTAATTTCTTTCTTTGCCTCTGAATGCTGCTTAAATAACTCACAGCTTGTTGTCTGCTAACATCTGAATTACACAACCGCTTTTCCCACAAACGCCGAGCATCTTTTTGTTTTTACTCGTTTTCGTTGCACTTTCAGTCTCGACACGTGTTCACATACCTCATTCAAAGTGTTTTTTTTTGTTTTTTTTTCCTCTTTCCACACAGACCTCATTACCTCAGTAGATGTACGGCGTTGATATTTGACTACAGTTACGTGTATTTTTCTATTTTCTGTTTGTTTTTTCAGTTTGGATGCGTCTCAGATTTTTTTTAAAAATAAAAAAAAAAACAGAGGCCGAAGCTGTCGGGTAAAAAAAATTAAAACCACATGACTGCAAAAAACACAGAAACTTCTCAGGTTTAAAGGTTTAATTTTTACTCCCATCGTCGCTTTTTTTTCCTCACGGAGCAGAAAAAGTCCTTAAAGATGATATTTTTAATCTTAACAACAATTTAAGTTGTGTGCAGAAGACTTTCACAACTTTTAAAATATAATTCTGGTTTATAAGGACTCAGCAGGATGCACTGATATATGGAAGTCCATTTCTGCCAAGACAATAAAAAAAAAACAGAAAAGTTTGGAATTAAAAAACTTATGGTAACTTTCTTTTAAGATCAAAGAAGTCAGGATTTTGATGTGTAGCAGGTCTTGGACATGGTAAATGGTACGATTTTGTTTTTTGGTCCATTAGTAGCCGTTCTGGACCTTTCGTTCAAATCACATGATCGTCTGCAGCAGATGCAGTTACGTCATCAAACTGTAGATGTTTTTCCCGTAAACATTATAAAGATTTCTCTTCCATGTTGGCTTAAAAGTTGAGATTAACCACATTAAATAGACAAGTAAGACAATAAAGTGCAAAAGGACAAAAACAGAAATAAAAAAAGTGCAAATTGTGCAGCAGCATAATGGTGTTTATGAAGCAGCGCAAAGGTCGTTCATTGATGTTTGTGCAAAAGATGCATAAATATTTGCAAAGATAGTAGAAGTATTGTTTTTCTTATTTCTTTTCTTGGCAGAAGTGGACTTCCATACTGATCTGAAAGCAGCTGACGGCTGATAATTCAGATTATTTTAAGATTAGGAAAAACATTTCTAAATTTTGTTTCTTTTTTAAATTTAAATATTCCAACAATCAGCTGATTTCAGGTGTTGTTTTTTTTTTCCTGCTGTTTGACGCTTCGATGCTTCTATACTTTTCTTTTTTTAACTTTTAAATGTAAAACGCACAAAAAACGTCTGCAAAACATTCACCTCCACTACTGCAGTTATGTGGTTTTGACAGGACGGCAACTGCTTCACTGCACTGTGTACAGATTAGAGCCACTGTCAGAGGAAAAACCTCGTATCTCCGCACCTCCTACTGCTGATTGAAGTGAACGCTGCATTTAAAACGCATCAACGTGTTTGTTTTTTTTGTTATTTTTTTAAAGAAAGCTGAATTATTAGATACCGGCGGGTGATTTCTGAGGTTTCCCCCCTGACAGCAGCAGCATCATGTGACCTGTTTAACCAATCACTGCTCCTCCTGTCCTTGTTTACAAAGCCATAAGAGAGAGAAATGCGTTTAGGTGGAAATACACAAATAAAATAAAAAAGGGAAGAAATGTTTATTTAAAGTGAAAAAAGAAGAAGAAATGATGTCAGGAAACCTCCAAAATCTTTAAGAAATTTTATTTATTGCTTTACTGTTGCTGCTCTAGAAACAATATTTAGTATTTAAAAATATATATAAATCAATTCTAATCCTGTTGAATGAAATTACCAGACGTTATCTAGTAATTATGACTTTTGTTTTGCATAACTGCAACATATTTTCTTTTAATTATGAGATATTGAGTCATAATTATGTGATAAAAAGGGGAAAAAATTGAGATTTTTCTCAGATTTATGACTCCGTATCTCACATTGTCTCGTTAATATGAAATCTAAACTATCAATAAGTATCAATAACGGTGATTATGAGACAAATATCTGCACTTCATCACGTCATTTCCACCGGACGCATTTCTCTCCAAAATGTTATTTAATTAATTAAAGGAGGACGTTCAAAATAATCAGTTTATTAGTTTTTATCATATCATTTTGTAGCACTGAGGCGCATTCAAGTGTACATATCACACCTTGATTCCTGTTTTATTCTTTATTTTTTTATTTGATGGCAGTTTTCTGAAAAGTGGTTGCGTGGTTCCCATGTGGAGAGAAGATGACGACGATTTTAGTCCAGTTCAGCCTCTCTTCGTTTAAAAAAAAAAAACAAAAAAACGGAGGCTGTGAAGGAGTGAAAAGAGTAAAAGAAGGGAATCAAATCTGCAGTAATAAACAAAAATAAATAAATCTGAGAGAGTCACTGGGAGCCGGGAGGGACCTTAGCGTTAAAATAAATAATCCTAAAGCGTTCAGTAAAGATCAGTTTGTTAGAAGAACAGCTGGAGCTTCTAAAAACTTGATGCAGGAGTTCCTCAGGGAACGATCCGAGGTCCTCTTAATGTTTGATGCAAAAGTGAGAATGAGGGGATGAAAGGGATGTTTTAGTGTTTTGTTTTTTTTTTAATTATTATTATTTTAAATGGTTTTACTTTAAAGCAGACTGTTTGTAATGACACAGGGAAACGTGATCAATGTTAAAATCTAGAAGGGTTATTTTTTAATTTTATTTTGAAAAAATAAAATAATGGGAAAAAAAAAAAAAGAAGAATCTGTTTCTACTCCTTGTATAATCCTGATGAACTGACTTAGCTTGTGTTTTGTCAACAAAGGTTCATCTCAGTGTTTTTTTTTTGGATTTGATGCAATACTTTTGATAATAAAATAAATAAAAATAATGTGCCCAGTTTTGTAAATCAGCACTCTAACAAAAAAAACTAAATCAGAGTTTCCCGTTTAATAATAAAAACGTTAAGAAGTGCTGAAGTTCAGTGACGGAGAGAAAGTCGTCCGTCAGTCAATGTGAATCAACTCAAAACTGATTTTTTTTTTTTTTTTTTTGGTGACCAATGTTCAGTTTTGAGTGAATTATCGCCAACGTTCAGCAGTGAAGTGTTTGGCTGTATTAACCTTTTGTGCCCCGTGTTGATCACAGCAGCACCGTCTGAATGTCATTTACGCCAAGTTTCAACTGTCTGCCATGATGATGATGATGATGTGATGATGAAGGCGATGGTGATGGTGGTGTTTTTTTTGTTTTGTTTTGTTTTTATTTTTAATTTTATTACCTGTTTTAGTCGATGAGAGCGGGTACTTTTTAGTGTTAAAATTCAAAACCAATAAATGTTCACAACTACCCATCTGAGCCTGTCCAGTTTTTTTTTCTCCAAACAAACTGTTTAAAGGAACATTTGGACATTTTTGTTAATCCAGAGTCACATGATATCTAAATGAAAGAAAAGTGTGAAAGCATCCAAAGAAACTTCTTAATCTACTCATCTACCCCCCGACTGTCCATCTGTTAGATCAGTCTGTTCCAAAAAAATCAATTTTTCCAAGCGTGTCTTAAAACAATTCATGTTTTCTGTGTTTCCTCCTCTTCATAATGCACTTACACTGTATTAAAGAGTTTATGTGAAGCTTCAGAGTCCAAATCAAGTAGATATCTTTCAACGTTGACGTCCTCAGAGGTGTTTAAACTGGTAAAAACACTGAATAAAGCAGCTTCACGTTAAAAGTTTCACCAACATATAAGTTAAGATCCAGACGTCTGATGACCGAAATCCTTCATATAGAGTTAAAAACAACCAAAATCTGAAAAGATTATCATAAAAATAAGGTTTAAAACTGAATAAAACTCAATTAATGACACAACTCATCAAAATATAAAACATACGTCTGTTTTTAGAAGTTTTAATGGAGAATAGTTTCATATTATAGCTGTTTGTTCTCGCTGTAATCATTCCTCCTGTTCATACTGACCATCAGAAGATCCTTCATGAAGCTAATATGAAGCTTCAGCGTCCAAATGAGTCAAATCCAGTAGATATCTTTCAACGTTACAGTCTTTTTAGTGGCAAAGTCCCTCTTTTTGTTTCTATACTTCCACCTGCAGCTCAACAGGGAAACACAAAGAGGAGAATTTGATGCTAAAAAGACTGTAAATGTGTCAGATATCCACTTGATATGACTAAACTCAGACTGCTGAAGCTGAACAGAAGCTTCACACACACTTTAAATGTCTATCTGGACACACTGTGGATGAAGGAGATCTTTTAATATCAAGTATGAACAGGAGGAATGATTACAATATTATATAATAATAATGATGAGAGGAAGACAAACAGTGTGACGACTTTAAAACAAGCCAGAAGTCATTTTAAATAAACTTGTCTGTGTTTCACCTGGGTTATTTTCACATGAAGACAGTTTCTAGCTTCAGCGGCTAACAGCTAACACTGAACCTGCTGGAGGAACGAAGCTACGACGACGAAACGCAAAGAGGATTTCTGCTCTTCTGTTTTTGTAGGGGGATGTTACAGCGGCGTTTCCTCCAGTGGTTTCACAGACTCCCACTTGAAGCTGGGAGAGGACGGCGTTAACATCCTACCTTTACATTTAATGATGTAGACAACTTCCAAACAGTCGGCTGGACGTCTCTAAATTAAAACAACAACAAAACACGGAGTTTGATGTTTGGGATCATGGGAGTTGTAGTCTCCTGGTTAAGATTCCTTCAGTGTTCATCGTTCAGGATGTTTTTACAGGGAGCTGAACGGTCTCCTCCTCTCCAGAACAAACAGACCTGCTGATTAATTCTCATAAAAACACTGAATAAAGCAGCTTCACCTTAAAAATCAGTGTTCATCAGGACAGCCAGGCAGAGCTGTTAGCTGAGAACGCTAACGTTTGCTCAGCTTGTCCAGATGTCCAGTGACTCAAATCCTTCATCTGGTTGAAAGATATGGCCGAGATCTTAAAAGTTTATCATAAAAAAGTGGCTTCAAACTGTCGATACGGCCGGCTCTGACTACGTTGGTGCCCTAGACGAGATTTAAAATTGAAACCCCAAAAGGTTGCAAACTCCAGTCCAAGAACTTAAGATATGAATTTGCACTAAAAGCAAATCGTCACAATGGTTCCTACAACCCAGACAAAGTCGCCCCAGTCCTCCGGAGAAAAAGGCGAGCAAGGGTCAAGGTGTCATTCATGATGGCGTCGCCTGAGGTAGCAGATGAAGTTTGGTGGCTTTTGTGCGAAAACTGACTGAGCGTTAAGGCTTCGGAAAGTCAAATCTGATGAAAATCCAACAACTTAATGGGTCAAAACGTAGATAAAGACATTAACAAGGGAGAATTTGTAGACTACGTTTTTCCAAAAAATACACTACCCATTTATTTGGTGGCCTAGGCGACCGCCTATGTGGCCTACGTCACAGGCTGGTCCTGGTTTCTGACGGCCCGTCAACCAAAATACCGACGCATGGGCAAAAAGAGGACCAGATCAAACAGACCGTTGATTAAAATGAGTTTTTTCTGTGTTTGAACATTGTCAGAAACATTTGAGATAATGTAAGTACACAACTCAACAATATATATAACATGAGTATAGTTATTTTTAGACATTTTAATGCAGAGAAACTACATATCGCAGCTTTCAGGGCTGATTTTGAACAGCAGATGGCAGATTTTTCCATCTAATGTGGTGTCAGTGTCAGTATTTACAGCAGGATTCATGTGTTTCATCATATCCTTCAGTTTACCGCTAAAAAAAAACACGTTTAAATCTGCGGTATCTCTTTAATATCGTTGTTTTTTTTAACTGACGGCGTGACGTCAGTGAAGTGCCACTTGACCGCGTTGACCCGGCGCAGCAGGGCGCGTGCCGCTAGCTCGTTCATTCATTCATTCATCCATTCATCATACTACAGCGGGCGCGTGGAGCCACAACACAAAACGAGAACGAGGTGATGATGATGATGATGATGATGCCGTAACAATGTGGCGAGCGCGTGCCCGCTCGAATCGGTACCGCGCGCGCGACACACTGAAAGCTGTACCACCTACTACCGTTGCCGTAGTTACCGTGCACGAGCAGGCGAGCGGGCAGGCAGGAGGGAGGGAAGGAAGGAGGGAATACGGAGAGGGGAGAGGACCGAGAGAGAAGGGAGGAAGGAGGGAGGGAGGGAAGGACGGTAAGGAGGAGGGGAGGAAGCAGGGAGCGGATCAGGCAGCGGTAGAGGGGAGGAGAGGCGGAGAGGCGGCGGGTTGTTCTGCCGAGGAGGACGTGGCGGGTCCGGCGGAGTTAGCTACAAGTGACGGGCAGCGCGGAGCCATGAACCGGACCACCCGCAGGTAACGTACCGCTCTCCCGGCCGCTGTTACCCGCCTGCTCGGCTGCGTGTGTGCCGCTGTTCTCCGCTCGGTTTCCTGCTTTCTGTGCACTGCCTCTCTCTCTCGCTCTCGCTCTCTCTCTCTCTTGACAGACACCGTGTCGCCGTCGGCCGCACAGATTTCATAATTTGACACAGTTTAGGTCTTTTGTGTCGCAGCTGTCAGCCGCTCCCCGCTGCGCGCAGTCAGCCCGCTAAATGCAGAAAAAAGTGCAGCAGACAGCGGGGGAGGCGAGCCGACCGCTGCCGTCCTCTCCTCCCCGCTCCACTCTCACTTTCTCCCCCATGCTAACATCAGCTAGCCCCGCTAGTTAGCTTAGCGGGCTGTTAGTGTGATAAACAAGATGGCCACTGGCTAGCTCTGCTAGCTAGCTAGACATGGCACCTTGCCCTGTCTTTGTATGCCCGAAAAGCGGCTTTAAATGCATTTCCCTCCTCTGTCATGTAGAGTTTTCACTTCAGCCGCGAGAATCTCCGAAACTAAAAGTTCCTGCGCACAAACCAGAGCATGTAGTGACACCGAGGCATCCTCAGAGGGGCGAAATCACCGCCAGATTCTTGCAGGCAGTTTGTGCAGAGGTTGCGTGGCGAGTTGAAAAGGCTACCTGAGTGTTTGAGGAGACAGGTAACCACAGCTGGAGACACTTTTCACTCACACAGCTGCAAGTCTGAGCCGAGCGGGCACGGAGAGGAGGCTGCAGCCGGCTGATCCGGATCAACTCCGGCCGCTGTTAGCTTCTTTTTTTTTCTTTTTTCTTTTTTTTTTTGTAAAAGTGCAGACTTGTCGTACTTTGACGTTAACGGCTGCCAGAGCTGATACCAGCCGGCCTGCCTCCCAACTTTTCTGCGTGTGTGTGCGGGGAGGCCGCTGCAGCTCCCAACCAACGAGACAAGCACTCAGATCCTTTACCAGAGTAAAAGTACCAATACTATAATGTACAAATAATCCAGTACAAGTAAAAGTCCTGCATGAAAAATCCTCCTACAGTAAAAGTCCATCAGTATTATGAGCTTGATGTAGTTAAAGTGCTGCAGTAAAAGTAGTGGTTTGGTCCCTCTGACTGATATATTATTATATATGACATCATTAGATTATTAATACTGAAGCATCAGTGTTAGAGCAGCATGTTACTGTTGTAGCTGCTGGAGGTGGAGCTAGTTTACACTACTTTATATACAGTTAGCTAGTTTAGTCCACTGGTTCCCAACCTAGGGGTCGGGGCCCTCCAAAGGGTCAGCAGATAAATCTGAGGGGTCGTGAGATGATTAACAACTCATAGACATGTGAAATGTGACCCCGACCACTAGAGGTCAACCGATAGAGGGTTTTTAAAAGGTGATATAACAACAATAGAGCAGGAAAAAGCAGATTAACCAGCTGATAGAACTATCCCCCCCATGAGAAAATGGAAATGAAGCATCTTATTAGAAACTGTCAAAGTAATAAATACCTAAAACATCCTCCTAGAGTCAAAGCAAAGCCTCAAACCAGCTGGATTTATCTTTAGGTCCTCCGTACTCTTGTTGGTCCGGTTCTTTATCCTTACTAAAAAAATAGTTTAAAAAAAAAAGGAATAAATTCAGAACAGGATTAGAATTGATTCCCGTTTGAAATGCATCAAAAATACTGTTAAACTCAGTAATATCTCACTGGAAACAAATCTAACAGGTCCGTAAAATAAATAACACAGTTTAGAGAGAACGAAGAGCGCCGTCCTTCCTGCTGCTGCTGCTACAGAGGAGGAACTGGTTTCACGCAGACAACAGCAAAGTTTACAAAAATTTGCCAAATTTTAAGATTCATGGCGAAGACAAACAGTTTAGCTTGTTCGTAACTTCACTGTTAGTTTAACCAGCACGCCGTAATACCGACTTTAGACAAAGCTGACAGATAAAAACACAGTAGAGACTCTGATCATAGTTTCTGTCTGTCCGTTCGGTTTAAACCCTGATTATCTCGACTTTCTGTGTGGAGCAGAACTGTGACGTACGTCCCTGCGTGACCGTCGGCCGTATCAGAGCCAAATCCCACCGGCTCCCGTAGTTTGTAAAATGTCCCGCTGGCACCAATAAATCAGTAAACGTCTTCCGACTGCACACTGCTGTCTGTAAGATGTCAAAAGCCAAAAAGGTTTGAAACCACTGGTTTCATCTTTAACAGTGTGTTGTATTTTAAGAGTAGAAAGTACAATATTTCCCTCTGAAATGTAGAAAGTAGCATCACATGGAAACACTCAAGTAAATGTACTTATTTACTAGCGCTGCAGTCAACCAAAGAAAATCTTGGTCGACTAAAAACGTACATAAACTGCGACTAATCGATTAGTCGTGCGCAAAGGGGGGGGGGGTTAATGGGACACAATGCACAGTGCGTCTTCAGGCTAGGCTAACCCATCGTTGCTAACTTTGGAGCTAACCTTCACTTTTCCAGCAGTTGGAGAAACAACAGACGTGACTTTTCATCATTTAACTGACACACTGTAGTCTGTGCTGTACATTTACTGTCAGACTGACAACTTACCGCTAACCTTTTCCTCTGCTCCACTCGTATCCACCGTCACTTTCTCTGCGTCCGACTCGCTACGCTAACATGCTACGCAGAGGTTCACTCCCGTCCTGAACAGCTGCACAGACTCCCAAACACTAAATATTTCTGAATGATGGATATTTGTTGTTAATTCTGGCATTAAAACATATTTTTTGTCCTGGCGGGTTCTGGTTGATATAATTGTAGGAGAAACACTGATTCAGTAAACGTTCAGTACGTTTAGTAAACGCTCAGTAACCGTTGAGAACAGTTAGACCCAGAAGTCTCCGTTAGTTTGGAAGAGTCCAAAGTTGTAAAAACAGCGGGGGTGTTTCCTCCCGCCGCAGGAAATAATGGATTAATCCTGGAAAGTTGCTGATGGACTTTTCTCCTTATGAAAGTAACACGGAGATTATTAACCAATCAGAATTTAGTCTGATATCTATAAAGCACATTTTAAAACAAGAACAACAGTATAAAATAAATAAAATGGGATTTAATCCTAAAAGCACAGCAGCATTGCACAGAGAACAAGTGATTTAATATTGTCCGTTCTGGGCTTCTGTAGAAACATGGCGGGCTCTGTGGAAGAGGACCCGGTCCTGCTGTAGATATAAAGACTCGTTCTGAGGTAACGAAACACGACTTACGTCTTATTTTCAGGTCCATGTTTCCCTATAATAGTTCAGGCCAAAAATAACGCGAGTCAACGCCTGTGTCGTTGCCATGGAAACTGCAGGTAGCTCCTTTCAAGCAAGAGAGCGAGCGTCAGAAAAGTGATGGTGAACGTGAGCGGAGGGAAAGGTTAACGGTCAGCAGCTGTATTCAGAACAAATCAGCTGCAGGGTGGAACGGAGGGGTGTGGGTCCTTTTTTTTAATGAATCAGGAAGCAGACGACAAAGCTTAAATTCATTTCTAACGCTAGTTGTCGTCGGGTAGTTAGTCGTCATTCTGGCTGTAAATGTAGAGTCATGACTTCTTTTCTCCACCAGAGAGATAATTAAATATCCATCTGTAAATACACGAGCAGCAAGAATCACGAACTATAAATACATGAATCATAGAAACAAGATTTCACGTCTCTGTGGTGCAAAAAGTCCTAATTAAAGATATTTAATCAGATTATCTGACGTGTTCATAATCCTCATTTATGTTTTGAACTCGTTCATTAATCTGACGCTTCGTTTGTTCGTCTTTCTGAAGTAGTTAGTATCTATTAAATTACATTAAAATTACCATTAAAACCATTAAAATAAATATTTTATTTAGTAAACTCTTTAGTAACGTGTAGATTCTGCTTTTCTGTCTGCAGTTTGAAAACTAAACAAACATGCAAGAATATGTTGAGTTTAAAGATGATCAGTGTTTTCTGGACACAAACATCCAAACAAGAACTTAGAACATAAATTACAGAACTAAGAGTGTCGGTTTCTGTTAATTTGGCTTATTGCAGACTGACACACGTTAGCTGGGAACTAACTGGGAACTAACTGGTAGATTTTTGAGAAAAGTTGTGATGTAGTTTTCGTTAGTGAGCGCTAACGTTAGCGTTTAGTCACAGTCGCTCTTGATGTTTATAAGATAATCCTCCTTTTCTAACAGATGTTTTTGGAAGAATTACGTTATTTTTTTAACATAACTTGTACAAATTCAGACTGAGCATTAATAGGACTGCCTGTTTGTGGTATTTGGCAGCTTGACATGTTCAGTTTCTGCAGCGGAGACGTCTGAAGACGCTTTGGACTCGTTTTGATATTAGTTAATTTTTCTTTGGCAGAAAAACCGCTACGTTATCCATTCAAAAAGAAGATCTGATGGTATGAACATGTAGTTGTGCAGCTGTTAGTGGAGTGTGTATGCAAATGAACGACGTGTAATCAGTCAAATGTTCTCTGCAGAACAGATTAACAGATAACTGACGTCAGCTTCGACAGTTTTTAATGTTCGTCGGTGCCAAAAATGTTTAGAGAAAATATGAGAAACACAAACTACAGCGTCCTATAGAGCATAAAGATGAATCAACACCTTTCTAAAACTGAACATTATAATTATTATAATGAGGGGAGCTGCTGGGAATAGAGCTGCGACAAACCTTTATTTTCATTGGTGTGTTTTGTCCACAACTCCAAGATCTTCAGTTTACTGTCACAGAGACGAAAGAAACCAGGAAATATTCACATTAAAGAAGCTGAAATCAGAGAATTTAGACATTTTCTTCTTTAAAAAACAACTCATTGATCATCAGAATAGTTGGTGATTAATAGTTTACATCTAATCAGTTAAAAATGTTTTCACAGCAAACAGACGGATACACAGGATCTGTCTATCACTACAGTCATGTCTCCTCTATGCTTGTTTTTGTTTTTTTCTGACCAGCAGTTGAAAACTTAGTTACTGAATTTACCGTCACAGATGACAAAGAGAATTATATCTGAGAAGCTGTGTCCATGCAAAATGTAATTAAAGACAGTTAATCTGATTTTCTGACATGTTCACAATCCCGTCTCTAAAAAACACACTGGAGACACAGGACGCACAAATGCATTCTGGGAATCTCAGGCCTCTAAGGACAGAAAATGGTGAAAACTGCTCGTCAAAGATACTTTAGATTTAGCGTCACATGACGCAGAAGTCAAAGCTGTGTGACCAGAATCTTATATCTTGGTTGTTGTTTTCACTCGGCGTATTTTATTATTAAACTACATTTTTGCTTGAGTTGCTGATGAACTTCCTGTGTCTCTGCAGGCTGGTCCCAGGCAGGTGTAGGTGGTGACGTCAGCAGGACGTGTCGTCATTGGATCCCCAGAGGTGACGCTCAGGGACACGCCCCCTTACCGGCCGGCTCCTCCTCTCTCGGGACGGGTAGAGTTTCAGCCTCGGCAGCAGAGGGGGGAGCGAAGGACAGGAAGAGGAGGCGGCGGCGGAGGAGGAGGAGGAGGAGGAGGAGGAGGTGGAGGAGGAGGAAGGGTTGATAACCTCAGCAATACTTCAGGTGTTGAATCAGAGTGCGGTGAGGAGGAGTAGCTCAGCCCCTCACCATGACAGACTTAGAGACTGAGTGTTTGGGTCTCGGGTTGCCCCCCGAGTGCGCCCCCGCCCCTCCGCCTCTGGACGCCTCCCTGCAGGTGGACTGCGGCCCGGGGCCCGCCGCCTCGGCCCCGGCGCTGGCTCTCCTGTCCTCCGACTGCCCCACGCCGACGCTCAGCTCGCTGGCGGCGGAGATCGCCGAGCCGCTGGTGATGCTGCCGTGCGTGAAGAGCGAGCCGGAGGACGGCGACCTGGAGCCCATCCGGACCGTCGACCTGTCGGAGATCCAGCCGCTGTCCACCGCCGAGCTGGGCCAGGACCAGATCAAGATGGAGATCAGCGGCCTGGACTACATAAAGTCCGAGCATCACGGTCACCACGGCAACCACCACCTGGGCCCGTTCCACCACGCCGACGTCACAGAGCTGGACTACAAGTCGCACTACGAGCCCAGCTCAGTGTTTGACTACATCTCCCAGGTAACACCAGACCCGTTCTTCACCTGTCCCGTTTCTTCTGAACACCTTTTTCCCCCCAAAAGCTTAAAACACATTAAAGACTGAGCAATGAATATAATCGTTTCAGCTCCAGAATAAAGATAGCAGAGAGCTGCAGAGGTGTGCTCGGTTGGTTCAGAGTGGATCTTTGATGTCTGAAGTACAGAAACGGCCGAGCACGCCTCGAGTCTTTGTTTTTTGGTTGTAATGTGATCGATAATGTTCATTTAAGACACACACAACACATTAAAACAACCTAAAATCACCTCAAGCAGGCTGAAAGAAATATTTAGTAGATTTTAGTGAACGTTTGTTGGAAAAGTCGAGCAGCTTGACACAATATGGCCGCTAAAAAGGTTCAATGTGGAGCTGAGAGAGCAAAATTAACCATTAATCACCTCCCAACACTTCAACACATAAACAGACACATTAAAGAAGAACTGGCGAGGCTCCTGACCTCAACGTCACCAAATATCTTTTGAGAACCTACAAAAACACTCAAACATAAAACTTACCGGTAGCATCTCTATCGGTTTAAAATCTGCGGGCACAGATTCGGCGTGGTTATCCGTCATCGTGTGTCGAACTGAACCGTCTGAAGTCCAGCGGTCAAACCTCGGCCTTGTTGAGAGGAACTGGCCCGGTAACCCCGTACGCTGTCGTCTTGTTTGAATAAAGTTTTATTGGAGTTGTCAGTGGAATAGAGCTGCAGTCTGCTGGTCGATACGATCTCTTCCGACTAAATTCTTATTGGTTGAATAATCTCCGTGTTACTTTCATAAGGGGGTGAATTCAAAACACCCCCGCTGTTTTCACCTCTTTGGACTCTTCCAAACTAACGGAGACTTCTGGGTCTAACTGTTGTCAACGGTTACTGAGCGTTTACTAAACGTACTGAACGTTTACTGAATCAGTGTTTCTCCTACAATTATATCAACGAGAACCCGCCAGGACAAAAAATATGTTTTAATGCCAGAATTAACACTGTAACTCTGTTCAGTAATACGGCATTGTGTACTATGTTTGCGTAGCGAGTTGGACGCAGAGAAAGTGACGGTGGATACGAGCGGAGCAGAGGAAAAGGTTAGCGGTTAATTGATTAGTCGAAGATGATGTACAATTTTAGTGGACCAAGATTTTCTTTGGTTGGCTGCAGCGCTGCCGTGGACGCACCGACCGGGTTTCAACGTTCAGTGTTTAAAGGAACATTAAAGTGTGTAGTGAGAGTGATGGAGGGCGTCGGTGTGAAGATAACAGTTTACTTTTCTACTAAAATATGAAAACGGTGTAAATGAATCTCTGCAGACTTCCACACCACTGGATGTAACGGAGGACAAACGATGGATGGACTCACCCTTTTAATGATGATCTCTGATAAAGCGGTGCTCCGTAGAGATCCAGTCTGAGCTCAGTGTGTCTCCAGATCTTAAGATCATTAACTGACGGCTGCAAATCCTGTTAAACAAACAGCAGCTTATCAGCTTAAGTGGTGTTACAGTGTTAAAGTACCACAGTGTCCTGAATACTGTTAAAGACACAACTGTCTAATAAGGAAAGGAGTCTGTTGGGGGTGTTGACTCCTGGTCAGCTGATCAATAAGCTCATATCTGACTTCATGCTTATTGGTGGAATAATCTCCATGGAGAGAAGATCTGCATCAGTGTTATTTCCTGCGGCGGGAGCGACAGACCAACAAGTTACGACTTTGAACTGGTCCAACCTGACGGAGACCGCTGGGTCTGACTGTTCTCAACGTTTACTGGATCAGTGTTTCTCCTGTAATAATATCAACGAACCTCTGCCAGGCCAAAAATAAGGCTCAATATCAGCAGAGTAACTGCGTTTAGGAATAGAGCGGTGCTTCGTATGTCTGCGTAGCGAGTGGGAAAGAGCGGCAGGAAAGTGGCGTTGGATGTGAGCGGAGGAAGGTCGCTTTATTCTTTTTGCTTATTCCGATACATCCGACATTATTCCTCACCCTCCTGCTACCACCATCTCTTGTCTTTTTATAAAATGAGCTGGAAAACAATGGTTTAACTTTAAAAAGTCCCCTCGTCCTGGTAACGTCTTTATCTCGGCAATTACAATCAACCAAATGTCTCACACAGCGTCAGCGTTGATGAAATCATTTTTAATCAGATTAGATGTCCTGTTCACACTAATCAATTAGTTGAAGATTATCTTTGATATCAGTCGGCCAAGATTTTCTTTGGTTGACTGCAGCCCTAGCTAGAATCTATCCTTTTCCTATTAAATAATTCTGCTGATTTTCTGTATGTTTCTTCATGTTTGGATCCAAACCAACAACAAACTGATCTACTAACAAGTACTGTGTGTTTGTATCCAAAGCCTGATGGATCTGACTCCTCTGTACTGGAGATCTCTGTTGTCCTGTCTGTCTATTAAACACATCAGGGAGCCTCAGCGCTGCATTAGGCGACATGTTCCTACATTATTCAGGTACTACATTGTTAATGTAGTCGTGAAATGCAGCACAACAAGCTACTGAAGCTGTAAACACTTTCTAAACTAACTAACGTGATCAAGCTCTTCATGATGAAGGATCATGTGACCTGGTGCAGCAGCGGGACTCACTGGTTTGGCCTCCTCGTGTTTTTATTTGTGTGTGTTTATGTGATTGAAG
The DNA here is from genome assembly GCA_029490765.1 of Euthynnus affinis. Taxonomy (NCBI): domain Eukaryota; kingdom Metazoa; phylum Chordata; class Actinopteri; order Scombriformes; family Scombridae; genus Euthynnus; species Euthynnus affinis. The sequence goes on along the minus strand of CM055856.1, from coordinate 15,126,708 downwards.
CTGGTTGGAGCTTCTTCTCTGACTGCAGCTGTTTGCTTGTTGCAGGTGACGGACACGCTGGAGTACATCAAGTCAGACCACCACGTGGACCTGCAGTGTTACTACACCACGGAGCTGGGCTCCCTGAAGTCCGAGTACCCAGAATGCAACGCCATGTCCGGCCACCTGCAGCACAACGGCCTGGAGTCCATCCACATGGCCGAGCTCCGCACCGAGCTCAACAAGCTGCGGCCCGACGCGCTGCTGATGGACGGCATCGGCAAACTGGACCCTGAGTTTGGAGGCGGGACGCTGTACGAGCTGCAGCCGGCCGAGGAGGGGAAGATGTCCGCTGATGCGACGGCGGCCGGGCATGGAGGCGGGAGTCTGGTCATCACAACCAAAACACAAAACCCAACGGCGAGGAAACCTCGCAACATGCAGGGCGAGAAGCCTTTCTCCTGCACACAGTGCGGGAAGAACTTCAGCACGCTGGGAAACCTCAAAACACACCAACGCATCCACACGGGCGAGCGGCCGTACACCTGCTCGCAGTGCGGCAAGAGCTTCGGCCAGGCCGGCAACCTCAAACGGCACCAGCTGATCCACACCGGCCAGAAGCCGTACGTGTGCGCGCACTGCCCCAAAGGCTTCACCAAGGCCGATGACCTGCGATCTCACCAGCGGCTGCACACGGGCGAGCGGCCGTTCATCTGCGTCACCTGCGGGAAGAGCTTCGGCCAATCAAAGGAGCTGAAAGCTCACCAGCTGAGCCACACGGGCGAGCGGCCGTTCTGCTGCCAGCACTGCGGCAAGAGCTTCACCAAGGAAACGAGCTACCACAACCACGTTCAGATCCACACAGGTGAGAAGCCGTTCACCTGCTCGCAGTGCGGTAAGACTTTCAGCAACTCCGGCGTGTTAAAAACCCACGAGAAGATCCACACGGGCGAGCGGCCGTTCGGCTGCACGCAGTGCGGCAAGAGCTTCGGCCGCCTCGGCCACCTGAAGGCTCACCAGCAGATCCACACGGGGGAGCGGCCGTACGCCTGCCCCCATTGCGGGAAGACTTTCAGCCAGTCGGGTCACCTTAAAGCACACGAGCAGATCCACAAACGAGAGCGAGCGGACACGGCGAGCACCAGCAGCAACGGCAGTGGCGGCGGTGGCAGCAGCAGCAGCAGCAGCAGCAGCAGCGTGGGCAGTGACAGTAGCTAAAACAGACTCAACACCCTTTAACCTCCCGGAACAACAAAGTATTATTCCTCTTTTCTATAAATACTATATATGAATTTTTTTCCTTATGAATTTTTTCTTACATTTTCATACCTTTTGTGCTCTTTTGCATATATACATATATATGTATATGTGTGTATATATATACATATATGTATATATATATGGGGACTCTGACTGATTTGCTCTTATGCAAGTGTCTGTCTGTGTGTGAGAGAGTGTATGTGTGTGTGTGTGTGTGTGTGTGTGTGTGTGTGTGTGTGTGTGTGTGTCGGGGGGGCTTGTAGATAAATTTGTCTGTATTGTCGTGAGTGTCGAGCTGAGTCGCAGTACTTCTCTGATACAGAGCACAAATACTTCAGGACCAAGTTTGAGTACTTCATATTTTTATAAAGAATCAGACCAGCAGCTCCGGACCGGCTGGGGCCCCGTCTCCTGACCCACTGCAGCAGTTTTACAAACGCTCTTAAATTTAAACTCCAGTTTCCCAAAGCAGTGCGTGGACGAGCAGCGTGAAGAACACACATTTAACCCTCCATACAGAATGTATTAACAATACACAAACACAGTGTAAGTGTTGTAAACAACACAAAGAAATGTTTTTTTTTAATATACATATATAGATTATATATAAAAGTAAGCAATCGATTAAAGTCCTGAAGATTTCAGTCTGTGGTTACTGTGGCAACAGCAGGTGTGGTTGAAAACTACATTGAACTCTGTCAGGAAAACAACAAAAGCCAAGCAAAGTTACTTTTGTTGATGTGCTTTTGATCGCAGTGTTTCCTGTGGCTGCTTCACAATAAAAGCCACCTTGTGTTTCTTGCCTGGTTGAAGTCTCTTAATGTGAAGCAGCGACAGGAGGACTTGTTGTGTGAGCTGTTATACAGCTGCAGGAGAGAGAACAGTAAACACCGAGGCTGATATCTACAGGATTAATTCACAAACCGTAACGTTGGATCACATGTTGCTTTGTTTCCTGTCAGATATCTGAATCAGAGCTGTGCGGCAGGACGATATATATCGTGTGACGATAGAAAATTGTTTTTCGTTTGTTTCATTGTGTTGCAAATCGCTTTGCATTCTTCGGCACGGGAATATTTGTACGAAGGCAACACGATCAAATATGGAAGATAGTGAGTGTGATGCAGAACGGAGTAACCTCAAGACAAAACAAGGAGCTCGTCCCTTAAAAGAGAAGCTCCCTCTGTCGCAGGGACGTAGTTTAGAAATGAAAACCGCCCGCGCAAGACAGAAGCAGAAAATGTTTTCTCAATTGTTCTGTCTCTAAAATGTCAGAAAAATGTTTGTTACACTTTCCCAGAGTCAAAGGTGATGTCTACAGAGACTTTTTTTTGTTTATTATTGATTATTTTCTCTACTAGTTTGGTCCATAAAATGTCAGAAATGATCAGTGTTTCCTAAAGTCCAGGATGACTCCACAACCCAAATATATTCAGAAACCTGAAAATATTCACATTTAAAAAGCTGCAATCAGATTTTGGATATTTTTTCTTAAATGACTCAATTAATGGACTCAAAATATTCAGTTTAATATCTTGTAAGACAAAGCATCAAATCATCACAACTGAGAAGCTGAAACAGGAAGATTTTTGGCTTTTTCTTTAAAAAAAAAAAAAAAAAAAAAAATGACTAAGACGATTAATCTATTGTCAAAATAGATTCTGATAAATTTTCTGTTGGACTCCATCAATAATACAGACGACAAAAAGTCCAAATTCTCTGATTTCAGCTTCATAAGTGTGAATATTTTCTGGACAAAACAAGACATTCGAAAATAGATTAATAGATAATGAAAGTGATCCTGAGTTCCTGAGTTACAACCTTAAATCATCACTGTTCAAGCTCACAGTGACGTTTTCAGATGTCTTGTTTTGTCTGATCAACTGTCCAAAATCCAAAGATGATCAGTTTACTGTCATGTTGGACACAAAAGCTTCAAATTCTCACATTTGAAAAGCTGTGAGTGACAAATTTTTGCTTTAATAATACAATTTATTCAATTATCAAAATGGTTTTCTCTTAACCAACCAATCAGCTTGTTGCAGCTCTGCCTGCATCAGACGTTTGAAGACCACATTTTATGGACCAAACAATTAATCGATTTAATCAAGAAAATAAAGGACAAATGAGTTGATTATGACAATAATTGTTAGTTGCAGCTCAATATTGAGCAGCTGCTGCAGGAAAAATGTAAGTGTTCAAATCAAAAAAACAGGGTTTGAGGTTACAAAGAACATCAGTGTTCACGATAAAAGAAGAGATTTAAAACATGTTTTTTGTTCCTCCTGCAGCTTCAGAACCTGGAGTCACTCGTTAATCTATAATTCTCTCTCCAAGCGTCTGAAGTTACGATGCTTTTGGGAAACAGATTTGACGGTTACGTTCGCCTTAAAGATGCTTTCGGGATGCGGGGTCCTGGTTCAGACTCTGCAGTAAAGAGTACTTTTCAGTCTTTTGCCAACCAGTGTGAAGACTTTCCTTTGAGCCAGTTTAATAGTGTTTTACTTACAGCTGTGGCTGCTCGCAGGTCTGTTACTGTATTGTTAAGAATCTGGTGTTATTCTGTAGGGATGTCCCGATCTGATTTGCAGAGGTCCGTACTGGGCCCGATCAAGACATATTTTAACTGATCAGTAACGGCTATATTGAGCAAGAACCTAAGTCCAATCCTTTGTTGTTCTCTGGCATACCTGCAGCTAAAATGTCTGCAGTATGGAAACATCTTAATTTGGAAAACCAAACAGTCCCACATCCACTTGTAACGTCTGCAATGCAAGCGTTTCATGAGGCAGTAGAAACAGAGCTACATTCAATACAACAACTTGATATGACACCTAAAAAAAAAAATAAGTAAACAGAATACGAGTTCACTCAGGTAAGACAGGCAAAGGCTGCACCGAAGCAGCTAGATGAGGCTTTTAGAAGCTTCCTTGAGACGGCAACAAGGCCAGAACAATGAGGGAGGGGAACTGATTGATGGTTTCAGCTGACCAGCCCTTCACTGTGATAGAGAACGCAGGTTTTCGTAGTCTTTTGGAGCCACGGTACGCCCTACCCCTCTCCACACTACATTTCTGACATGGCTGGATGCAGGCAGTTTTTTCTAAGCACATTGCTAAGCTGTTCAATAATCAATCATATACATTGGATTGATTTTAATAACTTTAATGTACTTGAAGTGTGCACTGTGCAACTGTATTATCTAGGGAAATACAAGATTTGGATTGGGACTTGATTGGAGGACAGTTATGACTTGATCGGGACATCCCTATTATTTTGATATTTTTTTATTGATCAGTATTGTTTGATCAGGCCACACCACAGTGATTTATACTTATTTTTTCTTGAGACGATAATCAGCTGAGACGACATTCCTTCGGTTTTATATCGGAGTTAAAATCATTCCAACGTCTTCACGTCACAATCTGCCGACTCAGTTTTTAAGTATCAGGACCAAACACATCAGCACAATTAACTCCCCTCCTACCCCTGCAATCCCCCACCCCCCGTCCAGATCGCTCACTGTGTATAAATCTTCTATTGATAATGTCATTCCTAAAAAAAAAAAAAATTAAAAATAAAAAAAATTATAAAATAAAAAAACAAACAGCAGCAAAAAAGACGAAACGTGATGCAGCATCTTGTACTGGAAAATGACTTATTAAAGAAACTAATGGCACCTCCTCGTCTGGTTTGTTTGTTTGTTTGTTTTGTGGATTTCTTGTGTTTTAAGGACTCTTACCTCCCTGAGTTTGGCCTGTCAGACTTCATACAGGCTGTCTGAACATGCTGGTGGAGGTTGTTGGAACCAGATGGAACCTGAAGAGGAAACCTGTAGACAGTATTCAGGGCAGAAAAACTTACTTGAACCTCTTTTGCATGTTTTCTGATTAAAATGACAAAAAACATTTAATCTGTTTTGTTAGTTAATATTTAAATACACAAACCAATAATAAGGCAGTAAAGCAAATTTAACATTATCTCAATTAAAGAAACTAAACATGATTTGAAGTAGTTGCATTAAAAACAGCACAAAAAAGTGCAAAAAATAAGTGCAAACATAAGGTCTTCAGTTTGTAGATCACTTCAAGTGTATATATGTATATTGAATTATTTTTATGATTGTCTCAAATCTCCAGTATGAGAGAGCTGGACCTGAGTAACAACAACCTGCAGGATTCAGGAGTGAAGCTTCTGCATGATTCAGATGAGTGTTTAAAAACTGCAATGTCCACACACAGACGACTGTCATCTGTGACCAACAAGACTATCTTAGCTTTCACTGTCAGTGTAAATGTGACCTGAGTCACAACAACCTGCAGGATTCAGGAGTGAAGCTGCTGCAGGACGACTTATTAAAGAAACTAATGGCACTTCTTTGGGGACTGTTCCATCAAGCCTATTAATAGGATAGTTTGGCTTATTTTGATAAGTCTCCCTAATTCAAGTGAGAGTTCATTTCCATCACTGCAGCTTATGAGTCCCAGCTCAGTAACCATGGTAACTTAGTCAGCAGAACTAGCTGCTCTGTGGCAGGCTAACAGTCAAGCTTAGGTCAGCTGCGTGTTAAAAAATGGACGGAAACGGGCTCAAAAGTTGGTCTATCATGTCTTTTCCAGTATGAGAGAGCTGGAGCTGAGTAACAACAACCTGCAGGATTCAGGAGTGAAGCTGCTGCATAATTCAGATGAGCATTTAAAAACTGTACAATGTCCACACACAGACGACCTTCATCTGTGACCAACAAAACTATCTTAGCTTTCACTGTCAGTGTAAATGTGCTCCACTCAGGTTCCAGTTCCATTGCAGCAATGGCAGTGCCGCTCTATAAAGGTTCATAAAGGTTGATTGAACATGTGTACAGCAACAATGGAAATCAAATCAAGGTTAGATTTTATAAATAAATAAACTAAATCTATCCAGCAATCACAAAGGAGAATCAGAACTCACCTGTGATGAAAATTTAAACAAAAAATAAAAGTCTTTATATAAACTTAAGTTTTGACATACAGAAGAACACAAGAAGAGAGCATGATCCAGTCAGGGTGTTTGGTACACAGCTGATAGCATGTGAAAAATAAGTGCAATATAATAATAAATAACTGCAAACATTCTCTATAAACTGAGGAGTTCAAGTGTGTAGCCGAAGGAGATGCCTGATCTCATCCAGAGTCTGTTCCACTGCACTTCAAACTCTGACTCCATGATTTCATTACAGACATATGTCATTATGTTAGCATTTGAAAAAAATACATTAGCATTAAAAAGGTGATATTAGGACAACATTAAAAAAGTAAAGTAAGGTAGCCTGGTCTGATGAATATCCATTTTCAACCTGCCTTGTGTCACTAGTTCAGGCTGCTGCTGCTGCTGTAGTAATGTGAGCCCCTTAACACCAATCAATTATCCAGCCTGAGTATTGTTAACTGTCATGTGACTTCCTTTCTGGCCATGATTTAACATCTTCTATTAGCAACTACCAGCATGGTAATGCATCATTTGCCAAAGCAGAAGTCTGGAAGAACTGGTTTCATAAACATGACTAGGTGTGTACTTCAGTGGCCTCTCCAGTCACCAGAACTGAATCCAATAGAATAGTGTTGGGATGTGGTACAACTGGAGAGTTTCAGCATGAATGTGCAGAAATTATGTGATGCAATCATTTCAACAAAGTCTCAAAGGAGCGTGTCCAACATCCTGTGGAATCCATGACACTGAGAAAACAAATGGAAGCCCTATACCATACACTAATGATAACTGGGTTCAAATTTGAGCCAGTTTTGATCAATATAGCAGCAACACAATACAATACTGGGTTAATGTGTTGAGCAAGTGTTCATGTTCTTTTTAATTTTACCATTGGTGATATTTACCCAAACTACAGCTTGTTTTAATCTACTCTTTTAAGTTATTAGTTATTAGATTAGATTAGTATGATGTTCCTAATAATGTGTATTATACTTAATAAAGAAAAACACAAGGTAACAACAGTTAGTAATCTGTCTGTTACCTGTCACTACCCATCACTAGCTGTTGCTACTCATCACCACCTTATACAACCTTGTATTTTACAACTCTTAAATATAACTATTAAAAATCATGCTGTTGGTGTTCGTACCATAATGATCTGTGACTGGAGCTTGTTCTCCAGAGACTGAAGTCGAGTCTTCACCTCCAACATCAATGATTTTAGCGTCATCTCTGTGGTCGCCACCTCCTGATTTAGGACCTCCGTCTGCGAGGAGGAAGAGGAGGACGTCACTGAAACTCATCAAAGACAAACTGATCTGTGGATGTTCCTCTTTACACAGACTGTTGTATTTCTCACCTCTGCCTGGAACCACGACTCCAGCTCTCTGCTGTTCTTGGTGGTGACGGCTTCATAGTGCTCTCTGATGCCCTCCATGACCTTGGTGAAGTTGTCCTGAAGAGCAGCGTTCTATTCTCATGAGTTTACTGTTGTGACTTTACTCAACAGGAACAGGTAGAAATAGACTTTTTTAGTTTGTGATAAACCAGCTAGATGGCTGGTATATCATGCAGTGTTGTTGGATGCACTTAACATCACTGTTAAATGTTGTACTATGCCTAACTGCAACTCTTCTTCCTACTGCAGTTTGCATGGTGGCACCAAATGAATGTGCAGCCCAGAAGCCAGACCTTAAAGACACATTACTGGTTAATGCAGAATTGGAGCTGTTCATGGACGGATCAGCATCCTCACTGTAAACCCGAATAAGTTTCCAGAACTCAAAAAAATTGAGGCAATCAATTGCCACAATTTTTTTGAGTTGATTAACTTAAAAGTCAGAATTTTCCAGAACTTTAAAGGTTGAATGAAGTGTTACTTGTACTTTTTGATAACAGTTAAATTAAAGTGCACATTTAGCTCAACTCAATTGTTGTCAGTAATTATGACTTTTTTTAAACCACTGAAATAAGTTCAGAGAACTCTAAAAAAATAAGTACAGAACCACACCATTTCATGTTAACCAGACTCAATGTTTATTAGTTTGTGTTGTCACTGTATTAAGTACACATTACTCAACTATTTTGTGTTTGTTTACTTAAAAACATGTGAATCAAAACTTAATTTTTTTGTGGCAATTGATTGCCTCAATAAAATTGAGTTTAACTAACTTAACATATATATGTAAACATCTGTTATAAAACAGTATATGCCCAATCCGCTCCCCTTTAGCACACTGAAATGCTTGAAATAGAATACATAAACATTTATAAATTAAAATAAATACAACACAGTATAATTTAAAAAAATATTAAAATAATACCAAAATGAAATTATCTTTCATTACAGCTTTAACAAAAAACTATGTGCTTTTACCTTCCTAATTCCTGAATAAGGAAACAGGGCAGGGCAATTACAAAAAATCTACAGACTGTTTAACAACATTTTCACTTAAAACTGTAAAATGTAAACGTTTTACATTACCATGAGCTAGCCTTCTATAATGCTATACCCTGCAGTCTTCTTTCAAGAAGAATTTCTACACAGTCAAGTCACTCTTGAGGGTCTGCAATTTGGGTGACAGTTTAATACTGTCTAGACCAAAATCTTTAGAGTGAATTCAGAGGTGTTGGTCAGTGCTTTGCTAGCTGAGATGTAGTGCATCAGTCCATAGATTACCGGAAAGGCATCACCAAGTCTGGGGAGGATGACCACGCCCTCACTTCCATTGATGACAGAGATTCTCACTGGGTTGTAGTGAACTAGACCTGTGCCATCACTGATGACTGTAAGGAGGCCCATGGCGACATCACCAGTCTCTGGCTCATCACATTCTTCCTGAAAGTAAAAGAGATCACAAACTAAGACATAGAACAGAACATCTTTTTTAACCAAGTCCCACTGAAATCCAATACCTCTTTTACAAGGGAGACCTGGGTCTGATTGTAAGAGGTGAAAAACACAATATCCATGTTCTGAACACATGAATGAATGAAGCCAAATTAACAGAGAATCCAAGTGTGGACGGGACAAACAGATATGATGTCAGGAGGAAAATAGAAGACCATACATGAAAATTGTATGGGTAGACGAAATAAAGCTAAGTCCTAATAGATGTTAGTATATTGTTTAACTTTTTTTTTTTTTTTTTTACATAATATACAGTAGAATGTGAAAGTGACTTAAGGAGACTCACTGTGCAGGTTCTGAAAAATCCAGAAACATCCCCATGCAGATGTACAGGAAGGGCGTGGAGTACAGTGGTGCGCTTGGTGTGGATGTCGTGCATTTCCTATTCAGATAAAAACAGAATTGTATATATTGATGAGTTTGCTGAACAAAGCAGATTTCAAAATAGTCCAATTAGAACATACAGTATAGCCACAAATGATGTGTTCACATCTTTGCAATGCAATCAGACAAATGACAAACAAGAGTGGACTAATGGAAAATTCACAAAGCTGTAATCATTGAATCTATTCACTGTTCCAACCTATGAAATGTGTAATAATATATTTACCTGGTCATCATGGACCTTGAAAATCTCAGCTAAAGCATCTGCTGTCTTGCCAGTTTTTGAAGCTTTCTGCCTGAATAGGGTCATCAGGCGAGGAAGATGGCGGTCAACCTCAGCATAAAATGAGTTCTGAAGGTTCTGATTAGTGATGCGCTGGAACTCTGCATACAGCTACATTGACATAACAGTGGGAGGAGAATACAGCAACACTTAAAAAAGACATTTCAAGAATCTAGCACACATTTATAAAACAGAAAACAGCAGCCAAGTGAGTAAGAATCACATTTTTTACTTTCAAATAGCTAATCCATATTACCTCAGACTCTGTTTTGAGAGCAGGCCAGAGGATCATGAGTTCATTAACTCCTGGGCAGGATATCACTATACAGGAAATGTAGTCTCCATCATCCTTCTAATGAGGGGCAGGTTCTTCTCAGTCTTCTGGACAAATGAGTACTCAGTGTATTTAATGTCTGAAACGTACAAATGCAATCAATGTAAACGCATGGAAGCAGGCTGATTCTGGAATAGTTGCTATGGTACAGCCTGTAGTGTCTAAATAACTGTATTCTGGAGGTGAAAGAAGCTGCGGACAACTTACATTTCCAGATCATTTTGGAACCAGCAACCTAAAAGGCAACGAAAAAAAATTAGACCAACAGAACTGCTTATAGTTACGATTTAATAACAAGTTAATTACTATTATTTTACCACAACATGGTCATGGACTACAGCTAACACTGCTTAAAAATCACTGCTTTAAATGTTTTCCAGCACATCTATAGATCAGTTTTCAGTGATCTATAGATGTTTTCAGTTTTAAACATGTTTTAAAACCAAATCTTGAATTAAATTTTGACTTATTTTTAGGCCAATCGTTTTTTTTTGCAAGCAAATACAAAGTTAAGTAAAATATGAACTGTGCAGTGCCGTATTAAATTAAATATTTAAATATCAGTTAGGGAGATAGTAGAGGGCTGTATGTTAACTTTTTGAGCTCATAGCACTTGTGCTAGAGGTTGATAGTGTTGTAGCACAGGCCAAAAAGAGACAGGGGAGACAGACATTGATCTGCGCTAGGTTGAAACTTGAACCAGGATCAGCCGCTCAGCGCTAAGTGGGGAATTTGTGTGGTTGCTGGCTAGGTCGCTAGGTGTGCTAGTTGTGGTCGCGCCAACTACCTACCGTAATGTTAGCTAGACAATGTCTAATGCTAGCCCTTTAGCACCAAAAGTCACCCCGTGATAGGCAAGTGAAGAGCGAGGGCTTGGAGATGGTATACACTCTCTGAGACAAGCACATTAGCAAATGTATAAAAGAAGTAAAAGTGAATAAATATTAACATTCAAAACTTACCATGAGTACTGACTGCTGCCTGGATAGTAGCTTCGGCTCCCGCTTAAAATTCTTCTTCGTCTGTTTTTTTTTTTTTTTTTTTTTGTTCGTTTGTTTTTAAGAATCAGCTCCTGTGCGCATTAGCGCCACCTTTGCTTTAATGATCCTTACAGTTCAACACTTCAGTAAAAAATAATTAACAACAATAAATACATTAAAATGATAAAAATAAAAATGAAAAATAAATTAAAAGAAAAAAAACGTCTTCCTCTCAATGCATTTCGGACCATTTGCTCCATTAAATTGTTACTCTATGCTACGATTGCAATGTATTTGCTATGATTTAGGCACTTTGAGATTTTATGGAGGCACTTTGAGATTTTATGGTATTTTGTCTTGTGCTATATATTAAGTTTTTCTTAAATAATCCCCATTTGAAACAATAGAAATGATGGGGCTTTTATCATCTTTGTGATTAATTAATTATATCAAGTTAAAGGATAGTTATCTTTTTGAGATATGTTTACTTAAACATGAATATAGTTCTATTTAATCAAAAATTATTAGTTACAATTACTCAAAAAGGAAGAACATGTTACACTGACTTGACATTTTTAAGTTAGTAAAACTTTCCTTAAAGTTTTAAGTATAGACTACTTAATCTATTCAATGATTTTGAACGTTCGGGTTTACAGTGCTCAGATCAAAACACTGTTGTAAAAAGAGCAGGTTATGCTGCATTAACACAACATGACACACTGAAAGCACAACCACTCCCTACACACTTCTGTGCACAAGCAGCTGAGTTGAAAGCATTGACAGAAGTGTACAAATAGGCAAAAGGGAAAACAGTCAATATCTATACAGATAGTAGGTATGCTTCCAAACAGGGAAATCTGTGGCACATCACACACTGGTAGCATATTTGCTGGATGCTGTATTATTACCGGAACAGCTGTCAATATGCAAATGTATGCAAATAACACATACTCTGTCAGAGAAGTGACTTTTCACCTTCCATTCACAACCACAGCAGCTGGAACAACCTCACTTAACTAGAGTGCTACGACAAAGCTCCTCAAAGAGACACTATCCCTTATTACAGGATAATCAATACCACCATGCATTGTAAGTTCTAGTAACCTCCACTTGGTGGTGACACCTAACTGTGCACAAAGTACACGGCTGAAGACTCTATGATGTGATTCAACCCCAGACTGAACTCCTCCAGAATTATGATGACATTTGTGTGTAAAATGTTTTCATATTTTTTCTTCTTGCTTGTTTAAACATACATTAGCTCAGGACAGCATGGTGCCACGTTGATTTGGAGAACAGAACATGATGAAAACAATATAACAATGACTGAGTGTTTAGAGTTGAACTTTGCATTCAGATATTTTAATTTTTATGATGTTTTCAATTTTTTTTTTTTACCAAGTTTGCTGTCTTTACCATATATTCTTAATATTGATTAGAATTAGAATATTTCTTCTTTTTTATTATTTTAAATATTTATAATTATTTTTGAACATTTATTAGTTCACAAAGTTGTAAATAATAAATATTTCAGCAGTTAGCGTGACAGTGTGTTGGAGTTTTACTCATTTATATTCATCATGCTTTCCTTCACACATATTCAGGTGTCCAGAGATGTTTTTCAGTGTTTCCTTATTTTCTGATTTGTTTGACTGAACCAGACAGTCAGATCATCTTCATCATCTTCATCCTCTCAAACATCTCACTGCAGATGATAAATTAAGTCCAACAGAGCAGAATATTAAACATTTTAAAAATAAATTATAATCTTGTTTTTCAAGTTATAACATCTATATTTACATTTTTATAATTATATTTTTATACTTTTGGGTGTGACTTTGTTTATACTGTATAGAGGTAAACTTTTCCTTGATAATATTTTCATGTTAATTTGTGCAAATAAACAAAACTCAAAAGAACTAATTTGTAATAATTAAATTAATTAAATGCAGTTTGTTTTTATGATCTTGACAGTGTATAATGGAGTTAATATCAAATCTGTCTGTTTATCTGACTATTAAACTCATAAGATTACAGATTTCATATGCCAAAACAGAACTGTAAACAAAACTACTTATAAATAACCAACAAACTGAAAACTGAAATTAAAGGCTCTAAAACGATTTGGTGGATTTTAAAACTGTTGGCATCATGTTTAGAGTTTATGTGTCAGGATGTTGACTGTCCTTCTTGTGTTTCAGGCTGTAATGGAAAAATACAATATACACTTTAATGATGTTCTACGATCCTGTGTGGAACTGTGCAGAGATAACAGAGGCCAGCAGCACCTGTCCACTGACAGGACGACGGCAGACCGTGTGTGTGTAGACATAGGAAAAGGAGTCCAACTGCACTGACCGTTGAAAGAACAATAGCAAAGTGTGTGTGTAGAGATAACTGAAGTGGAGGCTGGCTGTATCTGAGTATAATAATTAACTGTTCAGAGCATAACTTTGTAGTTTACCTGTCACCTGGCACTAGTGTTGTACCTGCTCACAAGTGTATTAAACCCAGGAGGACATCCTGTGGTTTGTGAGTCTTTCATTACGGAAACTGCCACCACAAGGTTTTGGCTTCAGGATGACTTCCCGTGTTTTGTCCGCCTTCTTCTTCATCTCTTTGGTTTCATCTGACGCTGCCGTCGATCCCACCGGCCTCAAGCTGCGGATCACCAACAGAGCTCTGGATGTTTGTAAGTTCTGCACACAGATTCAACACTGATCATCTGTCAGAAACATTTAAACTCTTATAAACTAAATATCTGCAGTGTGTCTTTACCTGCCTTCTCATGAACAGATGAACAGATGAACAGAACTGATCAGCAGTCCACTTCAAAACATTTAGTCAAATATGATAATTCTGCACAACAGTCTGAAGATAAAAACTTAATATTAGTGCTTTAAAAGTTTAAACATGATGTAGAAACAACATGCTCTGTTTATTTAAACTCTTTAAAACTGATCAGACCTTTACCTCTTCATCAGAACTCTTCTTCTTCTTCTTCTTCTTCTTCTTCTTCTTCTTCTTCTTCTTGGGTTTGAAATGGATCCAAATGTGATGTTTGAATGTAAACTATTTATTAACTCTAAAACTGACAGTATTTAAAAAAACAAATTCATTATGAAATTTAAAATATTCTATGAACACATAACAGAACAATATTTTATTAATCAGAACTCACTGTGAAATGTCTGATTTCAAGTTTTATTGGACTTAATGTTGATTGTTTTGACTTTTTGCAGTGAAGGATTTTGGCCTGGAGTTTTTGCAGACTCTGGTTAATCACCCTTTTCCAGACTTCACTGCTCAGGCAGCCAAAACTACGATAACCATCAAAGGGTAAAATATCATCAGTGAATATTATTATTATGATATTATCATGTTTATTTCTTTCTTTATTTTCCTTCTTAAAAATGTATTTAAATATTATTCTTGTATGTATCATATTTGTACTGATTTTGTCATTCAGTTATTTTTATTTTTCAATTTTTCTTTTTATTTTCATTTTTTAAATTTTATTAATTGTTTTCTTTCCAATTTAGATTTTTACTCTTAAAAACTCTTTCCTGACATTTATTTTCCTTTTTAACCTCCTCATCTCCTTGTTTCCTCTCAGGTTTAAATTAACTCATCTTGTTGTGGATCCGGCTCAAACAGATGTTCGTTTCCAGGAGAACTCTGGTCTCCAGTTTGAAATCAAGGACTTAACCTTCAGTGGAGAATTGGTTAGAGACATCAGTGTATCATTATTTACAACATTTAGGTACGTAAAAAACCTGAAGAAACTGTTCACCACAGTTTGATGTCTCAACTGCAGCACAGCTATGATCAGTGTTTTTATTGTAACAATAGTTTTGAGTCTTTGCAGTGTGGTCGTTTTACATTATTTTTGTCCTACCTGCATTCTACAAAGACCTGCCTCTACTCTGCCTCTGATTGGCTCTGACCCTGATATCTTTACCCAAACCACCTCACTCCTCATGCCTAACCCTAACCAAGGAAGGCAACGAGTATCAGCCAATCACAGGTGGCAGAGTAGGGGCGGGAAAAAAGGCTTTGTTTTAAGTCTCATGGTGGTAATTTACATTACTCACTTTGTGGTAAATTTATATTTTTCATGGTTGTTTTACTTCTCCATAGTCGTTTTAAGACTCTCTGTGGTTGTTTTAAGACTCTTTGTGGTCACATCAAGTCTTTGTAATGTGGTTTTGAACATATTCACATGGTGTGTTTTATGTTGCAGGATCAGTGAAAAAACCGTTGTCTTCAGTGGAAGAGGTGTGAGCGCCAGAATCAAAGTAAAACTGAACAGAAACCCACAAGGACGTCTGAATGTCGAGATACCAGCCTGTGAAGTCAAAGCTGATGACATCACCACAGAGCACAGCGGCATAACAGGGTAACACAAGATCAAGATGAGGTCTGGATGAAGACCAGTTTCTGCTCTGTTTAGGTTATAATGACTCAGTGTTTTCATTGGTCAGGGACTCCTCAGGTAGAGCTGCAGGTCAAATGTCATTATGATCATCACCAAATGTTCATGAAATATTAAGCTGAGCTGTATGTATGTGATGGGTCATAGGTACAAATGTGATATTGACTGATAAATAAAAAGAGCCATTAAGATAAGTATTTATAGTAAATGGCTAAAAAATCTCCTCCTGCCTTTAAATCATCAGCTGTCTCTGATGTTAGCGTGTGATGATTCTGTTTGTTTGTCTCTAGGCCGCTTTGGGACAAACTCAAACCAGTTTACAAATGGGCCTTCAACAGCCAGGTTTGTTCCACCTTCAGAAAACTAAACCAGGTCTGGATGAATCCCAAACCTGCTTGTCCAGGTCACAGGTTCTGAGTCACCTGAGAATCTGCTGACATCACTGGAAGAAGTCCGGAAACACAACAACACTCAGTCTACCACCATGCTAGCTGCTAACATGCTAACATCAGCATGCTAACATATTTTATCTTATTCTGTTGTATTTATTCTTGTTTTGCTATTTTATTGTTAATTTTATGATTCTTTGCTTTTATGTTTAATCATGTTGGGTTCACGATAGAAATCAAAGTGGTGGACCAGCCACTGCAATCTAAAACAGAAAGGGCCGATAGTTCATTCTGAGATGGCAGTGAACATAAAACTGATGAACTAAGTTAACATCAAAAATGTTAGTAGTACCTGCATAACAGCCCTGTCTGTTTGTCTGTTTGTCCTTAGTTGTGTCCTGCTGTTCAGAGGAATGCTTTGCCTGAAATCAACAAGATGTTGGAGAGTCTCACCATGAAAGAAACGCTGTACGAACTTCAGAGTGCTCAGAACAAAGAGATCTTCAAGATTGACTACAGTCTGAGAAACAACATCATGGTGACCTCCCACAGCCTCGACGTGCCCTTTAAAGTAAGACACGAACACATTAAACGTCTCACACTGATCCTAAACATGAACAAACAAAACAAAACTCTAACAATGAAATAGTTCAGGTTTCTAAAGACTCTAAAGATTTTTTTCATCAATTCTCACACTGTGACATAAAAAAAACCAAATAGACGGGAGGTGAGGGAGTGACTGAACAAACAGAATGAATGAGACACCTGAGTGTTGTTAACACTCAGTCACTGTATTTGATTTAAAAGCAGAGAATTCTTCTAGAATCTGTAGTAAAATTTTTACTGTGTGTTTCAGGGTGTAATCTTCAGGCAGGGGGAGACTGTTGACCTCAACTCCATACAGAGTCATGGGAATCCAGCTTTCACTGAAAGTAACCGGATGGCTTACGTGGGTGTTTCTGAGTTCTTCTTCAACAGTGCCGCCATGTCGCTCTATAAGGCTGGACCTTTTCAGTTTGACCTTCCACAGGTGAGAACTGCTGAGAACCACCTGACAACTACAGCTGTAGTCAACCAAAGAAGGATGGGTCAGGTTGTAACACCAGTGACTGTCCAACCAATGAGAATTTGGGCATATAGACCAACCAATTGGCCAATCAACTCTGAGACCACAGCCATACTGACAGCCTTTACATGCCACCACAGAGCAACATCTCACATGATTGAAGTTTTTTCAACTCGAGGTGTTGAGGGTGCTCCTGCAGAAACACGAGGCTCATAGAACTGAGAAATACGAGGCACTCTGCAAAATCAGTGAGCAAAAAGCTTCACTCTCATCGAAAACAATTACAAAAAGCTGCCTACACACCGCTAAACAACATTATGCAACTATTTTACCTTAAAAAACACCTTGAAAATCATTTTGATTGTACACTGACTGTAATAGGGAGAATGGCGACTCTTTGATTCCCACTTCACACCCAGAACATTTCTTCTTGCACTATGTAACTTGGGTTGAACAGTAATAGTAGTTACCTGGATGTAACTCCAGTTCTCTGAACTAAAAACTCTGAATGCTGCTCTTCCTCTCATCACCTCAACAGATGAACTGGGTGATAAAACTCATTTTTAAGGCTCTGGATCTTTCTAAGGTAAGATGTACAAACAGTAGGAACAGTTGAATATAGTCTGTGTCTTTTCTACTATAACGTCTCTTTGTGCCTATTTTAAATCTCTTTATGGTATTTTTGAGTGTTTTCGTGGTTATTTTATGACTCTTTGTAATCGTTTTGTGTGTCTTAGAACTTGTTTTTGAATCCTTTTGTAGAAGAAACTGCAAAGACAGACTGCATTATGACAGTATACTGTTTACTGCTGGTTTCCTGCTGCTGATGCTGTTTCTTTAACTGAAGGGTCCTATCGCAGTGAAGCTCAGTGAGGCGCCCATCATCAGGATCACTACAAACGGAGTCTCTACCACCGTGAATGCCGAAGCCCAATCTTTAAAAGAACCAGCTGACAAGAATCGAATTCTTCCTGTGGTAAACATACAACACACACACACACACACACACACAAGTACAACCAGACTGAACAATCCATCACTGCAGTGTTTTTATCGTCCATCTCACAGAACAGATACTTTGGTTTTAACATTGTCTATGACGACAGATGAACACTTAAAGTTTTCAAACTAGCGATTTCCTAAATCAAGTTGTACAATTAAAACACAATCTAATGTTAATTATTTTTCTGTGTTCTTCTACACATCCAACAGGTCGTCTGGTACACACAGTCCGGTTCATACAGTGAAAGTATTAAAGCAGCGTCCTGATAAATCCTGAACTCCATGAGCAGCACAGCAAAACTAAAAACTGTTGTGATTTGACAGGACAGAAGAAACTTTCCAGCTACGTTTAGCTTCTCAAATATCTTTTTAGACAGACAGGCGAAAAATGAATGTTTTAATTTCTATTCAAAATGTTGATTTGAAGAGGGGAACCAGTAATGGGAAAAACAGGAAAAAACTATTTTAATTCACATTAAAAACAAAATAATTTATTTATCCTGTTGTCAGATACGTTGAACAGGTGTGCACGGAGGCTCCTGTGCATGGTAATGAAGGACATCAGTTGAGTAGGTGATCCTTCAATGTGGTCCAGGATGCATTGCGTTTACACTACTAAAAGAATGTGGCCACATGTGGCCCAGACCACCTGCGACTGTGGTCTGAGTGATCGGATCTAAATCTGTCCTCAATGAGTCTTGGGTGTGTTTACACCTGTATTTAGAGCTGTCCACTTGTGATTGGATCACCCAAGACAGATGTTAATACCAGGTGTAAACAGGACCACTGACACACATTCAGTCTTTTCTTCTTCTGTTTCTGATCTGTGCGTCTCCTGCAGGAGTGTAAGTTGAATATGAAGGCCGACATCAAAGGAAACCATCTGATTCTTCTCCCTAAAGACCCCAACAAGTAAGAACACAAACATACACTCACATGTTCTACAGATCAACCCTTATTATTATTATTATTATTAGTAATAATAATAATGATAATAAATATTTCTAAAGAAAATTGTCCTTTAATGTCACATTTGCATTCCTATAATAGTGATTAAGAGGGGCAGAAGCAGGATCTTTCAACTACGGCTGAAACTAATTATTATTTTCTTAATCTGTTGATTATTTTCTCAATTATTATCTGTTATCTCGGTTCATAAAATGTCAGAAAATTTAAAAAATGCGGATCGGTGTTTCCTAAAACCCAAGATGACATCATCAAATGTCTTGTTTTGTCCACAGCTAAAAAAAAATCAGTTTACTGTCACAGAGACTAAAGAAAAAAGAAAATATTTACATTTAAGAATCAGAATCAGAGAATTTCTTTTTTTTAAGAAACGAGTTGCCGATTAATTTAATAGTTGGTAACTAATCAATTAAACTTTGTCTTTCTCAGATGTGAAGTCAAACCTGAAACAATCAAGGGAAAAATCGTGGTAAGAAAATACTGTTGTAATAATAATAATAATAATAATAATAATAATAATAATAATAATAATAATAGTAATAATAATAAATGTGTTGTTTCTTTGCAGAAGCCGTTGGTTAACATAGGCTCAAAATTCAAGATTAAAAGCTTCTTTAAGCGTAAGTAATGACCTACACACACTTCACCTACATATATATATATATATATATATATATATATATATATATATATATATATATATATATATATATATATATATATATATATATATATAATGTGTGTGTGTACTCAGGATCGTCTACGGAAGGAGTTTTGATCCCGCTGCCTGAAGGAGTTGTCTTCACTGAGGGGAATATCGGCTATCATGAAGTGAGTTTGCAGAAAAAATAACCTGTTCAAGCTCAAAAGACCTGTTCATTTAGTTCATCTTCTTTCTTCCATCATCAAGATGTCACTTCACCCATTTATACAGAAATGCTGTTCCTGTACAAAGTTCTAGAGTTTTATTGGACTTAAAGGTCAACAGATGGGTCGTGTCAATGTACAGCTCAGGGATGAGACAGGAGCTCAGATCTTACCAGTTTTTTCTGGACAGAAGAACGCTATTGGCTGAGTACTGAGGAATAATCAGAGAAAACCACAAGTTTAAACCTGAGAGTAAAGTTAAACTGATGTTGTGTCGGTGCTGTATTGACCCAAACTGGGTAAAATTCTAACCCAGTGATTTCTAGTGTGCAGTATCAGTATGATGTTCCTAATAATGTGTTTTATATTTAATAATGCAAAACATAAAAGGTGACAACAGTTAGTAAACTGTCATTATCTGTGTTGTTGTGGTTGCAGGGCTTCATAGTGATTGGAGGGAACCTGAACTTCACTCCAGCTGGGAGTCAGAAGGTGGTGAAAGGATAACGGCAGATAGATGATCAGAGTTTAACATGAGCTACTTTCTGTATCTTATAAACTTTGCTGTTTTCAGTCAGTCAAACCAAACCTCATATGGTTAATGTTAGATTTAATAAATCACATTTAAAGACAGAAACAGCAGGTTTGTGATGATCCTGTCAGCTTTCACTTTCTCTCTCATGTAATCACTGATTTTAGATTTGACTCTTGTGCAGTTGTGATACTTCTGTACCTGTATAAATACTGTTACAACAAGGTAAAAGTACTGTTACAAGTGTCACATCCTACTGCAGATTTTTTTATAACTTGTTATTCTGATTCTTTCTCTACAATAAAACACTTCAGCATCACTGACTCATGTTTTTATTGAGAACAGAACTTTTCATTGTAGAGTTCACATAATTTGTGCATAAAACACACAAAAAAAAAGAAAAATAGAAAAAAGGCTCAATGCTTGTCTGAGAAGGAAAAGGTGTGATGGGAACAAAGAAGTGCTCAGATCCTTCCTGCATGAAAAATCCTACTACAGTAGAAGTACATAAGTATTATGAGCTTGATGTATTAATTTTGAATCTAATTTGAGCCCATATTTTTATTTTACAACAGACTCATTATTTAATAATTTAGCAAAGGATGTTGCCATTTGACAATTTGAGGAGTTTTTCCAACAGGTTCAGATCCACCTGCTGCAGTTTTGACAGAAGCCAGAAGAGGGAGCCACACTGCTGGTTGTAACTGACTCTCTTACTGCTGTAAAGGTCAATGTTTTGCTTTTGAATGAAAAATCCATGTCTTTGTGTTTTTATCTTAAAAGTCAGAGAGAGCTTTAAGATACCAATATTATGCTTTTTAAACAGTGATGCCATATAACATAAGTTTATATCTGACACATTTTGAAAGTAATTTGTATGTTGCATTATAGAGTCTTATTGTTCTAGTAGTAGTTGTTTTCCTAGATCACGTTCCTATTGTGATTTCAATTCAGTTCATTTCAGTTGTATTTACATAGCATCAAATCACAACAAGTCATCTCAGGGCACTTTTCACATGGAGCAGGTTTACAGAGACCCAACGATTCCCCCCCGAGCAAGCAAGCATGGGATCAGAGAAAGATTAGTTTAACCAGTGATATGAAGAGCAAATGTTGATCAAAATAGTGAATGCCAAACTGCTTTGTCATCAAATGAATGAAATAAATACAAAGTGTCCTCTTTCATCATAACATATGTTGAAATATATGTGTCATGACAGACTTTCTCACTGTGAAGTTGTGGCCTCAGCTATTAAGTCTAACCCCTCCCATCTGAGAGAGCCCAAACTGTAGACTGTAGATTCTGAGGTCAATTTACTGGCTACAACCTTGGTATTTTTCTTTCTATATATTCAATTCAAATCCCTCACTGAAGTTTCAAATGTTTGATTAATGCATTTTCGGAGCACAAATCTGAAGAATTAATTTTTTTTTTAGGAATTTAAAATCCATAATCTTGTTCTGTGTAAAAATGACTCACAAAGTTTAAACTATGATGAGGCTTTAGCAGTCTGAGTTTCACATATCAAGTATCAAGTGTTGAATTTGGGTTATGCACCATGTTGTGACAATTGTGAGGATTCTGCTGCCTTAATAACATTCCTGGATCAATGAACGTGTGTTCTGCAGCTTACACATGTAGGTATTTGTAGAACTGTGTACAGGATGCTCAAAGCAAAAGAAGCCCCCAGCCCATGCACACACAGAGTCTGGTGACATATAAATGGAATTTTATCCACATCATTTATTCTTTATTCAGAGAGAGGTGCTGCAGTTTGTCAGAGATCAGCTGTGCTTCTCTGGCATCAACATTGGAGTCCAACCCCTCCCATCTGAGAGAGCTGGAGCTGAGTAACAACAACCTGCAGGATTCAGGAGTGAAGCTGCTGTGCGATTTTCTAGAGAGTCCACAATGTAGACTGAAAACTCTGAGGTCATTTCACGAACTGTCTGTTATTATTGTTGATCTTGTGTTTTAATGAATAATGACTGATCATTGATATTGATCCTTCAGAACACACACACATAGACACACATACACAAACACACACACACACACATAGATTAATGCAGCTGTGCTCCTCTGGCCTCATCTCTGAAGTCCAACCCCTCCCATCTGAGAGAGCTGGAGCTGAGAGAGAATGAGCTGTAGGATTCAGGAGTGAATCTGCTGTTTGATCTTAAAGAGAGTCCAAACTGTAGGCTGGATGGTCTGAGGTCAGTAGAGAGTAGGGAGAGAGTCAGCTAATCAGATCATCCAGAAGCTTGTTGTGATCATGCATTTGAGTTGATGTGAAGATGATTGTTGTTGTGTTCATGTCTGGGAACTAAAGCTGGATTACAGCTGACAGCCTTACAACATCTATGGTGACCTAGAGTGAGTCTAATAATAACAACAATAATTTGGGATTGCGATCTCTTTCAAGCATATGTGCCTGATAAAGTCCACTGGACAGTGACCACTAATTACAAGATCAAATACACCAGCCGAAACAATTTTATTGCTCCTATTTGATAAGATTAAATCAATTAGTGTTGAATTCAAAGGGTTTTCTAGATTAGGTTTAGTAGGTTTAGTGATTAGCTGTGAAAGACTAAGACTGTGTTGGGATGGGTAGGAGTGCATTCGGTTATTAGTGATAATTCATAACTTTCATAGATAATTATGAATAAGAAAATCTAGATTTGACATGAATCTCTGACACTCCAGAGCTATACTCAAAAGCACGGCTCACAGTTTTCAAAAACAACTGTCTTTACGTAGGCAGGTTCGGTACACAGGCAGGCAGTCAGAGAAGGCAACAAGACAAAAAAGTGCTGGGCAGATGCAGAGTAAAAAAAAACTAAAAGTCTATGACAGGGAAGATAATGCTGGAACACTTGCAACAAAGGCCAAGACAACTGGCACAGGGATCACACAGACTAAATACACAAGGGGAGTGAGGGTAATGAGACACAGGTGGATGAAATTAGGGGATGATGACAGGGACAGGAGAAGGAAATGCACAAGGGCAGGAAGTGGATCTGAAATGAAAAGAGAGATGAAAGGAGAGATGACCTTTGTTTTTATTTGGTGCTATATAAATAAAATTGAATTGAATTATTCTGTATCCTTTACCTAAATTAAGATTAAACATGACAATTAACTTTAATCTTTGTTGTTATTTGACAAGTGCTAATAAATAAAACAATTCGTATACGGGCAAGTAAAAACTGAATTTGGGTTAGATTTCTGACCCACTTGTCCAACTGGGCAAATGAAAATAAAAAATTTATGACATTAATGCAATGTTTAAACCATTAATACCACACTAAACAAAATATGTTAACAGTAACAGTGCTGCATTCGCATTCACAAATTTATGCTTTCCATGTTGTGTTTTTTATTTCTTATTGGAAAACCTTTGTGCCCTAAAAAATGTGACACTGAAGGCCAAATGATGAAATTCCAAGCCTGGTTACAAATCATTTCATCAGTTTTGGATTATGCTGATGTTGTATATCAGGTTGCATCCAATCTTCCCCCTCTCAATATAGTTTATAATCGAGTATGCAGATTTGTTCTTGGCTGTCCTTTTGTCCATTTTTTGTCAAAAATGCCCCGTTTTCTTATTATTGGATCAGTTATACATGTCCACAATAACATATGTATAATTATGTTTTATCACTTTATTGCTTGATGCTGTCAATGACATTACTACTTTTCTATAATTCATGAATGAATTATCAATTTTCAGTATGATTTTGTGTCTTATTATTTGAAAGTTATTGTTTCTTGTCTGTTTTTTTTTTGTCACATTTAGTATCATTTAACTACCTTGTTATTGTTTTTTTATTAAATTTTTTGTCCAATTGTGCTTATATTGTATTATTGTCATTGACGACCCCCTTGAAAATGAGATTATACATCTCAAGGAGTTCCTAATAAAGAATTTCTTCAGTTTGTAACTTCCTCAAACTGATGTTTTGGTATAACTGCCTGACAGTTAGAGGGGATAAACATCTTCATCTAATAAGAAACATGTCCATATTTGGTAAAAAAGAAGTTTGGTGTCTCATAAAAGTTGCTGCTGTCACTGCTCAGCGGTTGGGTAACTTCTCGAAAGGACAGATGCTGCGATGGAGATAACTTCTGTGTGTACATGATGTTTAAAGATTTATTGGTTTCACACAGCTGACACATGTATAACCACTCGGACTCATCATATGACAGCCAAGTATTCCTGATTTATTCCATGATTTATATCCACTACCAAAGAGGAAGTAGTGTGTCCTTCATGTAGAGAGGTGGACAGGTTATGTCAGGTTATAATGGACCAAAACATTTCTATGTTGTCATCAAGTTAATACAAATGAGTCTTTAAAACAGTTGAGTTCACATTGGGGTACTCACTTTTCTCTGTGCTTGCCTGAGAACAGACTGCTCATATACTAACTGGAGTAACTGGTGTTTATTCAGAACAGATTAATTGTTTCAGGAACATCTTCCTTTGTTCCTACAGTATGTGACTATAGATACATCATTAAAATGCTGATAAAAAAAACAGAAATAAATAAAAATAAACAGCTGCTTAATCAATAAAAACAGACTCAGCAGTTTGTCTAAATGTGAGAAGAAGTATTAGTGGTATTTATTCTGTGTAATCAGTAAAGTATAAGTAATATTTGCACTGTGTTTTTGCAGTGAAGGATCTTGGTCTGTTTACAGTTTTTACAGTCTCTGGTTAATCACCCTTTTGCAGACTTCAGTGTTTCGTGGGACATAACTAACATGAATTTGTAACTTCCTCAAACTGTTGTGGTGTAACTGCCTGACAGTAAGAGGAGATAGACATCTTCATCTTATAGGAAACACGTCTATATTTCATATAAAGTTCTGAGTGTCTTCTCCTAAAAGTTGCCGTTGTTACTACTCAGCTATTGGGTAACTTCCTGAGAGGACAGATGCTGCAATGGAGATAAGTTTCACGTGTGTACATAATGTGTAAATATTTGTTGGTTTCACACAACTGATACATGTATAGCTGGCTGAACTGATCATATGACTGCCAAGCATTCCTGATTTATTCCATGATTTACATCCACTACAGAACAGAAGTGTGTCCTTCATGCAGAGAGGAGGACAGTTTGTATCCAATCACATTTGTCTTTTTACTAACTATCTCTGATCAGACCCACCGGACGGGGCTGAAGCATATAAAAAGCGGAGCTAAAATCAACAAATAGCAGCTGTGCAAAGGCCTTAGGGTCTTCCAAGTGCTTAATAGTCAAATGGTACCGTTAATGGCATCATGTGTGCGCTGCCCTCACTTGTATGCAAATTGGAATAAATCGAGTACAGATATGACCTCTGCTTTGAGTACAGACACCATGTTTTTTTTAATAATTTCATCACAGCCACAGGTCTATAATGTCTGTTTTCAATGAAAAGGTTTTTTGGAATTGAAATAATGATAATGTATTTTTTTCCACAGGGCAGGGACAATATGTGAGTCTACAGAATGCTGGGAAACAGCGCACCATCCTGGGGTTAGTTCTTCTACTGAGGTCTTAAAGAGAAGAGCGGAGATGCCATCTGGGTTTATTTGTTCATACATGTCTAAAAATGTGACTGCATCTTACATGGGTCAAACATCAGCCTGAAGATTGAGTCAGAAGTTGAGATGGTGTCCATCACATTATTAGATTCCAAAGAAAAGTCCTGCGTTTCAAACCATAGATAAAAATCATTCCGTTTATTCAGATTATTAAGGGTGAGGCACTTCCTATTTGTGTTCATATTGTTTACTACTGTCATAGAGTCCAGTAGCTTTTTAGATTCCATTGAGATAAAAGTTTGCTCTAAAATCTCCCTGTTTCTTCAGGTTGATGCGGGCCATTAGCTTCTGAGTTATATAAGGCTTATTGTTTGGATACACTGTAATGTCATTTTTGGTAACCACACTAGCGACACAAAATTGTATGTAGTCTGTTATTGTTTCAGTGGCCTCATCAAGTTCCATATAATGAAAAAGGTCCCTGTTTGTGCAAAGGAAAGATAACTTGAATGTCTCTATGCTGTCTTTCGACCATACAGTCACTGTGTTGGTCTGTGGTTTACTACTCCATTGATGTCTTTAAAAACCCGTCTAAAGACCCATCTCTTCTCTTTAAACTCTTCATTGTCATCATGAAGTCGTGTCTGACCACACTCTGGCCTTTATTTGCTTGTATTTTATTTTTTGTTTGTGCAATGCTGTTTGTGTTGTAATTTTATCTTTAATTTATATTTTATTTATGACTGTTTTGTTATTTTGATCTTGTGTTTTTGTTTGATTGTAACCATCAGTCAAATTATCCCATAATTTTAATCTCTCTGTAAAGCACTTTGGTGTCTGCTGTTTTAAAATGTGCTCCATAAATAAGTTGACTTGACTTAATTGTTGTGTACAATTCCCAAATAACCAGCGCCAGCAATAATCCTTATGTAATTTAGCCACGGTGTTCTTAACTCAGCATACACTTGTTGTAGTCACAGCATACAGACCAGTAAAACGGCCAATACAGGCTAATAAAAAATAGTAAAAAGAGGCAGAAAAGCATGAAAGGAGTGAGTCATGGTTTCAAGAAGGGCAGTTACACTGTATTATAACAATCAGACAGATGAACTGATAAACTCTTTCTAATAAAGTTGCGTCATCATGTTTGGATGGTGATATGTGTATAAGTAGAGGTGTGATTGTGGAAGTTGTGGTCAGCTGGTGACTCTACTGCCATCAGACACCATGGGTACTGTTTCTTCTTCTCTGTCTGTTTATCTGACTGATTTATTCGATTTATATAAATCCAGCTTTCATACTTTAAAACAGAACTATGAGAATTTTAGACAAAACTATTTAAAGAACTAACAAACTGTTCATGAAATTAAAGGCTCCAAAATAATTTGGTGGACTTTAAGACTGTTGGCATCATGTTTAGAGCTACTGACAGGATGTTGACTGTCCTTCTTGTCTTTCAGGTTTTGGCTTCAGGATGACTTCCCGTGTTTTGTCGGCCTTCTTCTTCGTCTCTTTGGTTTTATCCATCACTGCTGATCCCACCGGCCTCAAGCTGCGGATCACCAACAGAGCTCTGGATGTTTGTAAGATCTGCACACAGATTCAACACTGATCATCTGTCAGAAACATCCAAACTCTTATAAACTAAATATCTGTAGATGAGCTGATCATCTTTTTCTTCTCTTTCTTCTTGAGTTCGAAATGGATCCAAATATGATGTTTGAATGTAAAATATTCATTAACGCTTAAACTCACAGTATTTAAAAAGCAAATCCATTATGAAACTTAAAATATACTATAAACATAATATTTTATTAATCAGAACTCATCGTGATTTTTATTTTTCAAGTTTTATTGGACTTAATGTTAATTGTTTTGACTTTATCTGTCCACAAGTGTAAAATAATGTTCTCCATAAAAAAGAAAAAACGTTCTCCATAGCGTTAAATCCATAAATAACAAAACTTCACTGAGAATCATCAACAATTCTACTGTTAGCAAAATGTTCACTGAAAACACAATATTTGTTTTAGTATAGAAACATAAGTAGTATTTGTACTGTATTTTTGCAGTGAAGGAGTTTGGTCTGGAGTTCTTGCAGTCTCTGGTTAATAAAAGTTTTCGAGATTTCACTGCCCAGGTGGGCAGAACTAAGATAACAGTCAAAAGGTAAAATATAATTAATTAATATTATTATTATTATTATTATTATAATATTATCATGTTTCTTTCTTTCTTTCTTTTCCTTCTTAAACATGTATTTAAAATGTTTTTCTTGTATGTATCATATTTGTACTGATTTTGTCATTCAGTTATTTTTATTTTTCAATTTTTCTTTTTATTTTAATTTTTTAAATTTTATTAATTGTTTTCTTTCCAATTTAGATTTTTACTCTTAAAAACTCTTTCCTGACATCCCTGAATGAAGACTCCCATATAAAGACATTATTACTGAATATAAATACATTCAAGGATGCTGCTGAAAGAAAGTGATCATAAACAGTTTTGAAAATGTGTTTGACTTCATAAAAGGATTAAAATTTGTCATTTATTTTCCTTTATAACCTCCTCATCTCCTTGTTTTCTCTCAGGTTTAAATTAACTCGTCTTGTTGTGGATCCGGCTCAAACAGATGTTCGTTTCCAGGAGAACTCTGGTCTCAAGTTTGAAATCAAGGACATAACCTTCACTGGAGAATTGGCTAGAGACATCAGTGTATTTAGAAAATTAAGGTACGTAAAAAAACCTGAAGAAACTGTTCAGCACAGTTTGATGCCTCGACTGCAGTAAAGCTATGATCAGTGTTTTTACTGTATCAATCGAGTCTTTGCAATGTGGTCGTTTTACATCTTTGTGTACATTTTAACATTATTTTGTCCTACCTGCATTCTACACACCTGCCTCTACTCTGCGTCTGATTGGCTCTGACCCTGATATCTTTACCCAAACTACCTCACTCCTCATGCCTAAACCTAACCAAGGAAGGCACATCCACAGTCGTTTTAAGACTCTTTGTGGTCACATCAAGTCTTTGTAATGTGGTTTTGAACATATTCACATGGTGTGTTTTATGTTGCAGGATCAGTAAAAAAAACGTTGTCTTCAGTGGAAGAGGTGTGAGCGCCAAAATCGAAGTGGAACTGTACAGAAACC
The DNA here is from genome assembly GCA_029490765.1 of Euthynnus affinis. Taxonomy (NCBI): domain Eukaryota; kingdom Metazoa; phylum Chordata; class Actinopteri; order Scombriformes; family Scombridae; genus Euthynnus; species Euthynnus affinis. The sequence continues at coordinate 15,097,662 of CM055856.1, read as the reverse complement.
CACAAGGACGTCTGAATGTCGAGATACCAACCTGCGAAGTCAAAGCTGATGACATCACCACAAGGCACAGCGGCAGAACAGGGTAACACAAGATCAAGATGAGGTCTGGATTCAGACCAGTTTCTGCTCTGTTTAGGTTATAATGACTCAGTGTTTTCATTGGTCAGGGACTCCTCAGGTAGAGCTGCAGATAGGGATGTGACCCTATCAAATGTCATTATCATCATCAAATGTTCATAAAATATTAAGCTGTAACACGTTGCAACTCTGCACCACAAACTGGCTCGATGTGATTGGTCATAGGTACAGATGTGATATTGACAGATAAATAAAAAGAGCGGTTAAGTATTTATAGTAGTATATAGTATAATTAAGCACATGTGACACATGCTAACATGCTAGCACGGCTAAATATATATCATCTGTCTGTGATGTTAGCATGTGATGACCCTGATGATTCTGTTTGTTTGTTTCTAGGTGGTTTTGGGACAAACTCAAACGAGTTTACAAATCGGCCTTCAACAAGAAGGTTTGTTCCACCTTCAGAAAACTTTATCAAAAAACTGAACCAGGTCTGGATGAGTCCCAAACCTGCTTGTCCAACAAAAAACACATTAGATATTAATAAAGAGGTCTTCAGGAGACGTGGAGGAAAATGTTTCTTCTTCTGTGTTCTGGAACAACATGAAGATCAGTTCTGAGTTACCTGACTCACCTGAGCATCTGAAAGAAGTCCAGAAACACAACAACACTCAGTCTACCACCATGCTAGCAGCTCTATGAGGCTGGGCTAAAGTGCTAACATCAGCATGCTAACATATTTTATATCTTATTCTGTTGTATTTATTCTTGTTTTGCTATTTTATTGTTAATTTTATGATTCTTTGTTTTTATGTTTAATCGTGTTATGTTGCATGATAGAAATCAAGTTTATAATTATTACTATGCCAACATGCTCAGAGTGATAAGCAGAGTAGATATAATATTCACCAGCCACTGCAATCTAAAACAGAAAGGGCCGATAGTTCATTCTGAGATGGCAGTGAACATAAAACTGAAGTTAACATAAAAAAATCCACTAGTACCTGCATAACAGCCCTGTCTGTCTGTCCTTAGTTGTGTCCTGCTGTTCAGAGGATTGCTGTGCCTAAAATTAACAACATGTTGGAGAGTCTCACCATGACAGCGAAGCTGTACGAACTTCAGAGTGCTCAGAAGAAAGAGAAGATCAACATCGACTACAGTCTGAGCAACGACGTCACAGTGACCTCAAACTACCTCGATGTGCCCTTTAAAGTAAGACACGAAACATTAGATGTCTCACACTGATCCTAAACATGAACAAACAAAACAAAACTCTTTTTGTTTTTTAACAGTTCTCACAGTGTCATAAAAAAACAAATAGACGGGAGGTGAGGGAGTGACTGAACAAACAGAATGAATGAGACACCTGAGTGTTGTTAACGTCACTGTATTTGATTTAAAAGCAGAGAATTCTTCTAGAATCTGTAATAAAATGATTTGTGTGTTTCAGGGTCTAATTTTCAGGCAGGGGGAGACTGTTGACCTCACCTCCATAAGGAGTCGTAGAGATCCAGTTTTCACTGAAAGTGACCGGATGGCTTACCTGGGTGTTTCTGAGTTCTTCTTCAACAGTGTCGCCATGTCGCTCTATAAGGCCGGACCTTTTCGGTTTGACCTTCCAAAGGTGAGAACTGCTGAGAACCACCTGACAACTACAGCTGTAGTCAATCAAAGAAAACCTTTGTCAATTCAAATCGTACAACCAATCGATTAGTTGATGGGGGAAAAGAAGGGACATTCACGTAATATAGTAAACAAGGCAAGCCACTAGATATCAAACAAAAGCCAGAGACTTTATCATATTAAGCTGTTGTGAGTTATAAATTCACCACTTCTAAGCAGAAGGCAGAAGATAATGTTAACTCAGAGCTTGACAACCCAGGGCGAAGCCTCTCTTCCTCTGGGCAGCTCTCCTGCTCCATCTCAGACTCACCTCGGTCGGTGGCTGTCTCCTCAGCCTCCCACTGTGTGTGCAATACTATCTTATTCTTCACATTTTTTCCATTTTATGGCGATTGAAAACCAGCATTAAGGTGCATTACTGCCACCCATCATGTTGGAGTGTGAACAAGAGTTATCTGCCCCAACAAACAAACACGGTGCTATCTTCTTACTAAACTTTCAAGGGTTTGAAGCCCCAGATGTGGTACTCAGGGTGAGTCACCCGATTTGACTGTCGCCAGCCTATTGAATGGGCGTTATCAGCACACATCAGTCCCAAACTTATGGGCTAGTAGGGGTTCACTAACCTAATAGTGTGCTGATGGAGCCCCGCCCACCATCAAAGCAGAAACTTAAGAAGACGTGGTTTGTGAAGGAGGCAACCCTGTCTCCTCAAAATTACGTTGACACACAACTAAATTGCATTCTCAATTACATTTCCACGAAAACGTATTATGTTCGTGATTACGTTTGTTTGTAACGTATCACGAATACGTTTCTATCAACATATCTTTGCTTTCCTACAGTGCTATTAGCTATTTTAATTCGAACAACCTTTCTCTGTTTTAACATACATAGAAAGAAATGACGAACTCAAATTTTCTGGCCATTGTTGTCTAACCTCATAAGAAGGGACTGAAAAAAGAAAGAAATCCTAAATGTGTCAAAGGGAATTCCCAGTGACGTCATGCGTAGTAAGGTCCCACAAAATGGACCCCTTCTCTCCGCCCCCCACAACATCCCCTTTTTTTCGCTTTAGTTCGTCTTCTTCGTCGCTCTTTCAACAGACAGTGGATGGCTCAACAAACCAGACAGACTAGCGACCCCACGTGTGTCTACATTGAAATGACATCTTCATTCTTGAAAACCCGAGGTTGCAAGCAAGACGAGTTGGCGGGTTTTCAGTCCGCCAAAAGAGTAATCCGTAAATTGTTGGTGCGCGCGCAAACACCCACCCCTCCCCCCACCACATCGTTATCAACAGAACTAAGATACGTACCAGCAGCCACCAGATATTATTTACCACATTGTGTGAAGATGATATGGATCTTAATGTGAGTCAGTCAGTATAATGAGTCTGTTCCTCTTCTAGTAGTGTTCCCTCATGTTACACTTCAGCGTTCACAGGTGAGAACTGCTGACTACCACATGACAACCTTCACAAAAAACATCACATGATTCTCCACAGACCAACATCACATCTGATAAATGATCCTGATTAAAAATAAAAACCCTGAATGTTACTCTTCCTCTCATCACCTCAACAGATGGATTGGAAGAAAAGAGTGGGGATTTGGTTTCTGGGACTTTCTAAGGTAAAATGTGCAAACAGTAGAAAGAGTTGAATATAGTCTGTGTCTTTTCTGCTTGTTTAACGTCTCTTTGTGCCTATTTTAAATCTTTTTATGGTATTTTTGAGTGTTCTCATAGTTATTTTACAACTCTTTGCAGTCGTTTTGTGTGTCTTAGAACTTTTTTTGAGTCTTTTAGTAGAAAGATTGCAAAGAAAAACATCAGGAATTATTTACTGTTATTTACACTAATAGCAGAGCAGCACAGAGCAGCTGGAAGCAGTTCACACAGTTCAGTGTCCAGGCTGCTGCTTAGGTTGATTTGTGTATTATATTATGACAGTATACTGTATATTGCTGGTTGAATCTTCTGCTGTGCTGGTTTCATAATGTTGATGCTGTTTCTTTAACTGAAGGGTCCTATGACAGTGAAGCTCAGTAAGGCGCCCATCATCAGGATCACTAGAAACGGAGTCTCTACCACCGTGAATGCTGAAGTGAAATCTTTAGCAGCTAAAAGGAGGCCAGTCCTTCCTGTGGTAAACATACAACACACACACACACACACACACACACACACACACACACACACATTCTGCGTAAGACTCTACATAATCCCTCTCAATGGCAAATGGTACCAGAGCCCTTGACTGGCTCAGAGAAAGAACATGCAGCAGTCACTTCATGACACATACCCTGCTTTATATACAATCAGGCTGATCATAGCTTTCCTCCTTCCCCCTCCTTAATTCTTACACGTGATGTGATTTTGTCATACATTCAGTCTTTTCTTCTTTTTATCTCACTGTGCGTCTTCTGCAGGTCTGTCAGTTGAATATGAAGGCTGACATCAAAGGAAACCGTCTGTTTCTTCATTTTAAACGCTCCACCAGGTAAGAACACAAACATACACTCACATGCTCTACAGATAAATCTTTATTATCATTATTATTATTATTATTATTAATAATGATAATAAATATTTCTAATGCAACACAAAGTACTGAACATAAATGCAAAGAATCATTTACATTAAAACATGTGAAAGTACATCAGACTGAGCTGAAGCACCCGTTCACTATCTGTCATGTTCAACATGTATATTTAAATGATTTTAAAATGGATATAAGTGGACTTTTATATTTTTCATATAAGAAAATTGTCCTTTAATGTCACATTTGCATTCCTATAATAGTGATTAAGAGGGGCAAAAGCAGGATCTTTCAACTACGGCTGCAACTAATTATTATTTTCTTAATCTGTTGATTATTTTATGTTTGGTTCATAAAATGTCAGAAAATGTTGAAAAATGTGGATCAGTGTTTCCTAAAGCTCAAGATGACATCATCAAATGTCTTGTTTTGTCCACAACTAAAAGAAAAATCAGTTTACTGTCATAAAGACTAAAGAAAAAAGAAAATATTCACATTTAAGAATCAGAATCAAAGGATTTGGACATTTTTTCACTTTAAAAATTACTTAATTGATTATCAAAATATTTGCCAATTAATGTAATAGTTGGTAACTAATCAATTAAACTTTGTCTTTTTCAGATGTCAAGTCAAACCTAAAACATTCAGGGGAAGAGCTGTGGTACGAAATTACAACTGTAATCTTCTGTAATAAAAAAATAAAATAGACAATAAAATAATAATAATAATAATAATAATAATAATAATATGTGTGTGTTATTTATTTGCAGAGGGGGTTGGTGAACTTGGTCTCAAGAACCAGGCTTAGACGCTACTTGAACAGTAAGCACTGACCAACATACTTCACTGTTTTCTTATTCTTAAAATATATGTATATATATATATATATATATATATATATATATATATATATATATATATATATATATATATATATATATATGTATATATATATATATATATATATATATATATATATATATATATACATACACATATATATATATATAATGTGTGTGTGTGTGTGTGTGTACACAGAAAAGTTTCAGAAAGGAGTTGTGATCCCGCTGCCTGATGGAGTCCACTTCACTGAGGGGAAGATCGACTATCATAATGTGAGTTTGTAGCGAAAACAAAATTTCTCAAAATAATTTATCAGGAGAAAACAACTTTTTCCTATTATATTATATTATATTATATTATATTATATTATATTATATTATATTATATTATATTATATTATATTATATTATATTATATTATATTTGGTATTTATTAACTGGCATGTTGCATCTAACTGCATTAAAAGAATAATTGCCATCACAGCTGTTCTCACCTCCTGTAAAAAAGAACTGTTCATTTAGTTCATCTTTTTTCCTGAGGGAGGTACGAGACTGTAGTGAATGAAGAGCAGTGACACAAAACGTCACTACAACACCAAACATGCACGTTTCAAACAAAAGTTTCCCCAGAACAGAAAAGTAAAAACTACAAAACTGAACCAGCTGAAGTCGTCATATCAAGCCTCCAGCAGTTATTGTAGACTTTCAAACATTTCCAGTAATCAGTGAAGAACCCACACTGTGGTGACCTGCATGTTAACAGTCTTTAAATTCTCAAACTTCATTTCTATCAAATCCACGAGTAGGTGAGCAAAACCATCTTAATGTCATATATCATTTTGTTGAAGAAACAAGACATTTGTGACAGTTTTTAGCTTGTCATGTTTAACACTAGGTTGAAATAACAAGATTTAATAAGAATAAAATAATAAGATTTTAAAGTTAAACTGATGTTGTGTCGGTGCTGTATTGACGCAAACTGGGTAAAATTCTAACCCAGTGATTTCTAATGTGCAGTATTAGTATGATGTGTTTTATTAGTAATATGTTTTATATTTAATTATGCAAAACATAACAGGTGACAACAGTCAGTAAACTGTCATTATCTGTGTTGTTGTGGTTGCAGGGCTTCATAGTGATTGGAGGGAACCTGAACTTCACTCCAGCTGGGAGGCAGAAGGTGTTGAAAAGAATTGGCAGATAGATGATCAGAGTTTAACATGAGCTACTTTCTGTATCTTATAAACTTTGCTGTTTTCAGTCAGTCACACCAAACCTCATATGGTTAATGTTAGATTTAATAAATCACATTTAAAGACAGAAACAGCAGGTTTGTGATGATCCTGTCAGCTTTCACTTTCTCTCTCATGTAATCACTGATTTTAGATTTGACTCTTGTGCAGTTGTGATACTTCTGTACCTGTATAAATACTGTTACAACAAGGTAAAAGTACTGTTACAAGTGTCACATCCTACTGCAGATTTTTACTCTTATAACTTGTTATTCTGATTCTTTCTCTACAATAAAACGCTTCAGCATCACTGACTCTTGTTTTTATTGAGAACAGAACTTTTCATTGTAGAGTTTTTCAGGTAGTCAAATCAAATGGAGGATGGTAAATATAGTGCACTCTACAGAAAACAGGGAGATTTCAGACACGATGACACAGTCAGATCCCACTCTTCATCACCATCCTCTTCATCAGGAGAGGGCTCAGTGCAGGGAAACTCCTTCACCTGAGAGACAGATTCACATTTATTCACATCTTCAATTTGTACATAAAACACAAAAAACTTTAAATATATATATATATATATATATATATATATATATAGAGAGAGAGAGAGAGAGAAAAAAGGTTCAATGCTTGTCTGAGACGGAAAAGGTGTGATGGGAACAAACTTGATGAGAGGAAGAAGTGCTCAGATCCTTCTTGCATGAAAAATCCTATTACAGTAGAGGTATATAAGTATTATGAGCTTGATGTATTAATTTTGAATCTAATTTGAGCCCATATTTTTATTTTACAACAGACTCATTATTTAATAATTTAGCAAAGGATGTTGTCATTTGATGAGTTTTTCCAACAGGTTTAGATCCACCTGCTGCAGTTCTGACAGAAGCCAGAAGAGGGAGCCACACTGCTGGTTGTAACTGACTCTCTTACTGCTGTAAAGGTCAATGTTTTGCTTTTGAATGAAAAATCCATGTCTTTGTATTTTTATCTTAAAAGTCAGAGAGAGCTTTAAGATACCAATATTATGCTTTATAAACAGAGATGTCATATAACATAAGTTTATATCTGATAAGTAATTTGTATGTTGCATTATAGAGTCTTATTGTTCTAGTAGTAGTTGTTTTCCTAGATCACGTTCCTATTGTGATTTCAATTCAGTTCATTTCAGTTGTATTTACATATCATCAAATCACAACAAGTCATCTCAGGGCACTTTTCACATGGAGCAGGTTTACAGAGACCCAACGATTCCCCCATGAGCAAGCAAGCATGGGATCAGAGAAAGATTAGTTTAACCAGTGATATGAAGAGCAAATGTTGATCAAAATAGGGAATGCCTGTTTTGTCATCAAATGAGTGAAATAAAAACAAAGTGTTCTTCCTTCATCATAACGTATGTTGTAATATATGTGTCATGACAGACTTTCTCACGGTTGTCTCTCAAAGACTCACTGTGAAGTTGTGGCCTCAGCTCTTAAGTCTAACCCCTCCCATCATAGAGAGTCAAAACTGTAGACTGTAGACTCTGAGCTCAGTTCACTGGCTGTAACTTTGGTAGTTTTCTTTCTATTTATTCAATTCAAATAGAAATCAAATGTTTGATTCATACATTTTTTGAAGAATTACATTTTTTTAGAATCCATAATCTTGTCTGTGTAAAAATGACTGAAAAAAGTTTAAACTAATATGAGGCTTTAGCAGTCTGAGTTTCACATATCAAGTATCAGTTGATGACTTTAAATAACATCCCTGCATCAATGAACGTGTGTTCTGCAGCTTACACATGTAGGTATTTGTAGAACTGTGTACAGGATGCTTAAAGCAAGAGGAGCCCCCAGCCCTTGGACACACCAAGTTTGGTGACATATAAATGGAATTTTATCCACATCATTTATTCTTTATTCAGATGAAGGTGCTGTAGTTTGTCAGGGATCAGCTGTGCTTCTCTGGCATCAGCGTTGGAGTCCAACCCCTCCCATCTGAGAGAGCTGGATCTGAGTAACAACAACCTGCAGGATTCAGGAGTGAAGCTGCTGTTTGGTTTTCTGGAGAGTCCACACTGTAGACTTAAAACTCTCAGGTCATTTCACTGACTGTTATTATTGTTGATCTTAATGTTTAACAACTGATCCTCACTGATGTACTCACATAACTTACACCCATTAAGTTATTTTTCTGTTTTCTGTGTTTCATTTCTCAATGTTCAAAGTTTAGTCTGTGGAAGATAAGTGATTCTTAAAGAAACTGTATAAAATATTCACTGTTAGTTGTTAAAGTGAATTAATGTTTATAGCGTTTGGCAAAGTATCACATCTGTATGCAAAATATTCTCTTAACTAGTATTTGTTTTAAAGTACTCAAGTTTACTTAACAATATAAATATTATTTTATCACAATCTTTAATGTGTTTTAATGAATAATGACTGATCATTGATATTGATCATTTGGAACACACACACATTCAAAGAAGTACACAGAGAGATTAATGCAGCTGTGCTCCTCTGGCCTCAGCTCTAAAGTCCAACCCCTCCCATCAGAGAGAGCTGGAGCTGAGACACAATGACCTTCAGGATTCAGATGTGAAGCTGCTGTTTGATCTTAAAGAGAGTCCAAACTGTAGACTGAAGTCAGTAGAGTATAATAGTCTTGTATTAAACACAATTAGTATCAAAGAAAAGATCGAGTATTTCTTTGTGAACATCCAACCTTTTCAGTGGCTGCTTTCCTCATTGAAGCTGCGAGAATGGTGACAGGCTTCAGGATTGGACAGAAAGACAGAGAGAGAGAGAAAACAGTCAGCCAATCAGATCAGCCAGAAGCTTGTTGTGATGATGTTTTTGAGTTGATGTGGAGATGACTGTTGTGTTCATGGCTGCGGGAAATAAAGCTGGATTACAGCTGACAGCCTTACAAGATCTATAGAAACTTAGAGTGAATCCATCTGACTGTACCTCCCTGGGTTCATACAGTATTCAAGCCTAGATCTGATATCTACTACTGTAAAATTGAATTGAATTATTCTGTATCTTTTACTTAAATCAAGATTAAACATGACAGTTAACTTAAGTCTTTGATGTTATTTGATAACCATTAATAAATAAAACAATTTTTACACAAGCAAGTGAAAACCGAATTTGGGAAAGTAGATTTCTGACCCACTTTTCCAACTGGGCGAGAAAAAAACATTAATGTTGAACCCTGCAAAGTCTAAACACTTAATACCACACTAAACATAATATAGTTTATAATAGACTAAAAAAAAAGGAAAAAAGTTTGGTGTCTTATCTCAGAAAAAATTGCTGTTGTCACCACTCAGCAGTTGGGTAACTTCCCGAGGTGACAGATGCTGCAACGGACCTAACTTCACATGTATAAATAGTGTTAAACAATTTGTTGGTTTCACACAGCTGACATATGTATAACTGATCAAACTTATCATATGACAGCCATGTATTCCTGATTTATTCCATGATTTATGTCCACTACCATGATTTGTGTCCTTCATGTGGATTCCTTAAACATCAATCAGTTTAGAATATTTATTAAATGACACTTTATTCAGGAAGGATGTATTACAAATAGAAATAATGACATTAAAACATTTGTAACATGTGAAAGGATAGTCCTAAGTTTGTATTTAGGAAAAGAGATGCATGAATGTAATACATTTGTTGTTTGTATCAAACCTGAGATATGGTCAAGATAATAATTATAAAAAATGTTTTTAATATGATTCTTTTCTCTGTGCTTACCTGATAACAGACTGGTGTTTATTCTGCCACATAACTTTACAGCAGTCTGCACCAGACAAGCTTAGATTTTAACTTTATAGAGAGATTGCTATAATATGCCTACATCCCTCATTTGTTTCAGTTTCAAGATTAGCAGATGGGGCTGAAGCGTACAAAAAGTGGTGCTAAAATGAACAAATAGCAGGTGTACAAAGGCCTTGGTGTCTTCCAGGTGCTTAATAGTCAAATGGTACTGTTAATGGCATCATGTGTGCCCTGTCCTTGCTTGTATGCAAATTGGAACAAATCTAGTACAGAATTGACCTCTGCTTTGAGTACAAACACCAAGAATTTCATCACAATTGAAGTCACATCCTCAGGTCTATCCTGTCTGTTTTCAAGGAAAAGGTTTCTTGGAATTGGAATAATGATTATGAATTTTTCCTCAGGGCATGGACAATATGTGAGTCTACAGAATGCTGGGAAACAGTGCCCCATCCTGGGGTTAGTTCTTCTACTCAGGTCTAATAGAGAAGAGTGGAGATGCCATCTGGGTCTGTGGATTTCTTTGTGCATACTTATCTAAAACCTTACATGGGTCAAACATCAGCCTGAAGCTCGAGTCAGCAGATGAGATGGTGTCCATCCCATTATTAGATTCCAAAGAAAAGTCCTGTGTTCCAAATCTAAGATATAAATCATTCAGTTCATTGGCTTTATGCATCATTGGCGATGAGGTGCTTCCTAATTGTGTTCAAATTGGTTATAACTTTCATAGTTTGTTGAAAGTTCCTCTATATGTGGCCGAGACAAACTCTATTCAGGCCTACATTCAGGCCTATTCTAAACTATTTTTTATTAAAGCTGGGGACACATTAACACAAAGTGTCAAACTATTTTCTGAGCAATTTGCATAATGTCTGCAACGTGTCCTAAACTAGAGCTGAACCTTCTAGAAATGACCATATAAGTACAAACAAACATCGCAAAACTTAAACAACCACCTGAAATTCTGAGACAATACAGGAGCTGTGTGAATGCATCTTGCAGAAATCCTTTGATAACAATCTCAAAGAAGGTGAATAAGAGGAAGTTCAAAAATTTCATGTACTCTGTATGTGACAAAGGAAGTTCACTTTTTTTGTAAAGTCATGTGACAGCAGCATGAAATGGTCAGATGCGTTGAAGTTAGACAATATGTGGTAACACAAGGAAAAGGGTTTTGAAGAGATATAAAAAGGATTGCTTAAAGAAGAAAGGGGGGTCCTTGATTCCTTGGGAGAAGAGGACAACACTTTTTCTTTTTAAGAGATCTCGTAGAGATTCTCTTTAATTTTTGATTTTTGTATTTTACTGTTTTCGTATTTTTAGATTGCTTGCTTGTAAAAACCAAATAAAACTTGTTTGTATTTTTATACACTTCAACCAAAGTTCCTGACTCGTGCTCATCACTGAGGTTCTCTGGTGTTCCTTTAAGGTAAGAAAGACGCCTCCCTTGGGATCGACTGACAGTAGTTTTTGAAATTGTTCAGATTAAAAAAATATTGACGCCTGTTAAATTAAAAATTTAGTGCTGTGTATTAAATTAAGGAATCTTAATGATTCAGGTTCAGTGACTGATGCTTACTTATAGTTGTGCATATGTGTTAGGGGTTGAAATTCTATACAATATTGGGCTCAGGGTTTATAATTAGTAGGTTGCCCTATAAAACCAGGCTAGTGCCCTCGACCAGCAGAGTGGGCCTCCTCCAGAGATGACCTATTAGTAGGAAAACTCCAACAAACCTCCAACACCTATTGCACCTACACATTTAGTCATGACTTAGTCTGTCAGGACATACTTGACTATACAGGCCCATTGGTAGTGGTTTGAATTCTATGAAGTTTCATTCCATTAAAGACAACAGAATTGCTAAAATATCATGTTATAAGGTGACTTTAGCGCCCCCTTTGGGCAGAATTTTGTGAAATTTTACACAGTTCTGTAAGGTCACCTTGTGTACAACATCCCCAAATTTGATCGCGATCTGATTCATTATTGAGCAGTTATCGGCCATTAAGTGCATTAGGCCACGCCTCCAAAAGTTTGTTAGCCAATAACAGACAAACGCCAAGTGATATCTGAAAACAAATGAATAAATCTTGTTCAGGGTCCTCTAAATATGGTATGTACCATGTTTGGTGAAGATTGGATGAAATATGAGCCGACAGAAGCAAAACATATGTTTATGAAAAAAAACAAAATGGTGGAAAGATTTTACAGACGCAAATGGGCGTGGCCTATATCATTCTAATCAGGATCATTCAAGGAACATCCTGACCAAAAAGCTTTTTGATAGGACTTACTGTTCATGAGTTATTTGCCAAAATGCAAAACATTGAATAACTGACCACATGGTGGCGTGTTAAGCACGTCCAGGTGGGACACCTGTACATCAAATATGAACATTCTAGCTCTTTTAGTTTTTGAGATATTAGCTTTCAAAGAAATCCTCCCATAGACTGCTATTATAACTTTTATTTTTAAAAATTCATATAAAATCAATGGTTTATGATAAAAAGCTGAAAAGTAATAGCACACTTCACCTGAAAGAGCTGAACATTTTGATATATGAATGGTGTCTGTAGCTCAAAGTATAGAGCAGTTGAAACCGGACAAAAAATGTACGGAAGAATAATAATAAATGCTTTCAGCATTCACACTAATAAAGATTTGGATAACTACAGTGTGATGCATAAAAAAGGCAGAAAAGCAGCAGGACAAGCAGGCCATGGTTTCAAGAAGGGCAGTGATATTGTTTTGTAACGATCAGACAGATGAACTGATAAACTCTTTCTCATAAAGTTGCAGCATCATGTTTGGATGGTGATATGTGTATAAGTAGAGGTGTGATTGTGGAAGTTGTGGTCAGCTGGTGACTCTACTGCCATCAGACACCACAGGTACTGTTTCTTCTTCTTCATATTAAACTAACACAAATCCAGCTTTCATACTTCAAAACAGAACTGTGACAATTTTAGACAAAACTTCCTCTAAAGAACAAACAAACTGTTTTTATGAAATTAAAGGCTCTATAATGATTTGGTGGATTTTAAAACTGTTAGCATCATGTTTAGAGCTACTGTCAGGATGTTGACTGTCCTTCCTGTGTTTCAGGTTTTGGCTTCAGAATGACTTTCCGTGTTTTGTCCATCTTCTTCTTCGTCTCTTTGGTTTTATCTATCACTGCTGATCCCACCGGCCTCAAGCTGCGGATCACCAACAGAGCTCTGGATGTTTGTAAGATCTGCACACAGATTCAACACTGATCATCTGTCAGAAACATCCAAACTCTTATAAACTAAATATCTGCAGAATGTCTTTACCTGCCTTCTAATGAACAGAAACTCATCAGTTCTTCCAAACATTTACTCAAATAACAGTTTGAAGATCAAAACTTTAAAAGTTTCAGCACAATGTAGCAATAACATGATCTCATTTATTTAAACTCTTTAAAACTGATCAAACCTTTAACTCCTTGTCAGAATACATTATCGTTATCTTCTTCTTTTTGGGTTTGTAATTGATCCAAATGTGATGTTTGAATGTAAAATATTCATTAATGCTTAACCTGACAGTATTTAAAAAGTAAATCCATTATTTAAAATATACTATGAACACATAACAGAATAATATTTTATTAATCAGAACTCACTTTGTCTGATTATTATTTTTAAAGTTTTATTAGACAAAAATGAACAAAACAGAGCATCAACCCAGCAGCATGAATTATTTCAAATATCTTGTTATGTTATGTGGGTATTTTTTCTGTCTGAACAGATTTATTAAGGAAATGTTTCAGGAACAACAAGCAGCTACACAGTACACAGTATGATACTACTAGTGACACATCATTAATATGCTGATAAAACAACAGAAATAAGAAAGCAAACAGCTGCTTGATCAATAAAAACAGACTCAGCAGTTTTGATGTGAGAAGAACAAACGACAGAATGTACAAAATCAGCAGTGTTGAATCCATAAATAACAAAACTTCACAGAGAATCTACTGTTTGCAAAATGTTCACTGAACACGCAGTATATGTATTAGTATAGAAACATAAGTAGTATTTGTACTGTATTTTTGCAGTGAAGGATCTTGGTCTGGAGTTTTTGCAGTCTCTGGTTAATCACCCTTTTCCAGACTTCAGTGTTTCTGCGATAACCATCAAAGGGTAAAATATAATCAATCAATACTATCATAATTATATTAATAATATATAAATATTATTGTCATGTATTAGTATTGTATTAGTATTAGTTTCTTTATTTTCTTAAAATGTATTTAAATGTTTTTCTTGTATGTATCATATTTGTACTGATTTTGTCATTCAGTTATTTTCATTTTTCAATTTTTCTTTTTATTTTCATTTTTTAAATTTTATTAATTGTTTTCTTTCCAATTTAGATTTTTAATCTTAAAAATTGTTTCCTGACATCCCTGAATAAAGACTCCCATATAAAGACATTATTACTGAATATAAATACATTCAAGGATGCTGCTGAAAGAAAGCGACCATAAACAGTTTTGAAAATGTGTTTGACTTCATAAAAGGATTAAAATTTGTCATTTATTTTCCTTTATAACCGCCTCATCTCCTTGTTTCATCTCCTTGTTTCCTCTCAGGCTGAAATTAACTCATCTTGTTGTGGATCCGGCTCAAACAGCAATTAGTTTCCAGGAGAACTCTGGTCTCCAGTTTGAAATCAAGGACATAACCTTCAGTGGAGAATTGGCTAGAGACATCAGTGTATCATTATTTAGAAAATTTAGGTACGTAAAAAACCTGAAGGGATGGACACAGTGAAAGAGAACAGCAACAACACCAACAATTAACAAGCAGTAGCAACAGCAGGAAAAGCTGGTGAAGGGCAGAATAAGGACACCAACACATCAGCATGGTTTATGGTTTATGGAGCTTCCTGTGTATCAGAATGCACAAAGAAGTAAAGAAGAAGAAGTAAAGTTAGTAACATGCATTAATAGTAATAAAATACATAGAGATGGAGAAGAGGAGAGAGGAGCCCAGTGCATCGATGAAAGTTCCTGGATAGCAGCATAACTAAGGGCAGTCTAGGCCTATAGCAGCATAACTAAGGGCAGTCTAGGCCTATAGCAGCATAACTAAGAGCGGTATAGGCCTATAGCAGCATAACTAAGGACAGTCTAGGCCTATAGCAGCATAACTAAGGACAGTCTAGGCCTATAGCAGCATAACTAAGGGCAGTCTAGGCCTATAGCAGCATAACTAAGGGCTGATCCAAGGCGAGCCTGGTCAGACCTAACTATAAGCTTTATCAAAGAGGAAAGTTTTAAGCCTACTCTTAAACATAGAGAGGGTGTCTGCCCCTCGGACCGAATCTGGGAGATGGTTCCACAAGAGAGGAGCCTGATAGCTGAAGGCTGAACCTGCATACTGGGAGACCAGTGCTCTGGTGGGATAATATGGTACTAACGATAAGATGGTGTCTGACCATTAAGAGCTTTGTTAGTAAGAAGAAGGATTTTAAATTCTATTCTGGATTTTACTAGAAGCCAATGCAGCGAAGCTAAGATGGGGGAAATGTGATCTCTATTCTTAGTTTTAGTCAGAACACGAGCCGCTGTATTCTGGACCAGCTGCAGAGTCTTTATAGACCTGTTAGGGCAGCCTGATAATAATGAGTTAACAAATGCGTGGACTATTTTTTCTGCATTTTGTTAAGAAAGGATGTGTCTAATTTTAGCCAAACCACCTCACTCTTCATGCCTAAACTTAACCAAGGAAGGCAACAAGTATTAGCCATTCACAGGTGGCAGAGTAGGGGCAATGCGGGTGGGAAAAAAGGCTTTGTTTTAAGTCTCATGGTGGTCATTGACCTCCTCACTTTGTGTTAATTTTATGTTTATGTGGTTGTTTTACTTCTCCTTAGCCATTTTAAGTTTCCTTTTGGTAGTTTTAAGTCTCTATGTCGTTGTTGTAAGTCTCTGTATGTCACTTCATGTCTTTGTAATGTGGTTTTGAACATATTCACATGGTGTGTTTTATGTTGCAGCATCAGTGAAAAAACCGTTGTCTTCAGTGGAAAAGGTGTGAGCGCCAAAATCGAAGTAAAACTGAACAGAAACTCACAAGGACGTCTGAATGTCGAGATACCAGCCTGTGAAGTCAAAGCTGATGGCATCACCACAGAGCACAGCGGCATAACAGGGTAACACAAGATCAAGATGAGGTCTGGATTCAGACCAGTTTCTGCTCTGTTTAGGTTATAATGACTCAGTGTTTTCATTGGTCAGGGACTCCTCAGGTAGAGCTGCAGGTAGGGATGTGACCCTATCAAATGTCATTATCATCATCAAATGTTCATAAAATATTAAGCTGAGCTGTAACACGTTACAACTCTGCACCACAAACTGACTCGATGTGATGGGTCATAGGTACAAATGTGATATTGACAGATAAATAAAAAGAGCAGTTAAGATAAGTATTTGATATTGTTCTTCTGTAATTAAGCACATATGACACATGCTAACATGCTGCTAGCATGGCTAAAAAATCTCCTCCTGCCTATGATCCTGATGATTCTGTTTGTTTGTTTTTAGGTGGTTTTGGGACAAACTCAAACCAGTTTACAAATGGGCCTTCAACAAGAAGGTTTGTTCCACCTTCAGTGTTTAACACAAAACTAAACCAGGTCTGGATGAGTCCCAAACCTGCTTGTCCAGGTGACAGGTGTGCTGTTCAGACTGTAAAAACAAAAACAGATTAGACATTAGTAAAGTCTTCAGGAGACGGGAAGGAAAATGTTTCTTCTTCTGTCTTCTGGAACAATATGAAGGTCAGTTCTGAGTCACCTGACTCACCTGAGAATCTGCTGACATCACTGAAAGAAGTCCAGAAACACAACAACACTCAGTCTACCACCATGCTAGCTGCTAACATGCTAACATCAGCATGCTAATACATTTTATCTTATTCTGTTGTATTTACTCTTGTTTTGCTATTTAACTGTACGTTTTATGATTGTTTGCTTCTATGTTTAATTATGTTGGGTTCATAATAGAAATCAAGTTTATAATTATTACTATGCCAACATGCTCACATTGATAAGCACAGCAGGTATAATGTTTACCATGTTCATAGTTTGGGTTTAGTAAATGTTTGCATGCATGAAAATTTCAATCCAACTGATAGATGATGAGACATTTCAGTCTAAACTAAAGTGGTGGGCCAGCCACTGGCTGGCCGGGCTGATAGTTCATCCTGAGATGGCAGTGAACATAAAATTGGTGAACTAAGTTAACATAAAAAAAAAAATCCACTAGTACCTGCATAACAGCCCTGTCTGTTTGTCTGTCTGTCTGTAGTTGTGTCCTGCTGTTCAGAGGGACGCTGTGCCTAAAATCAACAACATGTTGGAGAGTCTCACCATGAAAGAAACGCTGTACAAACTTCAGAGTGCTCAGAAAAAAGAGATCTTCAGGATCGACTACAGTCTGAGCGACAATATCATGGTGACCTCCCACAGCCTCGACGTGCCCTTTAAAGTAAGACACGAACAAACGTCTCACACTGATCCTAAACATGAACATGAACAAAACAAAACTCTAACAATGAAATAGTTCAGGTTTCTAAAAACTCTATTCTTACAATTCTCAATTCTCACACTGTGACATAAAAAAACTAAATAGACGGGAGGTGAGGGAGTGACTGAACAAAGAGTATGAATGAGACACCTGAGGTTTTTGTTTATTCAGATGATTAACTTGGTGTGTTGTTAACGTCACTGTATTTGATTTAAAAGCAGAGAATTCTTCTAGAATCTGTAATAAAATGATTTGTGTGTTTCAGGGTGTAATTTTCAGGCAGGGGGAGACTGTTGACCTCAACTCCATACAGAGTCGTAGGGATCCAGTTTTCAGTGAAAGTAAACTGATGGCTTATGTGGGTGTTTCTGAGTTCTTCTTCAACAGTGCCGCCATGTCGTTCTATAAGGCCGGACCTTTTCAACCTGCAGAGGTGAGAACTGCTGAGAACCACCTGACAACTACAGCTGTGGGTCAGGTTGTAATAATTAGTGATTTTCCAACCAATGAGAGGTTGGTCAGACAAAGGCATATAAACCAACCAATCAACTTAGAGACCACAGCCATACTGACAGCCACCACAGACTTTTTTTCAACTCAAGTTGTTGAGCTGTTAGCATAATAATGTTAGCTGTTAGCAACTACATTTTAGCACACAGCTGCTGCGGGTTCAGAAGTTGATGATCAGCTAGAAGAACAGTGAGGGATATCACAACAGTAAGTGTTGAAGTCTGTTCCTCTTCTAGTAGTGTTCCCTCATGTTACACTTCAGCGTTCACAGGTGAGAACTGCTGAGTACCACATGACAACCTTCACAAAAAACATCACATGATTCTCCACAGACCAACATCACATCTGATAAATGATCCTGATTAAAAATAAAAACCCTGACTGCTGCTCTCCCTCTCATCACCTCAACAGAATAACTTGGTGAAAACAGTGCCTTGGCTTCTGGGACTTTCTGAGGTAAGATATACAAACAGAAGAACATTTTAAATGTTTTTATGGGATTTTTTATTGTTCTCATAGTTATTTTAAAACTCTTTGTAGTTATTTTGTGTGTCTGTGTGTATACTGCTGATTGAACCTGCTGCTGATGCTGTTTCTTTAACTGAAGGGTCCTATTGCAGTGAAGCTCACTAAGGCGCCCATCATCACCATCAGTAAAAATGGAGTCTCTACCACTGTGAATGTTGAAGCCCAATCTTTAGCAGAAAAAGCTGAAAAGAAGTCAATCGTTTTTGTGGTAAACGCATAACACACACACAAACACAAATACAACCAGATTGAACAATCCATCGAGGTAGAATTTTGTCAGTCCCAATGTAGCTACACCATAAAGCATATGTGACAGGTTGTGTTCTTCTGTGGACTTATGGTAGATGTCTATGGTGCAGAAAGAACGGCATGGCCACACAGGACTCACTCTCACTCTGGCTCTTTAATCTGGTACAAAAATCAGCACAAAATCACCGTCAACAATGTGTCATGCAACTGCAACTGTCTCAAATAATTACATCAAAACATTAAGCCACAAAGCAGCCAGCATGTATGAGGCTAGCTAGCTAGCATTAGCTCGATATGCTAACCAAAACACACTCGTGACTAAAGTTACTATTCCTGCCTATAAATGTCTGTAACTTTCTGACTACATCCTACTAGTGTTTATAGTCGGAGTGCATGCTACTGACTGTTGCAAAAACTATTTTAAAGCATTAAACACAGACACTTTGTTTGCAGCACGGCTCATGTGTACCCACCTCCGGCATGAAAGTGTTTTTCTTGGCAGAGGCACGTACGGTTAGCAGAGAGGGACACTATTATGCAGTTCATCTATTTTGATGAAATTCATTCATAGGGGTTATTTTTAACCCTGTTACACCTACCCTTCTCTAGTCACAAATTTAAATTAAATGGGACCATAATTTACAAAACGAACATATCTAAGAAGTCTTGAAACTATTGTTTGAGACCATAAACTCATCAGGAAAGTTTTTAATGAGGTAATGAATCAAGAGGAGTAGGGTCATTTTCTCACTTCCATACAATCAGACATCTTTTTGCAGCCAGCGGGGTCGCCCCCTGCTGGCTGTTAGAGAGAATGCAGGTTTAAGGTATTTCCACATTGTCTTCACTTTTCAGACCCAGAACTACACACTTGAGTTTACAGTGAGATTATGCTAAGCTAACAGCTAAAATCATTAGTTTAGTAATTTGAGGTTAATTGTGTTTTCTCTGTGAAATGTGATGTGTCAGCTCAGATATCAACTATATTCCATATTTATGTCTTTTACTTTTCAATCTAAATGACTCAGATATTAGCATGCTAACGTTAGCTTCAGCTAGTTTAGCAACAGTTCCACTTGCACTTAGTAGCTGTAAATATTTATTAACAACTCATCTCTGCGAAACTAGTTATAGTTAACTTAGTGAACACTGATGTTATAACAAGGCTAACTATCACAACCTACAGAGCTACACTGCTAAAGCTAGCACGGCTTAAACACACAGCTTCCCTCCTTCTTCCTCTGTCTGGAGCGACTGTGGAGCTATTTCTGTCCTGTAAATTTGAGATGTTTCTTGGACGTTGAACACATTAATGCTTACATGTGATGTGATTTTGTAAGTGTCTCTGTCACACATTCAGTCTGTTCTTCTGTTTCTGATCTGTGTGTCTCCTGCAGGAGTGTCAGTTGAATATGAAGGTCAACATCAAAGGAAAATATCTGATTCCTCATTTTGAAAGCTCCCCAAAGTAAGAACACAAACATACACTCACATGCTGATCAACCCTTATTATTATTGTTAATAATGATAATGAATATGTGTAATGCAACATACTTAACATAAATGCAAAGAATGAAAGCATTTATAATAAAACATGTGAAAGTACATCAGACTGAGCTGAAGCTACTGTTCACTATGTGTCATGTTCAACATGTATATTTAAATGATTTTAAAGTGGACGTTAAGGAACATGAAAAAAATGGATATAAGTCGACTTTCAGTGGATATTTTTCATGAAAGAAAATTTCCAATAATGTCACATTTGCATTCCTATAATAGTGATTAAGAGGGGCAGAAGCAGGATCTTTCAACTACGGCTGCAACTAATTATTATTTTCTTTATCTGTTTCTCTATCTCTGATTTCCTCAATTACTGGATTATCTGTTTGGTTCATAAAACGTAAGAAAAATGTGGATCAGTGTTTCCTAAAGCTCAAGATGACATCATCAAATGTCTTGTTTTGTCCACAGTTTACTGTCATAGAGACTAAAGAAAAAAGAAAATATTCACATTTGAGAATCAGAATCAAAGGATTTGGACATTTTCTTTAAAAAAAAAGACTCAATCAATTATCAAAATAGTTACTGATTAATAGTTGATAACTTATCAATCAAACTTTGTTTTTTTCAGATGTGAACTCAAACCTGAAACATTCAGGAGAAAAGCTGTGGTAAGAAAATAATGCTATAATAATAATAATAATAATAATAACAACAATAATAATAATAACAACAACAACAATAATAATAATAATAATAATATGTGTGTGTTGTTTCGTTGCAGGGGTGGTTTATTAACAAGTTCTCAGGATTCTTGAACAGTAAGCACTGACCTACACACTTCACTGTTTTCTCATTCTTAATATAAATATATATATATATATATATATATATATATACATATATAATGTGTGAGTGTGTGTGTGTGTGTGTGTGTGTGTACTCAGTATGGTTTCAGAAAGGAGTTGTGATCCCTCTGCCTGAAGGAGTCGACTTCACTGAGGGGAAGATCGACTATCATAATGTGAGTTTGTAGTGAAAACAAAATTTCTCGAAATAATTTATCAGGAGAAAACAACTTTTTTCTGATTTGCTATATATTATATCATATTATAGTATTGTATATATTTGATATTTTAACTGCATACCATGTGTGTCTCCATGACAAAATAATATGCATTGTTATATTTTCATTAGGGTTATTATTATTGATGTGATAAATGCATCTAAACTGGTAGCCAGTGGAGTGACACAAAACATCACTACAACACCAAACATGCACGTTTCAAACAAAAGTTTCCCCAGAACAGAAAAGTAAAAACTACAAAACTGAACCAGCTGAAGTCGTCATATCAAGCCTCCAGCAGTTATTGTAGACTTTCAAACATTTCCAGTAATCAGTGAAGAACCCACACTGTGGTGACCTGCATGTTAACAGTCTTTAAATTCTCAAACTTCATTTCTATCAAATCCACGAGTAGGTGAGCAAAACCATCTTAATGTCATATATCATTTTGTTGAAGAAACAAGACATTTGTAACAGTTTTTAGCTTGTCATGTTTAACACTAGGTTGAAATAACAGATTTTAAAGTTAAACTGATGTTGTGTCGGTGCTGTATTGACGCAAACTGGGTAAAATTCTAACCCAGTGATTTCTAATGTGCAGTGTTAGTATGATGTGTTTTATTAGTAATGTGTTTTATATTTAATAATGCAAAACATAACAGGTGACAACAGTCAGTAAACTGTCATTATCTGTGTTGTTGTGGTTGCAGGGCTTCATAGTGATTGGAGGGAACCTGAACTTCACTCCAGCTGGGAGGCAGAAGGTGTTGAAAAGAATCGGCAGATAGATGATCAGAGTTTAACATGAGCTACTTTCTGTATCTTATAAACTTTGCTGTTTTCAGTCAGTCAAACCAAACCTCATATGGTTAATGTTAGATTTAATAAATCACATTTAAAGACAGAAACAGCAGGTTTGTGATGATCCTGTCAGCTTTCACTTTCTCTCTCATGTAATCACTGATTTTAGATTTGACTCTTGTGCAGTTGTGATACTTCTGTACCTGTATAAATACTGTTAAAACAAGGTAAAAGTACTGTTACAAGTGTCACATCGTACTGCAGATTTTTACTCTTATAACTTGTTATTCTGATTCTTTCTCTACAATAAAACACTTCAGCATCACTGACTCTTGTTTTTATTTAGAACAGACCTTTTCATTGTAGAGTTTTTCAAGTAGTCAAATCAAATGGAGGATGGTAAATATAGTGCACTCTACAGAAAACAGGGAGATTTCAGACACGATGACACAGTCAGATCCCACTCTTCATCACCATCCTCTTCATCAGGAGAGAACTCACTCCAGGGAAACTTCTTCACCTGAGAGAGACAGATTCACATTTATTCACATCTTCAATTTGTGCATAAAACACAAGAAACTTAAAAAAAAAATAGAAAAAAGGTTCAATGCTTGTCTGAGAAGGAAAAGGTGTGATGGGAACAAACTTAGTGAAGAAATGATGAGAGGAAGAAGTGCTCAGATCCTTCCTGCATAATTTAGCAAAGGATGTTGTCATTTGACAATTTGAGGAGTTTTTCCAACAGGTTCAGATCCACCTGCTGCAGTTCTGACAGGAGCCAGAAGAGGGAGCCACACTGCTGGTTGTAACTGACTCTCTTACTGCTGTAAAGGTCAATGTTTTGCTTTTGAATGAAAAATCTATGTCTTTGTGTTTTTATCTTAAAAGTCAGAGAGAGCTTTAAGATACCAATATTATGCTTTATAAACAGAGATGTCATATAACATAAGTTTATATCTGACACATTTTGATAAGTAATTTGTATGTTGCATTATAGAGTCTTATTGTTCTAGTAGTAGTTGTTTTCCTAGATCACGTTCCTATTGTGATTTCAATTCACTTAATTTCAGTTGTATTTACATAGCATCAAATCACAACAAGTCATCTCAGGGCACTTTTCACATGGAGCAGGTTTACAGAGACCCAACGATTCCCCCCTGAGCAAGCAAGCATGGGATCAGAGAAAGATTAGTTTAACCAGTGATATGAAGAGCAAATGTTGATCAAAATAGTGAATGCCAAACTGCTTTGTCATCAAATGAATGAAATAAATATGAAGTGTCCTCTTTCATCATAACATATGTTGAAATATATGTGTCATGACAGACTTTCTCACTGTGAAGTTGTGGCCTCAGCCTCAGCTCTTAAGTCTAACCCCTCCCATCTGAGAGAGTCCAAACTGAAGACTCTGAGGTCAGTTTACTGGCTGTAGCTTTGATTGTTTTCTTTCTATATATTCAATTCAAATCTCTCACTGAAGTTTCAAATGTTTGATTCATACATTTTCGGGATTTACCTGAGCACAAATCTAAAGAATCAAAATTTTTCAAGAATTCAAAATCCATAATCTTGTAAAAATGACTTTAAAAAGTTTAAACTAATATGAGGCTCTAGCAGTCTGAGTTACACATATCAAGTATTAAGTATCAGTTGGTTACTTTAAATAAAATTCCTGGATCAATGAACGTATGTTCTGCAGCTTACACATGTAGGTATTTGTAGAACTGTGTACAGGATGCTCAAAGCAAGAGAAGCCCCCAGCCCATGCACACACCGAGTCTGGTGACATATAAATGGAATTTTATCCACATCATTTATTCTTTATTCAGATGAAGGTGCTGTAGTTTGTCAGGGATCAGCTGTGCTTCTCTGGCATCAGCGTTGGAGTCCAACCCCTCCCATCTGAGAGAGCTGGATCTGAGTAACAACAACCTGCAGGATTCAGGAATGAAGCTGCTGTTTGGTTTTCTGGAGAGTCCACACTGTAGACTTAAAACTCTGAGGTCATTTCACTGACTGTCTGTTATTATTGTTGATCTTAATGTTTAACAACTGATCCTCATTGATGTACTCACATAACTTACACCCATTACGTTTTTTTCTGTTTTCCATATTTCATTTCTTAATGTTCATAGTTTAGTCTGTGGAAGATAAGTGATTCTTAAAGAAACTGTATAAAATATTCAGTGTTAGTTGTTAAAGTAAATTAATGTTTATAGCGTTTGGCAAAGAATCACATCTGTATGCAAAAGATCCTCTTAGCTAGTATCTGTTTTAAATTACTCAAGTTAACTTGAGGAGGAAAAAATATTATATCATCACATTCTTTATCATTGATATTGATCCTTCAGAACACACACACACACACACACACACACACACACCCAAAGAAGGAGACAGCTGTGCTTCTCTGGCCTCAGCTCTGAAGTCCAACCCCTCCCATCTGAGAGAGCTGGAACTGAGAGACAATGAGCTGCAGGATTCAGATGTGAAGCTGCTGCTTGATCTTAAAAAGAGTTCAAGCTGTAGACTGGACTTTCTGAGGTCAGTCTTGAGTAGTAGTCAGTCACCAGTATTTTATAA
Organism: Euthynnus affinis; assembly: GCA_029490765.1. Classification (NCBI taxonomy): domain Eukaryota; kingdom Metazoa; phylum Chordata; class Actinopteri; order Scombriformes; family Scombridae; genus Euthynnus; species Euthynnus affinis. The sequence goes on along the minus strand of CM055856.1, from coordinate 15,072,758 downwards.
ACGGTTAGTATCAAAGAAACAATCCAGTATTTCCTGGATAACCTCCAACATTCTCAGTGGCTGCGAGAAGAGAATGATGACAGGTTTCAGGATTGGACAGAAAGACAGAGAGAGGGAGAACAGTCAGCCAGTCAGATCAGCCAGAAGCTTGTTGTAATGATGTGTTTGAGTTGATGTGAAGATGACTGTTGTGTTCATGTCTGCGGGAAGCCTTACAAGATCTATAGTGACTTAGAGTGATTCTATCTGACTGTACCTCCCTGGGTTCATACAGTATTCAAGCCTAGACCTCATATCTGCTACTATAAAATTGAATTGAATTGAATTATTCTATATTCTTTATTTAGATAAAGATTACACATGACAATTACCTTTGGTCTTTGTTGTTATTTGATAATCGCTAATAAATAAAACTATTTTTACATGGGCAAGGTAAAACTGAATTTGGGAAAGTAGATTTCTGACCCACTTTTCCAACTGGGCAAGAAAAAAACATTAATGTTGAACCCTGCAAAGTTTAAACAATTAAATACCACACCACATGTATTAACAGAAGTTATTGTTTTTTTTCATTGTTGTTTTAGTTTTTGTCACATTTGGTATTGTTTAACTAACCTGTTATTGGTTTTGTTTTTTTTATGAAATGTTTTGTCTAATTGTGCCTATGTTGTATTGACGACCCTCTTGAAAATGAAATCATCTCAAGGAGTTATTCCTAATAAAGAATTTCCAACTAACTTCAGTTTGTAACTTCCTCAAAGTTATGTTTTGGTATAACTGCCTGACAGTTAAGGGAGATAAACATCTTCATCTAATAAGAAACATGTCCATATTTGGTAAAAAAAAAAAGTTTGGTGTGTTATCTAAAAGTTGCTGCTGTCACTGCTCAGCGGTTGGGTAACTTCCCGAGAGGACAGATGCTGCGATGGAGATAACTTCTGTGTGTACATAATGTTTAAAGATTTATTGGTTTCACACAGCTGACACATGTATAACCAGTCATACTCATTGTATGACAGCCAAGTATTCCTCAGTTATTCCATGATTCATGTCCACTACCAGAGAGGAAGTAGTGTGTTCTTCATGTAGAGAGGTGGACAGGTTATGTCTCGTCACATTTGTCTTCCCTTACACACAAAATCGGATTACTTTGTTTGAAAAAGATCCATTTTTAAAGCTACTGTGGTTGATTCCTCAAACATCAGTCAGTTCAGAATATTCCTTAAATGATATTTTATCAAGAAGGATGTATTGAAAACATAAATAATGATGTCAAACCATTTGTAATGTGTATTAAACTAAAAGAGATGCATGATGTCATCAAGTTAATACAAATGAGTCTTTCAAACAGTTAAGTTCACATTGGGGTAGTCACTTTTTTCTGTGTTTGCCTGAGAACACACTGTTAATATACTGACTGGAGGGACTATTGTTTATTCCTTCCCATAACCTTCCTTCCCAGTCTGTACCAGATGAGCAAGGTTAGACAGAGAGATACCTGACTATGTTCTACAGCCTGAATACACCTGAAAGATCTAGATCTGAAAGGGTACAGTGGACTCTGAGAGATTGATGAAAAAACAAAAAGTACTGACTGGGATGGGATTGACACCCATCTGTGTCAGGTTCAGGATTAGCAGATGGGGCTGAAGCATATTAAAAGCGAAGCTAACATCAACAAATAGCAGGTGTGCATAGGCCTTGGGGTGTTCCAGGTGCTTAATGGTCAAATGGTACTGTTATTCTGCCCCATAACCAAGCTTAGATTTTAAATTTATAGAGAGATTGCTATAACATGCCTACATCCCTAATTTGTTTCAGTTTCAGGATTAGCAGATGGGGCTGAAGCGTACAAAAAGTGGTGGTAAAATCAACAAATAACAGATAGTCAAATGGTACTATTAATGGCATCATGTGTGCCCTGTCCTTGCTTATATGCAAATTGGAACAAATCTAGTACAGAACTGACCTCTGCTTTGAGTACAAACACCAAGAATTTCATCACAATTGAAGTCACATCCTCAGGTCTATAATGTCTGTTTTCAAGGAAAAGGTTTCTTGGAATTGGAATAATGATTATGAATTTTTCCTCAGGGCATGGACAATATGTGAGTCTACAGAATGCTGGGAAACAGTGCCCCATCCTGGGGTTAGTTCTTCTACTCAGGTCTAATAGAGAAGAGTGGAGATGCCATCTGGGTCTGTGGATTTCTTTGTGCATACTTATCTAAAACCTTACATGGGTCACACATCAGCCTGAAGCTCGAGTCAGCAGATGAGATGGTGTCCATCCCATTATTATTATCCAAAGAAAAGTCCTGTGTTCCAAATCTAGGATAAAAATCATTCAGTTCATTGGCTTTATGCATCATTGGCGATGAGGTGCTTCTTAATTGTATTCAAATTGGTTATAACTTTCATAGTTTGTTGAAAATTACACTATATGTGGCCGAGACAAACTCTATTCAGGCCTACTTTCATGCCTATTCTAAACTATTTTTTTAAATTAAAGCTGGGGACACAAAGTGTTGCACCATTTTCTGAGCTATTTGCACAACATATGCAACGTGTCCTAAACTGAACCTTCTAGAAATGACCATATAAGTACAAACAAACATCGCAAAACTTAAACAACCACCTGAGACAATACAGGAGCTGTGTGAATGCATCTTGCAGAAATCCTTCGATAACAATCTCAAAGAAGGTGAATAAGAGGAAGTTCAAAAATCCCATGTACTCTGTATGTGACAAAGGAAGCTCTTTCACTTTTTTTGTAAAGTCATGTGACAGCAGCATGAAATGGTCAGATGCGTTGAAGTTAGACAATATGTGGTAACACAAGGAAAAGGGGTTTGAAGAGATATAAAAAGGATTGCTTAAAGAAGAAAGGGGGGTCCTTGATTCCTTGGGAGAAGAGGACAACACTTCAACCAAAGATCCTGACTCGTGCTCATCACTGAGGTTCTCTGGTGTTCCTTTAAGGTAAGAAAGACGCGTCCCTTGGGATCGACTGACAGTAGTTTTTGAAATTGTTCAGATTAAAAAAGTGTTGACGCCTGTTAAATTAAAAATTTAGTGCTGTGTATTAAATTAAGGAATTTTAATGTTTCAGGTTCAGTGACTGATGCTTACTTATAGTTGTGCATATGTGTTAGGGGTTGAATTTCTATACAATATTGGGCTCAGGGTTTATAATTAGGAAGTTGCCCTATAAAACCAGGCTAGTGCCCTCGACCAGCAGAGTGGGCCTCCTCCAGAGATGACCTATTAGTAGGAAAACTCCAACAAACCTCCAACACCTATTGCACCTACACATTTAGTCATGACTTAGTCTGTCAGGACATACTTGACTATACAGACTATGAGAATTTTAGACAAAACTACTTCTAAAGAACTAACAAACTGTTCATGAAATCAAAGGCTCTATAATGATTTGGTGGATTTTAAAACTGTTAGCATCTTGTTTAGAGCTCCGTTTTTCTTGTGTTTCAGGTTTTGGCTTCAGGATGACTTCCCGTGTTGTATCCGCGTTCTTCTTGGTCTCTTTGGTTTCATCTGCCGCTGCCGTTGATCCCACCGGCCTCAAGCTGCGGATCACCAACAGAGCTCTGGATTTTTGTAAGATCTGCACACAGATTCAACACTGATCATCTGTCAGAAACATTTAAACTCTTGAAATAACTGCAGATTGTCTTTACCTGCCTTGTATTAATCAGAACTCACTGTGAAATGTTTGATTATTATTTTTCAAGTTTTATGGGACTTAATGTTAATTGTTTTGACTTTATCTGTCCACAAGTTTTCCTCAGCAAAACAGAGCATTAACCCAGCAGCATTATTTTAAATGTCTTGTTAGTTCATGCTGATATTTTTTTTGTCAGAACAGATTTATTCAGGAAATGTTTCAGGAAGAACAAACAGCTGCTTACAAATCTGCCTACAGTATGTTACTACTATACTATATATCATTAAAACACTGATAAAACAACATAAATAAGAAAGCAAACAGCTGCTTGATCAATAAAAACAGAGTCAGCTTGTCTTGATGTGAGAAGAACAGACAACAGAAGGTAGAAGTATTAATAGTATTTGCACTGTGTTGCAGTGAAGGATTTTGGTCTGGAGTTTTTGCAGTCTGTTGTTGAACAGCCTTTTCCAGACTTCGATGTTTCATCTACCAAGTGCACCATCAAAGGGTAAAATATCAATCAATATTATTTTATTATTATTGTATTTTTTATTTATATTTATTTTCTCTCTTAAAATATTGATCCAATATTATTCTTGTATGTATCATATTTGTACTGATTTTGTCATTCAGTTATTTTTCTTTTTCAGTTTTTCTTTTTCTTTTTTAAATGTTATTGTTTTCTTTTCATAATTTAGAATTTTACTCTTAAAAACTCTTTCCTGACATCCCTGAATATAAAGACATTATTACTGAATATAAATACATTCAAGGATGCTGCTGAAAGAAAGTGATCATAAACAGTTTTGAAAATGTGTTTGACTTCATAAAAGGATTAAAATTTGTCATTTATTTTCCTTTTTAACCTGATTATCTCCTTGTTTCGTCTCCTTGTTTCCTCTCAGGTTTAAATTAAATAGTCTTCATGCAAATCCGGATCAAACAGATGTTCGTTTCCAGGAGAACTCTGGTCTCCAGTTTGAAATCAAGGGTGTGGACTTCAGTTCAACATTTGATTCAAAGAAGAACAGATGTACTTTTCAAAAAGAAGCTAGGTATGTAGAAAACCTGAAGAAACTGTTCACCAAAGTTTGATGCCTCAACTGCAGCACAGCTATGATCAGTGTTTTTATTGTTAACAATAGTTTATATTGTCTTATATAGTCTTTATAGTCTTTGCAATGTGGTCATTTTACATTATTTTTGTCCCACCTGCATTCTACAAAGACCTGCCTCTACTCTGCCTCTGATTGGCTCTGACCCTGATATCTTTACCCAAACCACCTCACTCCTCATGCCTAACCCTAACCAAGGAAGGCAACGAGTATCAGCCAATCACAGAGTAGGGGCGAGTCTTTGGGGAATGCGGGTGGGAAAAAAAGGTTTTGTTTCAAGTCTCATGGTGATCATTGACCTCCTCACTTTGTGGTAATTTAATTTTTTTTGTGGTTGTTTTACTTCTCCACAGTCGTTTTAAGTTTCCTTTTGGTAGTTTTAGGTCTACTTGTGGTTGTTTTAAGACTCTTTGTGGTCACTTCATGTCTTTGCAATGTGGTTTTGAATTTATTCAAATGGTGTGTTTTGTAGCAGCAGCAGTGAAGAAAACGTTCTCAGCAGTGGAAAAGGTGTGAACATCAAGATTTGGGTGAAACTGAAAAGAACCTCACAAGGACGTCTGAATGTCGAGGAGACCTGTGAAGTCAGCGCTGATGACATCAAACTGGGGTAACACAAGATCAAGATGAGGTCTGGATTCAGACCAGTTTCTGTTCTGTTTAGGTTATAATGACTCAGTGTTTTCATTGGTCAGGGACTCCTCAGGTAGAGCTGCAGGTAGGGATGTGACCCTATCAAATGTCATTATGATCATCACCAAATGTTCATAAAATATTAAGCTGAGCTGTAACATGTTACAACTCTGACTGACTCGATGTGATTGGTCATAGGTACAGATGTGATATTGACAGATAAATAAAAAGAGCGGTTAAGATAAGTATTTATAGTGTGCTTCAGTATTTGAGTACATGTGACACATGCTAACATGCTAGCATTGCTTAAAATCTCCTCCTGCCTTTAAATCATCATCTGTCTCTGATGTTAGCATGTGATGACCCTGATGATTCTGTTTGTTTGTTTCTAGGCTGATTTGGGACAAACTGAAACCAGTTTACAATTGGGCCTTCAACCACATGGTTTGTTCCACCTTCAGAAAACTTTATCAAAAAACTAAACCAGGTCTGGATGAGTCCCAAACCTGCTTGTCCAACAAAAAACACATTAGACATTAGTAAAGAGGTCTTCAGGAGACGAGGAGGAAAATGTTTCTTCCTCTGTCTTCTGGCACGAGAGTTGAAGGTCAGTTCTGAGTCACCTGACTCACCTGAGCATCTGAAAGAAGTCCAGACACAACAACACTCAGCCTACTACAGCCACGCTAGCAGCTCTATGAGGCTGGGCTAGCATGCTAACATCAGCATGCTAACACATTTATCTTATTCTGTCGTATTTATTCTTGTTTATTTTATCGTTAATTTTATGATTCTTTGCTTTTATGTTTAATCATGTTGGGTTCATGATAGAAATCAAGTTTATAATTATTACTATGCCAACATGCTCACAGTGATAAGCAGAGTAGATATTATATTCACCATGTTCACTGTTTGGGTTTAGCATGTTAGCATGCTAACATTTTCAGACAACTTGACCTGCTGGTGGCGTTAGAAGAAAGGTCAGAGGATCACCAAAGTCAGTAGGATTCATCCTCTGGAGAACATCAATGTTTGTAGAAAATTTCAGTCAGTCAATCTGATAGATGAGACATTTCAGTCTGAACTAAAGTGGTGGACCAGCGACTACAATCTAAAACAGAAAGGGCCGATAGTTCATCCTGAGATAGCAGTGAACATAAAACTGATGAACTAACCCTAACATCAAAAATGTTAGTAGTACCTGCATAACAGCCCTGTCTGTTTGTCTGTCTGTCCTTAGTTGTGTCCTGTTGTTAAGATGTTTGCTGTGCCTAAAATCAACAAGATGTTGGAGAGTCTCACCATGAAAGAAACGCTGTATGAACTTCAGAGTGCTCAGAACAAAGAGATCTTCAGGATCGACTACAGTCTGAGCGACGACGTCACAATGACCTCAGACTACCTCGACGTGCCCTTTAAAGTAAGACACGTGAAACATTAAACGTCTCACACTGATCCTAAACATGAACATGAACAAAACAAAACTCTAACAATGAAATAGTTCAGGTTTCTAAAGACTCTAGAGAGTTTTTTCATCAATTCTCACACTGTGACATAAAAAAACCAAATAGACGGGAGGTGAGGGAGTGACTGAACAAACAGAATGAATGAGACACCTGAGGTTTTTGTTTAATCAGATGATTAACGTGTTTCTGGACGTGTTTACAGTCTGTAATAAAATGATTTGTGTGTTTCAGGGTCTAATCTTCAGGCAGGGGGAGACTGTTGACCTCAACTCCATACAGAGTCGTAGAGATCCAGTTTTCACTGAAAGTGACCAGATGGCTTACCTGGGTGTTTCTGAGTTCTTCTTCAACAGTGCCACCATGTCGCTCTATAAGGCCGGACCTTTTCCAGTTGACCCTGCGAAGGTGAGAACTGCTGTAGTCAACCAAAGACGGATGGGTCAGGTTGTAACACCAGTGACTGTCCAACCAATAAGAATTTTGGCATATAAATCAACCAATCCACCAATCAACTCTGAGACCACAGCCATACTGACAACACTCCACTGCAGAGCAACATCTCACATGATTGAAGTTTTTTCAACTCGAGGTGTTGAGGGTGCTCCTGCAGAAACACGAGGCTCATAGAACTGAGAAATACGAGGCACTCTGCAAAATCAGTGAGCAAAAAGCTTCACTCTCATCGAAAACAATTACAAAAAGCTGCCTACACACTGCTAAAAAGAGCTCTGATCAGAGCCTAAACCAACATTATGCAACTATTTTACCTTAAAACAGCTTCAAAGTCATTTTGATTGTACACTGACTGTAATAGGGAGAATGGCGACTCTTTCATTTCCACTTCACACCCAGAACATTTCTTCTTGCACTATGTAACTTGGGTTGAACAGTAATAGTAGTTACCTGGATGTAACTCCAGTTCTCTGAGTATGTGCAGACGGATCCTCAGCTAATAAGTGACAGCTGACTCACCTGATGAGCAGCTTGGTGTGTTACAATCACTTATTATCTCACTAATAAGTAACTACATCGTTATCAACAGAATAACGATGTTATGATATGGATCTTAATGTGAGTCAGTCAGTATAATGCTAGCTGTTAGCAACTACATTTTAGCACACAACTGCTGTGGGTTCAGAAGTTGATGATCAGCTAGAAGAACAGTGAGGGATATCACAACAGTAAGTGTTGAAGTCTGTTCCTCTTCTAGTAGTGTTCCCTCATGTTACACTTCAGCGTTCACAGGTGAGAACTGCTGAGTACCACATGACAACCTTCACAAAAAACATCACACGATTCTCCACAGACCAACATCACATCTGATAAATGATCCTGATTGAAAATAAAAACCCTGAATGTTACTCTTCCTCTCATCACCTCAACAGATGAATTGGCTGGAAAGAACAGGGATTTGGCTTCTGGGAATTTCTAAGGTAAAATGTGCAAACAGAAGAAACAGTAGAACATAGTCGGCTTCTTTTCTGTTTGTTTTATGTATCTTGTTGCTTATTTAATGTCTCTTTGTGCTCATTTTAAATCTCTTTATGGTATTTTTTTATTGTTCTCATAGTTATTTTACAACTCTTTGTAGTTATTTTGTGTGTCTTTGTATTTCATTATGACAGTATACTGTTTACTGCTGGTTTCCTGCTGCTGATGCTGTTTCTTTAATTGAAGGGTCTGTTTGAAGTGAAGCTCAGTAAGGCGCCCATCATCAGGATCACTACAAACGGAGTCTCTACCACCGTGAATGTTGAAGCCAAACCTTTAGCAGAGCCAGCTGATGAGAATCAAATTCTTCATGTGGTAAACACACACACACACACACACACACACACACACACACACACACACACACACACACACATACAACCAGACTACAACAACAATCCATCACTGCAGTGTTTTAACGTCCATCTCACAGAACAGATATAAACATTGTTTATGATGACAGATGAACAATTTAAGTTTTCATCTTGATTTCCTAAATTGTGAGTTGTACTATGAAAACTTTAAGAATGTTTAATGTTTTAAACACTTCAGTAATGCGTAAACAGGAAGTGACTGTAGCATCACAAGCCTTAATATAACCTCTAATATAACATTTCTTTTAGTCAAAATATAAAATAAAGTGAACAATTCTTTGTGAATATTTGCTTTATTTCTATCTGCATACCTGCAGAAATAAGTGTGTTTTAGAATTAGTGGTCTGTTTAGAGGGTCTATTAGTACAACCAAGCACTGAACAAGACTTTTTTAGGGAACCAAAATGTTACAACTAACTTTCATGAACACACTGAAATAGCAGCAGTTACGTCTATACTCTGTATACTCTGTGAATCTGAGGTTACACCATAGTTATTTTATGTAATCAACGTTGTCATCATGGTAGAGATTTGGAAGTCACAACATAGCCGCACCATAAAGCATATTATTCATAGCAGTTATAGTTAACTCATTGAACACTGATGTTATAACAAGGCTAACAAATGGACAAATATCACAACCTACAGAGCTACACTGCTAATGCTAGCACGGCTTAAACACACAGCTTCCCTCCTTCTTCCTCCGTCTGGAGCGACTGTGGAGCTATTTCTGTCCTGTACATTTGAGATGTTTCTTGGACGTTGAACACATTAATGCTTACATGTGATGTGATTTTGTAAAGTGTCTCTGTCACACATTCAGTCTGTTCTTCTTCTTCTGATCTGTGTGTCTCCTGCAGGAGTGTCAGTTGAATATGAAGGTCAACATCAAAGGAAAATATCTGATTCCTCATTTTGAAAGCTCCCCAAAGTAAGAACAAAAACATACACTCACATGCTATTATTAATATTATTATTACTAATAATGATAATAAATATTTCTAATGCAACACCAAGTACTGAACATAAATGCAAAGAATCATTTACATTAAAACATGTGAAAGTACATCAGACTGAGCTGAAGCTACTGTTCACTATGTGTCATGTTCAACACGTATATTTAAATTATGTTAAAATGGACGTTAAGGAACATGAAAAAAAATGGATATAAGTGGACTTTTATATTTTTCATAAAAGAAAATTGTCCTTTAATGTCACATTTGCATTCCTATAATAGAGGGGCAGAAGCAGGATCTTTCAACTACGGCTGCATTTATTTCCTCAATTACTGGATTATCTGTTTGGTTCATAAAACGTAAGAAAAATGTGGATCAGTGTTTCCTAAAGCTCAAGATGACATCATCAAATGTCTTGTTTTGTCCACAGCTAAAAGAAAAATCAGTTTACTGTCATAGAGACTAAAGAAAAAAGAAAATATTCACATTTAAGAATCAGAATCAAAGGATTTGGATATTTTCTTTAAAAAAAAAAAAAGACAATCAATTATCAAAATAATTGCAGATTAATATAATAGTTGGTAACTAATCAATTAAACTTTGTTCGTTCAGATGTGAACTCAAACCTGAAACATTCAGTAGAAAAGCTACGGTAAGAAAATTATGCTAATAATGCTAATGCTAATGCAAATAATGCTAATAATAATAATAATAATAATAATAATATATAATATGTGTGTGTTGTTTCGTTGCAGGGGTGGTTTATTAACAACTTCTCAGGATTGTTGAACAGTAAGCACTGACCTACACACTTCACTGTTTTCTCATTCTTAATATAAATATATATATCTATATCTATATATATAGATATATATAGATATATATAGATATATATATAGATATATATATAGATATAGATATATAGATATATATATAGATATATATAGATATGTACATATATAATGTGTGTGTGTGTGTGTGTGTGTGTGTGTGTGTGTGTGTGTGTGTGTGTGTGTGTGTGTGTGTGTGTACTCAGTGTTGTTATGGATTAAGAGTGGGAAAATCCCTCTGCCTGAAGGAGTCGACTTCACTGAGGGGAAGATCGAATATCATGATGTGAGTTTGTAGTGAAAACAAAATTTCTCTAGATAGTTTATCAGGACTTTTTCCTGACTGCTGGCTGATTTTGCTATATATTATATCATATTATAATATTGTATATATTTGATATTAACAGCATACATTCCTCCATATATTGTCCATTATGTTGAACGAATGCTACATCTGTAATAGTGCACTCATAATAGTTATTACAAAACTTCTGTCAGAAAAGGACACTGATAGAAGAAGTCTGAATAGGTGTTCACTCTGCAGTGACACATCTCACTACTAACTACTAACTACACTGTCCTGTAGCCAGAAGTCAGACTGCACAGCAGAATCTCTGATACCAACAAAATACTCAGACTGATGTGTGTCTCCATGACAAAATAATATGCATTGTTATATTTTCATTAGGGTTATTATTATTGATGTGATAAATGCATCTAAACTGGTGTAAACTGAACCATCATGATAGCCAGTGGAGTACAACATGCATGCATGGTGCTCCTGATCTTACCAGTTTTTTCTAGACAGAAGAACGCTATTGGCTGAGTACTGAAGATTAATCAGAGAAAACTACAAGTTTAAACCTGAGAAAAGACACCATCTGAAGATGTTTTAATATCAGAGATGAAGATCGACTCCAAGCAGCTCTCACAAGAGAAAATCAGATCATGCAAAGACTATTTTTAATCTTCTGCCCTCTTATAAAACACACATAACTACCATCACAACAACAACAAAACAAGCAACTGCTGAAAAATCGCACTTTGTTCCTGCTGTATTTTATTGTGAAATATGAAAACACTGCAGACTGAAAGTCTCTTTAAACCTCCACCAGACAGATGATAGATGGATAAAAAAAACAACTATTCTAACCCAGTGATTTCTAGTGTGTAGTATTAGTATGATGTGTTTTATTAGTAATGTGTTTTATATTTAATAATGCAAAACATAACAGGTGACAACACTTAGTAACCTGTCATTATCTGTGTTGCAGGGCTTCCTGGTGATTGGTGGGAGCCTGAACTTCTCTCCAGCTGGGAGGCAGAAGGTGTTGGACGTAATCGGCCGATAGATGATCAGAGTTTAACATGAGCTACTTTCTCTAACTTACAAACTTTGCTGTTTTCAGTCAGTCACACCAAACCTCATATGGTTAATGTTAGATTTAATAAATCACATTTAAAGACAGAAACAGCAGGTTTGTGATGATCCTGTCAGCTTTCACTTTCTCTCTCATGTAATCACTGATTTTAGATTTGACTCTTGTGCAGTTGTGATACTTCTGTACCTGTATAAATACAGTTACAACAAGGTAAAAGTACTGTTACAAGTGTCACAACCTACTGCAGATTTTTACTCTTATAACTTGTTATTCTGATTCTTTCTCTACAATAAAACGCTTCAGCATCACTGACTCTTGTTTTTATTGAGAACAGAACTTTTCATTGTAGAGTTTTTCAGGTAGTCAAATCAAATGGAGGATGGTAAATATAGTGCACTCTACAGAAAACAGGGAGATTTAAGACAAGATGACACAGTCAACTCACTCCAGGGAAACTCCTTCACCTGAGAGACAGATTCACATTTATTCAAATCTTCAATTTGTGCATAAAACACAAGAAACATCAAACAATACAGGAAAGTTTTCAATCAATTAGTGAAGAAATGATGAGAGGAAGAAGTGTTCAGATCCTTCCTGCATGAAAAATCCTACTACAGTAGAAGTACATAAGTATTATGAGCTTGATGTAGTGGTTCCCAACCTAGGGGTCGGGGCCCTCCAGAGGGTCAGCAGATAAATCTGAGGGGCCGTGAGATGATTAATGGGAGAGGAAAGAAGAAAAAACAAAGTTCTGATTCAAAGTTCTAGTCCAAGATGTCTGATTTCACTTTGATCCTCCAATTACAGATTTGACAGTAGAAGGCTGACATTATGATGATCCACAATAACACAATGACAAAGTCACTCTGCTCATTTTAGGGAAAAGCTCATTAATGAGGACATAGTTGGATTATAAATGATATTTTATCTCCACGATTTATTTTTTATTGACATTTGGTGACTGCAGTTTGTCAGAGATCAGCTGTGCTTCTCGGGCCTCAACTCTGAAGTCCAACCCCTCCCATCTGAGAGGGCTGGATCTGAGTGGAAACAAGCTGCAGGATTCAGGAGTGAAGCTGCTGTGTGCATGTTACTGTTGTAGCTGCTGGAGGTGGAGCTAGTTTACACTACTTTATATACAGTTAGCTAGTTTAGTCCACTGGTTCCCAACCTAGGGGTCAATTTGGTGGAGCTGTTAACAACTTATAGACATGTGAAATGTGACCCCGACTACACACTGCTTTTTGTAAGACATCAAAAGACAAAAAGGTTGGAAACCACTGGTTTCATCTTTAACAATGTGTTGTATTTTAAAAGCTTGTTATATTATCCATTGTGTCAAATAAATGTAGTGGAGTAGAAAGTACAATATTTCCCTCTGAAATGTAGAAAGTAGCATCACATGGAAATACTCAAGTAAAGTACAAGAACCTCTAAACTGGACTTAAGACAGTAACTGAGTAAATGTACTTAGTTACTTTCCACCACTTGAGAAACTACAGGCCTCTAGGATAAATTGTGACCATGTTTTCTCCGGTAAAAACTCTAAAGATACACATTTTACTTTGACACTTTTCATAGTAAACATTCAGACACTTTTAGTTGGTTTTAGTTGAATTTTATTCCTTGAAGCAACAGACAGAAGGTTTGTTTGTACAGCTTCAAACTAAGTTTTCCTCTCACAGATTCATGATCTTTGCACTGATCATGGTTTAAATGACAACAGAAGACAAATGTGAAGTGACAGAAGAGCTATGGAGCTTTGATTCAGACTGCAGACGGGGGATAGGTTGAGATTAGGCTCCGCCCCCAGCCAGACAGACAGGTGATTGGTCTCAGATGGTCTCTTCGATCACCTCGGTAATGACTTTTGTGGTGGTGGTGGTGGTGGTGGTGGCGGAGGAAGAAGAGGAAGAGGATGACAAGGAGGACATTGAAGATCTAAAAGAGGAAGAAAGGAGTGATGTGTTAGTAAAGCTGCAACTAACAATGATTATTCTATTGATTTTTTTATAAATGAATCATTGAGTCTGGTTGACGTCAAGACGGAATCTTGTTTCACTGGACCAACAGTCCAAACTAAAGACCTACATGCACTAAAACTGACAATTGTTGGCCTCATAATGCTTTAGAGAAGCATCAGCGATTATTTAGCGGAGACAATGAACAGATTCCTGGCGTGTCGGTCTGTAAGAGTGATCTTGTCTTACCCTACTCCCTCTCCGTCCAGCAGTCTCCTGTACTCGGCGATCTCCATCTCCAGCCTGGTCTTGATGTCCAGCAGCATCTGGTACTCCTGTCCCTGACGCTCCAGGTCGGCCCTCAGCTGCACCAGCTGCTCCTCCATGCTGCCCACCTCCATCTGGAAGCCGCTCATCTGCATGGCGTAGCGGTTCTGGATTTCAGCCAGGTTGGCTTCAAGAGACGCTTTCTGCAGGAGACAGATGGGTTAGAGACAGGGGACGGAAACTGGATGGCTGGATAACTGGAGGGATGTGATAATACACAACGAGGTGTCCAGATACACAAAAATAATCATCAGGTGAAAGTGAAGACACAAGAGAGATATTTCTACGTGAGTATGAGTGTCCTGGGTGTCTTTTATCGTCTTGATGTGGACACTCAAGTCATTATCATGTTGTCCCTGTGTAGACACTGAGGAGTCCATCAGGACCACTTGGAGTTTTTATTATCTAGACATAATCACTTGGAGTTAAGAGTTGGTTAATGTCTCCACATGGATATTAGTACGTCTACTAGTGTCTCTATGTAGATACCTGGGAGTACATATGGACACCTGAGAGTCTGTTGTTGTCTCGACATGGACACCTGATATTCAGTTTGTTTCTATGTAGGCACTAGGATGTCTTTGTGGACACCTGAGAGTCATTGTCATTGTCTCTATGTAGATACCTGGGAGTCCATGTGGACACCTGGGAGACAGACTGATAATCAGTTTTATTTCTATGTGGAGAATAGCGTGTCTTTGTCTCTATGTGGACACCTGGAAGTCTTGTATCATCTCGATGTGGACACCCGAGAGTCGCTTAATGTCTCTGCCTCTAAATGGACGCCATTGTTGTCTCTAACTGGACCCAAAGGAGGCGTAATCATTGTTGTCTCTACATGGACAGCAGGGAGTCATTGTTGTGTCTATATGGACACCTGAACACCTCTAAATATTGAAAATCAGACTGTTGGTGTTCTTACCATACTGATCTGTGACTGGAGCTCGATTTCCAAAGACTGAAGCTGAGTCTTCACCTCCTTCACCTCCAATGTTGACGATTTCAGTGTCATCTCGGTGGTTGCCACCTCCTGATTGAGGACCTCGGACTGAGAGGAGGAAGAGGAGGATGTCATTGAAACTCAAAGACAAACTGATCTGCCGATGTTCCTCTTTACACAGACTGTCGTATTTCTCACCTTTGACTGGAACCACGACTCCAGCTCTCTGCTGTTCTTGGCGGTGACGGCTTCGTAGTGCTCTCTGATGTCCTCCATGACCTTGGTGAGGTCACCCTGAGGAGCAGCGTCCACCTCTACGTTCACCTGGCCGCTCATCTGAGTTTTCATGGAAATCAGGTCCTGCAGGAGGAGGGAGGGAGCGCTCAGTCATGAAACAAGTCCTCCAAGTTTATCAGATTTTATGGCATATCATACAACTGAAATCTATTCCAATCAGTTTAATGTCATGACTTTACTCAACAGTAACAGTTTTGCACTTTGAAAAACAAACATGAGATAAAAATTTAACCAAACAAAAGATGGAGTTGACAGAAGTGTTTATTAGTGTTCCTGTGAAGAGAGCGTCACCATACCTCCTCGTGGTTCTTCTTCATGGACACCAGCTCTTCCTTCAGGCTCTCGATCTGCATGCTCAGGTCGGTCTTGGCCATGCCGAGGTCTCCCAACAGCGTCTTCAGCCCGGTGATGTCAGCCTCCACTCCCTGACGCATCGAAAGCTCGTTCTCAAACCTGCAGAGAGGTCAGGATCAAATACGGGTCAAAAGAACAAATGATTAGATTTTGAGTTTACAAAATGGTTTCAAAGTCTGTGCTTGTATATCACAGTTAAATCTGTGAAATTCAAATGTGTGAACGTGTAGAACATTACATCAAAGAGCTCTTTATAACAGCTCCATATGTACATGTTCAATACTCCTGTTGTTGGTTTTATGTTGAACACCCAATATTCTGGCATAGTGTGTTATATTACTTTACTGGTTTAATCAGTTGTGTTTGTTTAATTTGTCCTATTGAAAAGCGTATTGTTATTGTTTTTATGTATGAATGACTGTAAGGATGCTGCTGAATATGTTGGGGCAAAAATCAGGACAAAAATTTGTAATTTCAAAATTTTTGTACATATTTTTTTATTCTTGAAAAGTTTCTTCAATTACAAATCTTTGCTAAACATTCGCAAATGTCAACAGCTGCCAATTGATTCTGTTAATTAATGTGTGTTTTCCTTATAAATAATAATAAAAATAATAATAAATAAACTTTTCACAGATACAACTAAAGACTTTGAAGTAATTTCTTAATCTAATTTCAGAACTTAAAATCTTTTTGAACCTAATTTCAGCCCATATTTTATTTTACAACATTAATTATTTATAAATGTTGCAGAGGATGTTGTCAGTTGTCATCGTTTTTCCACCAGCTGCAGTTCTGACAGCAGCCAGCAGAGGGAGCCACGCTGCTGATTGTAACTGACTCTCCTGCTGCTGTAAAGGTCAAAAAGGCATGTTTTTTTCATTGAGCTAAATCAATGAAAAAACATGCCTTTTTTAAACATATATGTCGTGTAACTCTGCTCATATTCTAGTTTATTTCCTACTTGTTTCTACTTTAGTGGAGATTTTATAGTCTTCCTCTTGTTTTAGAAAGAGGGATGATGGGTATGGAGTATAACATATCATATATATAAATCAACAATTTATTTTTACATTCATTATATGTGATTTATAGTTGTATTTTTCAAATAATGTGTGAGTAAAAGTAAAGAAAGAGTTACTGACTTGATTCTGAAGTCGTCCTGAGCCAGCTTGGCGTTGTCGATGTTCAGTATGATTGTACCTTTGGCAAGGATGGCGTCCTGGATCTAAAAACGAAAACAATAAAGCTTTTATAACCAGATCAGACAGACGACAAAAAATGTGAAGAAAAGGAGAAAATAATACAATTTTCTTCTTTGTCACCAGTTGTGATTTTTCTGTTTGTTTTTTGTTGTGCTGTTTCTTTTATTTCTTTGCTCTCTTTTTGGCTCCTGTTTATTTTTCCTCTATATAACATTTCTTTAGTGATTTCATTTTGGAAAAGTTTGAGCTAAAACTACAGAGGTCTCTGAACACCATTTCCCATGCTGCCCCTCTTCCTCACCTTTCCTTGCAGCTCTGCGATGGTGACGAAGAAGGCGCTGTAGTCTCTGACGGAAGGGCCGACCTTGCTCTCCACAAACTCCCTGATCTTCATCTCCAGCTCGGCGTTGGCCTTCTCCAGCGCCGCCACCTTGGCCAGGTAGGTGGCCAGGCGGTCATTCAGGTTCTGCATGGTGAATTTCCCGTTGCCGATGACGCTGTCTTCCATCACTGCTCCTCCGCCGAAGCCAGCCCCGAATCCTGCACCTCCACCAAAACCTGCACCTGCTCCTGCTCCACCACCAAAGCCAAAGCTGCTGGCGCCGCCGGAAGAGAAGCTCCTGCTGGCCTGAGAGACCCTCACACCAGCACCTCCTGCTCCTCCTGCCATGCTGAATGAGCTCATGCCTCCACCGAGGGATGCCCGCCCCAGGCCACCACCAATCATGGAGCTCCGTGAGGATGAAGAGTACATCATGGTTGTCATGATGAGGAGAAGGTGTTTGTCTGTCTGTCTTCTCTGGCTGGAGGGAGCTGGAGAGGAGAGTGAGGAGCCGCGGCTCAGTTTACCTCTTTTAAAGGTGCTCAGGTGGGCTGAGCTGCAGGTGAGGGGTGGGTTCAGCTCACCACACCTCCACAGGTGGAATGTAACCAAGTTACTCCAGAACTGAACCTCAGTGTAATCTTGACATACTTGTATTGTACTTGAGTATTTCCATATTAATGATACTTTGACAACATTTCAGAGGGAAATAAAGTTATTGTTTGGGTTGGATTTTACATTAAAACACTATTAAATATTAAACTTTTCCAACCTTTTTGTCTTTTGACGTCTTACAAAAAGCAGTGTGTAGTCGGGGTCACATTTCACATGTCTATGAGTTGTTAACAGCTCCACCAAATAGTGATTTTTCCCTCTAAACTTCTCACATGCTTTCATTTCAATAAATGTTCAAATGATCCAATATTTCAGCAAAAATCAAAGATATCAGAACGTTGTTTCTTCTTCTTTCCTCTTGTAAACAGTAACAGTGAGTAGAAGGTAGATCTCAGCAGGTTGATCTTGAATAACAACAACCTGCAGGATTCAGAGGAGCAGCTGCTACAAAAACCGAAAACAGATTTGTGTATCAGAACTTTGTTTTTTCTTCTTTCCTCTCCCATTAATTATCTCACGACCCCTCAGATTTATCTGCTGACCCTTTGGAGGGGCCCCGACCCCTAGGTTGGGAACCAGTGGACTAAACTAGCTAACTGTATATAAAGTAGTGTAAACTAGCTCCACCTCCAGCAGCTACAACAGTAACATGCTGCTCTAACACTGATGCTTCACTATTAATAATCTAATGATGTCATATATAATAATATATCAGTCAGAGGGACCAAACCACTACTTTTACTGCAACACTTTAACTACATCAAGCTCAGAATACTGATGGACTTTTATCTTCCTTAATTAGTTGATAATTCTTACTTACATAAAGCTGAGATTACTTGTCAGCTTTCCCTTATTAAACTTTAATAAGTATAATTTCGATTAAATGTGGGACTTTTAATAGACTATTTCTACATTTTTTGTGATTGTACTTTTGCTTAAATAAATAGTACTTCTTCCACCACTACACACTCTCACATCCCTCCAGGCTGTGTGATATAACACCCAGTAAAACCACGCACAGTATATCATGTTCCTGCTGGCATTGCGCTTTTCCTCTGAGCACAAAGAGCTCACAGTGGCTGAAACTCCTCCTGGCACTCAGCTCTCACCTGTCTGACAGCCTCCTACTTCAGGTGTACGCTGTGGGAAGACGCCTCTGGCATACAGAGAGAGCGTCAGTTTATTGTATCGTCATAGCGACCTGCAGCTCGCTTGTCATGTTGTTTGATTTCTGAGCTCTTCTCTGGTATGTGTGCATTGTCCTCTCGCTTTATTTACAAGTGTCTTGAAGAGTCATGTCTCAGCCAGGCTGCCATGCACTGACACTTTCAACTTGCATATGAGCAGCACTATATATGCAAAAAAAAGTTTTATGCAATTGCCATTTTTGCCTGTATGTTCAAACAATTATTGATACACAATAAAATGTGGCAAAAGTTGGTTCAGAATTCCTCTGCAGTCCCAGAATTCATGTTAAATGATGTTTTGACTGATCAAGAGGCTCTGCAGTGAGTATCAGGCTGTGCTATCATAAGTCTGGGCCTAAACAGGCACACCATTCTCTAGACCTGACCTAACGTATCTTTAACGCAGCAATATGGTCATTGTTTCCAATACCTATGAAAGTAGTGATGAACCTACAGAGAATTATCAGTGACTCTGCAGCTCCTCTTGGCTTTACAGTGAGTTTCAGCTCATTGTTTATCTGTCCGGCTGCAACTTTACTGTTCTGGTTCACTCTCGTAACGTCGTTTTCAGAGAAAAAGCTGCAAAAAGCCACTGTACACTACCTGCTCAGCACCAAACTGGTGATCATAGTGGATCATTTATCAGGTAAAGAGCCAGATATTTCCCTCAGGAGTTGGTAGAGAGCAGAAACAGAAGCTAAAAGAGCTACTTTTTAATTAACAGAGACCCAACATTCCTCCACGAGCAGCACTAAAAACAATAATAATAGAAATAATAGCAGCAGTGATGAGGCGTCACACTGGACAGCAGTTTGTCCACAGCTGAAGGTCTCCTGTGAGATGATAGCAGCATAACTAAGGGCTGATCCAAGGCGAGCCTGGTCAGACCTAACTATAAGCTTTATCAAAGAGGAAAGTTTTAAGCCTACTCTTAAACATAGAGAGGGTGTCTGCCCCTCGGACCCAGTGCTCTACTGGGATAATATGGTACTAAGAGTTCTTTCAGATATGATGGTGCCTGACCATTAAGAGCTTTGTAAGTGAGGAGAAGGATTTAAATTCTGTTCTGGATTTTATAGGAAGTCAATGCAGTGAAACTAAAATGGGTGTTTTTGTCAGTACACGTGTAATCTACAAACTAAATGTTCCAGTTTTAAACTTTTTATCAGCTGCTCCAACAACAAACTGACACCACGAACATCGGCTCCTTCAAATCAATCTGACTGTCAGAAATCTGCATTAAATCCTCCTGTTTCATTCCTGCAGACAAAGGACCAACCAGGAGCCGTTGAAGACGGAGCAATCTGCCTACACGGGGCCAACGGTGAGTCGCCACCCCACTGATCTCTGTTAGCTTGGTGCTAACATTATGTTTCTGTCTGAAATTCCACTTTCCTTTTAAGACAGAATAAAACCAAACTGAGATCATAAGTCAAAGGAACATTTTTTTAAATGATTTCTGAGCAGATTTATGGTTGTTTACAGTAATACTGGTATCCAAAGAACATGTAAGTCACACTGAGTCTAACAGTATTTGTATGATGAAGTATGATGTCCGCCTGTTCAGGTTTGACTGTGATTGTTGATGCTAACAGCCTGTACAGAGTGTTACGGGTTAATCTGTTTAGCTGGCAGTGGAAAGACTTCTGATCTGTGGAAAGAAAAGATGTGGAGCTGATTGATGGGAAGCTGATCTGCTGTCACATGTATCAGCCTCAGCCGTGCAGCCAGCGAAGCACTTAACCCCGAATGATGGGAATGATATGTGGGTGCATGTGTCTCTGCATGCATGCGCACAGGTATGTATGCATTAACTTATGTATGGACCTTTATACCTGCAGGTAGAGGCTACGTGACAGCTCTCCTCTCTGCTGTGTCTCTGCTCTAAACTGTCGACTCAGGTGTAATTTGGATTTGATGAAAGTATTGCTGCGTCATTTTAACGGCGGCTCCAACTGACATGTCAGCAAGAAGAAGTTCAGGGTTCACTCTTTAGACCGTCCTCTTTATTTATCTTATTTTTCGCCACGTTAGCGGCATTGCTCTCAACAAGTCCTCCACATTAAACTTCAGATCTGTGGTTTGATCATGTGACTCCAGAGTGACACATGGCAGCATTTTCTAATCTGGCGTCTTGATCAGCGGTAATCAGCAGGGTGACATGATGTTTTATGGTGTGACAGCGCTGTGGTTAAGGTGCAGTTAGGTTTATGGAAAGATCATATTTTGGGTTACTAGATTGATCACGTTGTTAGAGACACATGTGGTGGGTTAAAGTTACGGTTTGCTTCCATTTAATTAAATGTATAATCCACACAGATCATCACTGTGAAACGGAAAGTGGCACAATAATCGTTTTCTTTTTTGTCTCGTTGGAAGCCAAAATTGTAATTGAAAATTGTCACAACGCTTTGAAGGCAGGACACAGGAGCAGAGATGAGGTGAACAAAAGTCCTTTATTTCCAAAATGAACCAACAAGGACAGAACAGAAAACCAGGACTTAAATACAAGACAGAACTGATGAGGGAACGGGGAACAGGTGAGGGGACAGGTGGCAACACTTGGGGTAATCAGACAGACACATGAGGAAGGGCAAGTGGCCTGAAACGAGGGGAGTAACTTTTCAAAATAAAACAGGAAATGACGAGACAAAACATGGAGACAGGACAAAAACTAAATCTCACCACAGCGTGGCAAAAATAAAAATTGATGAATCGTCCAGCCCTAAAAGTTCCTTTCCTGTTCGGTCGTCATGAGATCCAGTTTATTCACAGTGTTTGATGGATTTTATGACTGTGAAGAAACTTTCAGAGTTGAAGTGAAATGTTCTTGATTGACTGATCCTCATGTCTTAGAGTAAAACAGCTGAAAGGTGCATTAATATGGATTCCTACAGTATCAGTACAGTTACTGCAGTAGAACAACACAACCTCACCACAACACCACCAATGCTCTCACATGCATCAAGAAGGCAAGAAGTTACACCAATTAACTTTTGACATTTCTCACCTGTTAACTGAAAACCATCCAGGTGACAAACTCATGATGCTGCAAAGCTATCATCAAGACAAACAATAACAACTACTGATGTTTTCAGTGTTGGTCTACGATGTAGAAAATGGTAAATAAAGAAACAAAGAAAGAAAAGCCATTGAATGGGTAGGTGTGTCCAAACATTTGGCTGGTAATATACATATTAAAGCTCAAAGGCCATTTTTTAAAAAAAAAGCTACGGCTTCACGTTCAGATCGTTGAGCCGTACAGTTTCAGGATCTGTCTATCAGTCACTGGTAGATGCTGTTGGTAACTTGTCAGCTCGTTCCTCCCCGTAGGCTTCAGGATCTCTTCTGGTAACTTTCTGACCTTCAATCTGTGGCCACGCCTCAGTGCTGAATGAAGCTTAAGCTCTGTAAACCTTCTGTCAATCCCCAACAAAGAGGTTCAACTTTTCATCTTCTCTCCAAGTCATAACAGAAACCAACACTGAGATTTTAAGAGCAAAGTCAACAGTCGACATTTCTTTTTCTTTTGTGGAGTTAAATTCAAAACACGCATTCAAGAAATCACAACCTGTAAAGCTTCTTAATTTCACTCCACTATGAAAGAAGAATCCCTTAAAATAACATTAATTACTCTTTGTGATGGAGTCATCTGGGGTTTGATCTGTTTTCCATTTGGTTCAGTTATGATTCTTTAGTTATTTACTTTGCTTTTATGCACCTTCATAACACGCACACACATATCTTCCTCTGCACATTCACACTGACTCCCACACCCCCAAAAAACAAATCAAAATTAAGATTGTGGTCTCTTGCATCAGTTGTGATTTAACCATTCTCTGTATCAACAATATGATTCCACACTCCTCAATAATGTGCAATGACAATAAAGACATTCTATTCTATTCTATTCTATTCTATTCTATTCTATTCTATCATTAGTAGAGAATTTGCTGAAGGCGAGCTGTCAGATGATAAAATCCATAGATTTACAGTCAGTTTGTAGATAACAGCGTTACGTAACATCAGGAGGTTTGACAGGCAGCCTGAGGCGGGAAGATAAATGAAACTCTACATTCAGGGTCACTGAACTCACCATCTCATCATACACATCAAACCACTGATCACTCATTGGATCAGGCAAAAAAAATGTTAAAAAGTTATTATCTTAAAAAACTAACTGAGTACATTTACTAAAGTACTGTACTGAAGTGCAATTTTGAGGTATTTGTACTTTACTTGAGTATTTTCATGTGATGCTACTTTCTACATTCATCTTTGTTTGTTTTTTCTTCTTTCCTCTCCCATTAATCATCTCACGACCCCTCAGATTTATCTGCTGACCCTTTGGAGGGGCCCCGACCCCTAGGTTGGGAACCAGTGGACTAAACTAGCTAACTGTATATAAAGTAGTGTAAACTAGCTCCACCTCCAGCAGCTACAACAGTAACATGCACACAGCAGCTTCACTCCTGAATCCTGCAGCTTGTTTCCACTCAGATCCAGCTCTCTCAGATGGGAGGGGTTGGACTTCAGAGCTGAGGCCAGAGAAGCACAGCTGATCTCTGACAAACTGCCGTCACCAAATGTCAATAAAGAATAAATTGGTTAATAAATAGTTTGGGAACCAGTGGACTAAACTAGCTAACTGCATATAAAGTAGTGTAAACTAGCTCCACCTCCAGCAGCTACAACAGTAACATGCACACAGCAGCTTCACTCCTGAATCCTGCAGCTTGTTGTCACTCAGATCCAGCTCTCTCAGATGGGAGGGGTTGGACTTCATGGGTCTCTGTATATCCTTATTCATTATCTTAAACTCAGTTGTTACAGCCATCATGTAATCAGGTAATCCCACTGAGTTTATATATACATACAAATTACTCTCCTGGTTTTGATCGTATTCAGGAAATGATGTTTACATGGAAGAAACCCGCTTATCATGGTTTCTACAGGTTTTTACAGGCAACAGTATCCAGGTTTCTATCAAGTATTCTACATAGCATATCCAGGTCCAGGATATGATGTTTACATGCACAACACATAACCAGGATACTTTTGCAGGAGAGACCTTGTACTACTGGCCAATCAGATCCCTGGAAACATCAAGTCATCACTCCTACAGGATCCTGACGATGTGGCAAGTAATAAATATCAATAGATATTTCTATAAATCAGTTTGCTGTAACAGATTTTCACTTTGGGTTTAAAATGGAGTTTCTAACAAAAGGAGAGATATTTAATGACACTAAATACATAATGATGGTTGTAGCTGAATTTCAACTTAGTTTCTTTAAATCCTGGAATGATTCCTGACAGCGTTGATGCTTTTATACTCTGATTATATCACTGCAGCTCAGAAGGCGACTGTGTGATGATGACTGGAAATACATTCATGCTACAAATCTACAGGAGATTAATATAATACAATACAATACAAAGGCTTGTGAAGTAGCAGAGGCAACACCATCCTGTATGTTTGGTCCTCTCCTGCAGGCCTCGTTAAGTTTCAGTCAGACTGGATTTACACATGAATGCTTCTTTAGTTTTTCAGCTCATTCATCTGTACACATAATCTGAACATCTGTTACACAAAACCACATGCAAAAAACAAACAAATTAAAAATGTTTTTAAAATTTTATGAAAAAAGTGGACAAATGCCAACCCCACAGGTGCAGAAAGAGATAAGAGGAGTATTAATTTCCAATTTGTGCAGGTAAGATGAAGAATGAGGCCCAGAGGGTTGATGAAGAACATTTCACCTGTGATGATTGGAGGAAATAAAACCTCTTGGTCCTGGGCGTGCAGCAACCTGCGGAGCTGCTGCAGCTGCCAAAACACTGAGAAAATATATGTTGCAGTGCAGGAGTTATATAACAGAGGCAGAGTAAGAAGAAAAAGATAAACTAGAAAATGAATCGTATTGGTTGATAAGAGGAGGACGACAGCAGAGCAGAGAGGAGTTCATGTCCCAGGAGAACCAGCAGGGGGCGGCATCGCTACTTCTCTCAGTTTGTCTTAAATCAGTTTCTAAACCCTTCGTTTCCTTCCTCATGCTGTTTGTCCACATTAAAGACTCCATCCAATGAAAATCAAGTGTTTAACCTTGTTTACATGTCCATGTGGTGTTTATCATGATCTACACGACATATCGAGAGCAAAATGAGTAGTCAGTAGCACAGCACTTACTGACTTGTTTACTACGTAATTATGTACTTACCTACTACTTAATTATTTATTACTTACTTACTTACTTCTACCTCAAAAAGATCAAAATGTAGCTCTAAGTCCTGCAGGTAACCATGGCAACAGCACAACCCACAGTTTAAATAAAGACGTACACAGGTGAGTGTTTATTAGGACTAAGGTTTTATTGTTTAGTGTTTTCTGGTCGACATCATTGATCGCTGGTGATTGGCCGCCACAGTGTCTCAGCGGACCAGGTAGGAAGACGAGGACGAGGAGGACAGCACCGTCCCACCGACCACCTTCTCTGTCACCGTCACCACCCGCTTAGTCGTGGACGAGGAGGACAAGGAGCTGCTGGACCAATCAGAAAACACATCGGTCAGAGCGACTTTTCTTTGTTTTATATCTCTCATCTGAAAATCTTTGGACTGTTGTTCAAACAAAACAATTTATTTAGATTTTCAGGTTTATTATTTAGATTTTTCATTTCATATTCATGGTGACACTTACTACTTAATTACTAACTCATTACATAATAATTACTATTTGCTAGTTAAATACACACTTAAATCCTTATTAATTACTTTGTAACTAATTAATTACATTCTTACTATTTCATTGTTTATTTATTATTTATTTACTGCTAAATTCTTTAATAAGCACTTATTTACTTACTATTACTTATTTACTGTTTGATTACTGACCTGCTTAATTGCTTACTTACTACATGACTTACTTACTAATTACAACTTAATTACTCCCTTAGTAATTATGTATTTACTTACTGACTGACTACTATTTCATTGCTATTTCCTTCTTATTACTTACTGTTTAATTATGTAAATACTCCTTAATTCATTAATACCTACTTACTACTCATGACTTAATGATCTATTACTTATTTACTTACTGAATGTATGAATTAACCATGTGTTACTTAATTTCTTTCTTTCTTTTTGTGCCAAAAGTTGTCAACTTTAAATAATATGAATATAAAGTCGGTCTTTACACACAATTTGGAATTTAAACTATCCCAACAGTGCTGAAACCAAATATTCAAGAAAAACTGCCAACATGACGTCAGTGTCCTGGTCTGGTCTGATCCTCAGGTGTGATCATGTGACTCTGAGTCTCACCTGCTGGTGGCCTCTCCGTCCAGCAGCCTCCTGTACTCGGCGATCTCCATCTCCAGCCTGGTCTTGATGTCCAGCAGCGTCTTGTACTCCAGTCCCTGACGCTCCAGGTCGGCCCTCAGCTGCATCAGCTGCTCCTCCAGGGACGACACCTGGTGGTCAAGAGGAAGAGTTACAGGTTAAAACAGTCTGAGTGGAAATATCAGGTGTGACACGGAGTTCAGGTGTGTTTGTTCCTGTTTTCTCACCTGCATCTGGTATCCGGAGATCTGCATGGCGAAGCGACTCTGTGTCTCAGCCAGACTTCCTTCCAATGACGCTTTCTGCAGAGGAAACACAGGACACAAAAAGTCAAGAGCACATCTTGGACAACTTGGATGTTGAGCAACCAGTGATGTCAACATGAATTTTTAAAAAACTCTTCATAAGTGGATCAATTCTTGAGTTTTTGTATGAATTTGAAAACTGATGTATGATTAAGTTTTCACAATTTTATGCATCATGAGAGTTCAATCACACCACTCCAGCTGCTGTGATTGACACATCTGTGTCTGTGTTGCCATGACGACTCACCATGCCCAACATGGACTGCAGCTCGATCTCCAGCGACTGCAGTGTCCGTTTAACCTCTGAGACCTCTGACCTGGATGTCTGCAGGCTGGTCGTCTGAGTGATCACCTCTTTGCTCAGAGCCTCTGTCTGCAACGAAAACACAGGTTAAATTTGTGATGTGTAAATGTAATCTCTGCAGCCACAGGAAGTGATGTCATGGCATTACCTTGGTCTGGAACCAGGCCTCCAGCTCTTTCTGGTTCTTGGCTGTGATGGACTCGTAGTGCTCTCTGATTTCAGCCATGATCTTGCTGAGGTCCTGTTGTGGTGCAGCGTCCACCTCCACGTTGACCTGACCGCCGATCTGACTACGCAACACCAGCATCTCCTACACACACACACACAGAACAACAAAATTAACTGGGCTGAGATGCAAAAACGCAACCAATGACAGAAACTCCAGTCACTGGAAACAAGACAATATGCTTACCTCGGCATGTTGAAGCATAACCCAATATCAGGAAAGTTTACTAAAACTTAAATGGCAATACTTGGAATGTGGATTGAAACCAATTTCTGATTGACCGACTTGTGCCTCAGTTACCAGAAACCAGAGGAGCCTTGAAGACCTTCTTCTTATATAGAATATAAGAAATACTCATACAGAGAGACTTTCATGAGGCAAATAACCCGTTTTGGTGCTTCACTGACCTCCTTGTGGTTATTCTTGAGGAAGGCCAGCTCCTCCTTCAGGCCGTTCAATTGCACGGTGAAGTCATTCTTGCACATGTTCATGTCAGCCAGGACTGCCTTGAGCCCGGCGATGTCGGCCTCCACAGACTGACGCATGGTCAGCTCGTTCTCAAACCTGCAGCAGGAGGAAATGGAGACAGAGGATGAGTGACGGATACGATGCTCTGCTGCTTCTGTCAACATCGTAGAATGACTCACAATAAAAACTCGAGTAACTGAAACAACAACAGCACCACACTGTTATTTATATCTATAAAGATGATTTTACCATAGACTGTAAAAGAAATATGGACATCATCACTGTGATGTCACCCAGTGGTTTGTGGACCATTATTTACAAGATGAACATCATGCTGTATTGAATAAGACTTGAAACTAGTGATTGAGGCCATAAAGTCATTAGGAAAGTGTTTACTGAGGTAATAAATCAAGTGAGAAGTAGGCTCATTTTCTCATTGACTTCTATACAATTAGACTTCTTTTTGCAACCAGTGGAGTCGTCCCCTGCTGGTCTTTAGAGAGAAAGCAGGTTTAAAGGTACTTCTGAATTGGTTTCATTTTTCAGACCCAGAACTACCCTCTTGGATTCCTGCAGCTTCTACTACTACCATTACTACTACTACTTCTACTACTAATACAGTTTGTACTACTGCTACTAGCCAGCCTAGACAGGTAGGCAGCATTATCAGCCTTAGTAAGCTGAATAAAGAGAGAGGGTTATTTTCAGTGTCTGTGTTTATTTACAACAATTGTAGCAGTTGGTTGATTCAGAGTTGCTTTTGCATTGTTGCTCTTGCTAACAGGAGCTAACTGGCTGAATTTGGTAGTTTGGTAGCAGTTGGTGAACCTGCTAGCTTTGGCAAGAAAAGTAGCATTATGAAATAAAACTTGGCATGAAGTAAAATAGGGTTAGTCACATGATTATTAATTTCATAATGTCCCTTATAGTTATTTAAAATTGAACATTTTATAAATTGATAAATTTCCTTATTGAATTTAATATAAGTAGAGGTATGATTTTACAGTGTTTGATACTGTGGGTCACATTAAGTAGAACATCAATGAGCAGTGTCAGCTTTAATAAAGGTCACACTCATTCCTCTCAAACTACTAACATTTCATAACAGATCTCTTTTATCTCTCTGATCAAGTTGAGGCCTGTTTGTCTTTATTAGAAACTGATTCATGAGTAAATGGAGCCATTCAGTCAACCCCTGAGTGACTCTATCAGAGTGTAGCACTGTCACCCTGTGTAAACCTCTCACACACGCATGTTACAGGTCATGATCAGGTGGTTTTATCAGCTTATCAGCATATGGAAGTGGGCCACTTCAGGCAGTGATGTGGCACTGTTGGTCTTCTTATGGCCTGGACAAAATAGATGTGAGCCTGGAATGGCCCATATGTAAAACAGCAAATATGGCCCAAATATCCCAAATCAAATTTGGGCATTTTTTGTTAGAAATGTGGCCCTGTCAGGTATGTGTATCCTGGTTGTGGTCCAGTTCTGGTTCATCTGGTTTGTCCTTGGTTGACAAACAACTTGCTTGTGGTCTAGATCTGGGAAACAGGAGTGGACCCCCCGAGTGCCCTCATTCCACACGGTATGTCGGCCGGATAAAAGTGCAGAAAATGTCAGATGTGGACCGGATCTGGGCCACAATCATTTTGCTATCTGGGTTTACTGGGTTTGATCAGGTTTGATCAATTCTAGTAAGAACTGATAGAGATCTATAATCAGATCAGACTAATGCAGGTCAACATCATCTAAACCACTTTGTGTTGATAGTCTGACTGGAAAAGTAGCTACTACTACTGCAGATACTACTGCAGCTATACTACAGCTGCTGCAGGTGCTGCTAGTACTAAACTACTTTTACTCCTAACACAGTTTCTATCAGTGCTACTACAGTCAGTGCTTCTCCAGCTACTGCTACTACTCCTAACACTGCTTGTACAGCTTTTACTACTACAGCTACTGTTACCACTATGGCTAATTATTCAACAGGTACTACAACTGTAGCTACTACTACTAACATTACTGCTACAGTAACATGACTATTTCTGGTGCACCACTTCTACTACCACTACTAAATCTGAGTGTGAACTACATCATTTGATCATTTGTGTTTCCATTTGGTGTGTTTGTACTCACTTTGCCTTGAAGTCCTCTGCAGCCAGGCGAGCGTTGTCCATGCTGAGATGGATGGCGCCATTCACCCTGACGGCGGCCTCAATCTGGAGGCAGAAGCACAGAGTGATCACTACTTCATCAAAGGTCTCATCCCACCATTCTCCATGTCTATGTGTGTGGTATCTAGGTTTTGTCCAGCAGACATACAGATGATGTATTTACCTTTGTAACACATTTCTGATGAACCTTACCTTGGCTGTGATGTCACCGATGGTGGTGAAGAAGGCGCTGTAGTCTCTAGCAGCGTAGGTGACTTTGCTCTCCATATACTGCCTGATCTTAAGCTCCAGCTCAGCATTGGCCTTCTCCAGGGCGTGCACCTTTGCCAGGTAGGAGGCCAGGCGGTCGTTCAGGTTCTGCATGGTGATCTTCTCGTTGCCGGACACACTGAAGCTGGAGGAGCCACCGCCGAAGCTCATGCTGCCGCCGCCGCAAATGCCCATGCCCATGCCCATGCCCATACCCATGCCCATGCCCATGCCGGATGAGGATGAGGAGATGCGGACCCCTGAGCCTCCTGCTCCTCCGTATACACTCCCAGATCTCATGGATATACGGCCACCGCCTCCAGACATGGAGCCGCCGATCATGGAGCCGCTGGAGCCCTTAATGGACCTGGAGGAAGACTGTGAGACAAAGCTGCAGGCCATGATGGAGGCTGTGTTTCTGTTGTGGCTGAGACAACACAGAGTGGAGAGTGAAGAGCTGCACGACTCTCACCTCCTTTTTAAAGACCAAAAAGCTGTCAGCCAGGTATTGCGCAGGCAGTCCATCCTGGGCGTGGCAGGGGATGGTCAGGGAAAATGGTAACCTTCAAAGCTGCTGCCTTGCGTGACAGAAATTGGTTGTGTATCTGTGCCAGAGTGTAAAGTTTCCAGAAGCTGCAGGCGTTATACGACCTTTGGATTACAATTAATAAGATGATAGTTATGTTAGCAAAGCTGTTGAAAGAGGAAGGAAAAGTTCAGGCCAATCATAAAACTGAGGTAATTCACAATAAGTATACTGTAGGAAAGTTCTGTGGTTTCAGTGACAGCTTTTGCAAATGTCAGCTAATCTCAGTGGAATGACAGGGCGTATGTGGATAATTATACTGTAATAGGTTACAGTTAATAATTGCTCATAAAGTCACACATTCCTTTTGACAACTTTTGTTCTACACTGCTGACATTTTGGGAAAAAAAAGGAAACACTTTGTTTCACAACATGTAAATTTGTTTGTGTTCAGAAGGTCAAATCTGAAATGTTTGGCAGGAACGAGTCGAGTCAAGTCAAGCATTTGTGTTGCCCAATATTACAAAATCCCAAATATGTGTCAGCAGGCTTTACAATCTGCAGCAATACAACCTCCCCTGTCCTTAGATTATATAACTTTAATGACTTAAGTAAACATAATTTATTTTTATTTATTTAATGTTATCTGTGTAGGTACAAGTATAGCATGAACTTTTGCAAAATACCACATCATCTATAGCCTGAGCTAGTTTGTAATGCATCTCCCTGGTTGGGCTTTTAAAATACACAAAACTGAACAGTAGAATACATATGAAACTGCACAAAATTTAACAATACACATACATACATTACAACACAAAAGACACAAAGCAGCTCAAACACAACAACAACAACAACAATGCACAAACAAATATAAAAGCTTCCTTACGAATGGATTTATAATGTACAGTGTTGTACAAAGTTTAAGTCACTTTAGATTCTTTTCCATCATGCAGCAGCATCAAGGAGGCATCTGATCATCTGCAGCAGGACGATGAGCCCAAACATCCAGCCAGAGCCATAAAGAACCATCTTCAGCAACAAGAAGAACAAGGAATCCTGCAACAGATGGTCTCTGATCTCACTGTGTAATAATAGTATAATAATTTAGAGCTTCTTGTACTTTACTTGAGTATTTCCATGTGATGCTACTTTCTACATTTCAGAGGGAAATATTGTACTTTCTACTCCACTACATTTATTTGACAGCTTTAGTTACTTTTCACATGAAGATTTGACACAATGGATAATATAACAAGCTTTTAAAATACAACACATTGTTAAAGATGAAACCAGTGGTTTCCAACCTTTTTGTCTTTTGATGTCTTACAAAAAGCAGTGTGTAGTCGGGGTCACATTTCACATGTCTATGAGTTGAGTTGAAGATAATGGTGACAAGTGCAAGGCCATGAACTGATCAATTAAACAATAACAATATCAACAACAACAACAACATCTTTATTTATGTGTCACTTATCAAAACAAAGTTACAAAGTGCTTCACATAGAATCACATAAAAACTCACAGCAATAACAGAATGAGCAAACACATCAAACATAAAAAAGCCAGTCTGACAATAATTCAAAATAGTAAAACACATAAAAAACAGAACAAAACTAGTTCAAGTAAAATCAGGGAAGACGGAGCTGTAAAAGTCTGCTTTGAGTTTAGATGCAAACGAAGCCTCAGACTCAGTCTGCCCTATTTCCTCAGGCAGCGTGTCCCAGATTGTTGCTGTGAGCAGGTTCATACAGGGATAAAAGGTCTGAGATATAATGAGGAGTTAGACTGTTTAGTAACTTGTAAGTAATTAAAGCAACCCTGTAATCTAAAAT
The DNA here is from genome assembly GCA_029490765.1 of Euthynnus affinis. Classification (NCBI taxonomy): domain Eukaryota; kingdom Metazoa; phylum Chordata; class Actinopteri; order Scombriformes; family Scombridae; genus Euthynnus; species Euthynnus affinis. Next base: position 15,040,184 of record CM055856.1, on the reverse strand, counting down.
GCACTGTAGTCATTGTAAAAACTGCGGTGATGTGTTCAAACCTGTTTACTCTGGATGAAAGCCGGGAAGCTGAGTTCTGCAGCCAGCCATGTAAAGTGGTTTCTGTATCTAAAACTTAAAATAGGCTGAATTCTGGAAATGTTCCTTAGTTGATAAAAGCATGTGTTTTGTAATGTGATGCTCAATGTTTAAGTTAGAATCAAGCAAGAGGTCAAAATTTCTTGCAATAGGCTTAATGTACCCAGTAGATGCAGTTTTCTAATCTTGGTATCACTGGAGCCAGTTACAAAGATTTCTGTTTTAATCAAGTTCAGTCATGTGTTCAGCCGACACATGCTTACATCATAGGCTCTGCAGTAGCCGTTGCAACAGTTGCAGCTGTAAAACAGTGGATAAATTGTTTTGAGCATCACACAACCCACCTGCTGATCGTGTATTCTCCCCACTAATAATGTATTCATGCTGTCCTCCGTGTTGCACCTGGTTACAGTTCATGTTTTTCCAGACAGACTTGCAACAAATGTTAATATTGTTAAACATTTCAAACATTAGGAAAGAAGAAAACACTGATGATCTTCTACATGAATATGAGATGAATGATTTATTAGTTTACTTTAAGTTTTGGTGAAGTCTCAGAGTCCATAGACAGCGTGACAGAGACTGGAGCAGATCCTTCAGATCCATCTGAGCCTTACAATGAGGAAGAAGGCTGTTTATGAATGAGAAGAGGTGCGATAGAAGGTCTGAACGCCTGCAGTGATTGGATGAATGACATGAAGTAGGAGGCAGGAGGAGAGAGGAAAGGTTGGACCAGAGAGAAGGCGCGAATGATGCTTCAGTCTCATCGTTGAACTACAGCAACGTAACTGTTTTGTGCCAATAATATCAAGCGTCTTGTCTGGGAAAAATGTGTCCAGCATCTGACGGAAGTTGTAAATTTGTTTGTGTGCAGAAGATAAAATCTGCGCGTGTGAAAAACATCCAATGAGCTATCCTGGAAATATAAGGAGGAACAAAGTTTGATTTATTACTTTCATCATACAAACAGAAAGTGTTGCCAATGAACGTTTGGAGATAAGAAATATTCAGTCAGTCAGTTCTAATGAGTAAATTTAATGAAAGCCATTTATGAAAAATCTGAATGATAAAAACAGGGTTGTGTGGGCTGTGATGACGAGTGAATTAAGATGTAATCTTACTGTGTGTGCGCGTGTGTCCAGTGTTTAGGTTTTGCCTCCCTAAATCCACAAGCTGTTTGCCTTTTTTTACTATTGCACCACCAGTCAAAATGCCTCCAGTCCAGTCAGGCTTGTTGTTGTGAAGCTTGGTCCGTGTCGTCTTACACACATATCAGTGCCAGAGCTGCAGTACCTGGTTGTTTGCTGAGGCGTTGTTAGCTGCAGTATAGTGGCCTCCTCACACAGCTGCACAGTAAGATTTATACATCTATACATTTAAGTGTTTCTCTGTATTTAGATGCTAATGGATAATGGTATCAACATATCAACACAGATTTCTGACCTGCTTTAAGTTGCTCTGCCCCTCTGACAGAATTTGTCTGCTGGTTTACTTAGTTGTAAGATAAAATAAATAGCTGTGTGTGTGTGTGTGTGTGTGTGTGTGTGTGTGTGTGTGTGTGTGTGTGTGTGGCCGGCCTCTCCCCACTCTAACCTTTGTCAAATCATACACACCCAGCTCAAACCCTGATCAGCACGGCAAACAATCCATATTTCACACGAAGTGAAGGGTAAATGATATAACAGTGAAACTGCTAACTCTGCTTGGTTTGGATTAATCAGAGTATCTTATAACTCACAAGTTAGTCAACCTGTTTCTCCACCCCAAACCTGACCTTTTACCCTTCAGTTTTCTGCCAGTGTGATACGTGACTCTCTCTGCTTGATGGCACAATGACACATCACTCACCTGGGCGTCTGTCATCAGGTGATCCAACTGTGCAGGTCCAGAGAGTCTTGGTGCCAGTTTAGCCTGTGTTACAGCTCAGCTCGTGTCCAGCACATCTATCATCAGGAGTGTAAGCTGCACAGAAAGAAAGTGCACTTGTGTGAAACTCTTTGGCTGGAATGCTTCATTACAGGAACAAACATAAATATGAAAGCAGAATACAAAAAGGAATAAAAAGGTGCAAAAGCAATAAAGGTGCATATACAATCTTTACTTGGATATTGTACACAGGTGGTTAGCTTGCTCTTATGTGTGTGTGTGTGTGTGTGGTGTGCATGCATTAGGGGGCGGGGGGTAATGTCTTTGTGTGTTATTTGCTGGGGAAAAAAGTTGTTCCTCAGCTTGCTGGTGTTTGAGACTAGCAGGGATATCAGGCTGCTGTGTGGGTGAGGCTGGGTCCTTCATGACCCTCAATGACTTCACTTCCATTGGCAAAATCATGGACTGTTGCCGTCTGATCACTGTTTGGAGCACGCCACTTTATGACCGCTGCTAGATGGTGGTCAGGGAGTTACAGACCATAACACAGCAGCAGCCCCGGCAGTATCGGCTACAACATATACAGAAACTTAATAATATACTGAAAATGTTTAAAGTTACAACATGTAACATGATTTAATACTGTATAGTTTATGGGCCTGGACAGGGAAAGGTTGGACCAGACATTGTGAGGATTGTTTCCAACCAGGAGCTTCAGAGTGAGATATCATCATCATCATCATCATCATCACCACCACCATGTGCATTCAAATGAGAATTAGTGGCCTATGAATGTGAGTTAAAATTGAAATAAAAAGTCAAAAAAAAAACAAAAAAAAAAACTGATGACTCATCCTCAGGCCTGTATCAGTCAGGTTGTTGTAGTGCGTCCGTCTATATAGAACTGCATCTTTCTTTCTCACATATGATGATGTCATTCTATCATTTTTCATTCTTTCGTAGTCAGTCAGTGTCTCTTTCACATTGCTCTGTCAGGACAACAGCTGATGAAGCTTTGCATCAACTGCACTCTGGGAGGAGAAACTGTCAAGTCTCCAGGTGTGCAGTCGACTGTCGCGCATGTGGAAGTCCTTGTTTCAAGTAAAGCAATTACTCTTCATTAGTTTTTCCCCATTTTCAGATCGATCCAATGACGTTCACACTGATTGGTGGAATTGTGAACGAGCACCAGTGAGAGTAAAGGTACAGTGTGAATCTCTGTATCAGTGGATATGTAGGTCAGTTAACCTCCTTTTAAAATGTCATTTCTGGAGGTATAAAAAGGAAAATGCATATAACCTCTCAATCTTAAATGACTGAGTTGCACATTTTCAGTTATTGTGTCATGTTGAAAATTCAAAAAGGTCATTTACAAACATGGAAAGAATCTCAGGCAACATTAAGAGGAGCCTGGAGACAACCAGGTCAATTTTCTAATATACAGTGACGTCACGAACAGGATGGATGTGTGATGGATCTTTCAAAGGAAGAGATGATGAAGTTATTATTTTGAAGACTTTATTATACATCGGGTCCATTCCATGTACAAAGATGGTCTGGGCACTGTACCACTATTGGTGCGTAGCTTAGGGTTACACATCCGGATCTGAATAACACAGGTTCTCCTTGTGCTGTCATTCAACATTCGCCTTTGACCTTGGGTTCCCCGTTTATCCCTAAAAGTCCCCACAAAGAGTCCTGACCTTTTACCTCGAGTGTCAGACAGAAAGCAGCTCTAAGAGCTGTTAAATGCTGATGATGCAACAATTTTCACAAGCAATATTTCCAAACAAACTTAAAGGCTTTCATGCAGAAGAAAGGCTGCAGTGTGTGAAGGTGGGCATGCAGTACCCTCCCTCTGACTGCACAATACATCAACTGAACCATGACACCAACCTCAAAGTCATCAACAGTTTTTAAAAACAGAAGATCGCGACTTGTTTCCACACGTTATTATGGATGTTTGTGATATTTACTGTAACGGAACGGAGTTGTTTGTTCTGATTTTCCTGTGTAATCAAATGCTGGTGGTGTAAAAACATGGATCTTATCAGACTATGTGTTCATCTTATCACACTGATCTGCTAATCAAAGTTCTCTTCAGTTTGCAGAGGAAATATTAAAAAGGGAGAGGCATTCAACACCACACCAGAGTCAGAGGACAAGCTGAGGCTGGATGTCGCCGCTGCACTTGATCATTAATCCCTTCATGTTTACGCTCTTAGGAATGCAGGTCCTTTCATGAAAATGACAGCATGCAGCCAGTGAATTAATACTGTGTAATATAAATTATTTTACCTCAAGCATATTTGTTGGAAGAAATTTGAGAGTGAATGTTTGTGAAGACTGTTTCAGCGCCTTTGTCATCACCATGGAGGAGCAGGATGACAATAGTTTTTGGACTCCTGGCTTCCTGTCCAGTCCTTTTGGTCATATGGTTTTGCTTGTTTTCTTGCATTATGAGTCATCTTGTAGTGTTGTGCACTTAAGTTTATATTCTTTGATGGGTTAATGTATGTTTATTTGTTTGCTCTGTTTTTCCCTCCTCACCTGTCCTGCATCAGTCTCGTTAAACCCTGCTCTCCATCAGCTCCCGGCCTTCCCTCGTGTCCCGTCACTCATTCCTTGTTTCATTAGTTCAGTTTGTATTTTCATCCTGGTTTTCAGCTCAGTTTTGTTGGATCCTCTGTTCTGTTTAGTCCTGTTCAGGTTCTACTACTTATGACACGATGGGTAATTTATTAAACATTGCAATATGTCAAAATGAAGAAGACATTTTTTGCATTATGATTGCTTTGGTAATTACTGTAATTGTGCAGTTATATTTAATTATAGTGGTGAATGAAGGAACAACAGAAACTGGATTTATATGGTGCCTTTTGCATCTACACATCTCAGGTCTTACTTTCTATCGTCTACTACACTTTGTTGAAAACTGGGTAAATCAGAAAGACGTCACATATTAAGGTTGACACTAGACTGCAAGTAAGATGAATTAACAAAGGCCTTTATTGAGGAAAGAGATGGGAACGGAGAGATGGAGTCTAGTTGGTGTGAGCTGCTGGTGGGTTTGGCAGGCAGACGAGAACAAACAGGCAGGTAATCCTGCCGACACGGAGAACAGGTGTAAAAACGAGCTGGCAGGCAGGTAGACAGACTAACATGCAGTAAATTAACTGGTATCTGAGCTAGAAGCGCACACACCCTGAGTAACATAATGATCCAGCCAGGATTTGCTGTCTGTGCAGTTTTTTTGTAGTGGAGTAATGATGGCTTAATGACTGGCAGGTGAACTGATTCAGAACGAGCAGCAGGTGTAGAGAGAGAGACACACAAAGAGCCGACACATCTACTCCACGAACACAGAGACAGACAGAGGAACAGCTAGACTGGATCATGATGAAAGAACAGTAATATTAGCAGTAGCCACTGAATGAAGTAGAGTTGCATGTGTGTGATAACAAAGATGTGACACCTAGTTTCACCAAAAATAAAATAAAATATAAATATCACACACTCAAAGTCAGTCAGAGTTATGCAGGTGGTGCATTTCACAGCTAATGGAAAACAACCAACATCCACATAATCTTCTTTTTTAGTTTGAGCATCAGGTACAAACTGTTAACTAATACACAGCGTAGAGCAACATCACAGCAGTGCTCACCAACCTACACCGGCTACCAGGATTGATTTTAAAATTCTTTTAATTACCTATAATGCACTACACAGACTAGCCCCAACCTACATCTCCGAATTACTGTGTCCTCTGACCACGGAGAGATCACTGAGGTCTACTGGCTGTGGCTGGCTGAAGACCAAAGGTGACCGTGCTTTCGTGGTTGCGCCCCTCCCTCTGGAACCGCCATCCTTTACTGATAGAAACGGCAGAGTTGGTGGACAGTTAAAAACTCACCTTTTTCACAAGCACTCATACATTTGGTCCCAACATGTGTCTGAGTCTGGCAGGTCTGAAAACAGAACAGTCAATGGTAAATGAGGGATTTATTTATTGATTTAGATATTTTATTAAGCAGCAAGAAAAAAACAAGAGTATTTGATGGTTAGAGCAGGTTAAGCAGAACATTAGATTCCTGTTTAATATCCATTAAAAATCCATAGAGGTTATATATCTGGTCTGCAGCAGGCTACTCCTCTTCAGATTCCTTCACAGCAGACCACATTACGTTTTCAGGACAGCTGATATTCTGGATCAGAAGAGTAATGTTTTTGACTTATATGAGTAGCCTATATACAGGCTGAACCCCATTAAGAGCACTGATAAGAAAAACTTAGTTGCATGAAATACTTTCTCTTACTCTTTCTCAAAGAAGTCCATTTAATTTTCTAACTACAGCTGCGAGGGTATACAGAATGAAGTGTTGTGGAATAAGAGAGATATAGGTTTGTGTTCATTATTATCCGTTATGATTTTTGGTGTTTGAAGGATTTTGTGTTGAGACATCAGTTATTTACACTCTTTAAAACTCTTCTAAAGAGTGTAAATAACTAATGTTCCTCTCTTCTATTCCCTTCACAAAGAATTAAATGTGAGACAGGCTCCCACCCTCGTTTGGTTGCGATATTAAGGTGAATTACGTCATTTTTCAAGCAGAGTGACATTTGCATGCTCATGTGAGGAGAGGGTGCAGATTACGGCTCAACATTCGGACTATGTGATATCTTAAAATAAAAAAAATATATATACATAACTATTGTTTACTAACCATCAACAAGTGAACTAGCAAGGTACCAGTCCTCATCTAATAAATCCTCACATTTAAAGTAGTTTTTTAAGTTTGAACAAGTGTATGTTTGGGTTTTTCTCTTGTTATGGATAATCCATAACTGACCAGGACAACAAAATGTCAAGCTGTACTCTCCTGTTCTCTCAAACAGAAGATAACACATGTGTTGTTTGACAAACCAGGAGCCTCACAGGTGAACCAAAGATACAAAATCAGGTCATAGATTTATGATTTGGAACTGATGAACTAAAGGCTGGTTTCGGACTGTCGGGGTCAGACGAGTTTGGACGTGTCTCTCGAGTCGTTCTCCCTTGCAAGGTTTCTCATTAAAGCATTTCCTGTGGAGCTTTTTACCCATCTTTATTCAAGAGTGTAGTATATAAATCAATCAATCAATCACTACAACTTCTGAGTTCTGTCTTTCTTTGATCTCTCTTGGCATCATGATGTCTGCCAGATGACGCTTTCAGTCACCGACATGAGGCCACTCTTCCCTGAAGCTGCTCGTAAACTGGTTTCTAACCTTTAGGGCTGTTGGATCTTCTCCAGCTTCTAAATCCAAACATGTCAAAGTTAACGAATATCAACACACACGGACTGTAAAGCGGAAATCTCAAAGATCTCCATTTTATACTCTTTGGTGGCACTGTGTGGCGTTAAGCTGTAGTTGCAGGTGTGTTTTTGGACATCACTCAAACCTCAGTCTCGGAGATCCGAACAGTGTCGCTGTGTGACGTCACGCTAGCCCGAATGAGTTGAAGAGTGAGTCTGTTGCGTTAAGTCCGCCTGCCTTCTCTGGTGCATCAAACACTGCTGAGTGATGGAAAACACGTCACTCACTGAGCTGTTTGTGATTTGAACGCATGGCGGGAAAGTCGCCACCGACACCCGGTTCTTAATACTGCAAATACAAGAACTTTCATCGGCTCGATCACCTCATAGATTTTTTAATTTCCTTCTTTTATAATCTGATGTTCAGTGGCTTTAATCAGTGCTAGCCTGCAGTTCCTCTGATGGCCACTAGATGCTGCCAGAAAACTCTTAACTGTATTGAAGTGAATAAGAAAACCTGCAACTTCTCCCTTCAGTTTTTATGTTCTGGTTTACAGTCAGTTTTAGAGATGAAATATTGATGATCTGATTTCATTTTCTTTGTCATATATGACAATAAACTGAAAATTATTTTATTTTGGACTGTTGTCATCTGAAGATGAAACCATAACTGGCATTTTTCACTATTTGTGACATTTCATAGACAAAACAAATTTAATTGATCTGGAAAATAATCTGCACTTCAATCAATAATGAAAAGAATCTTTAGTTGAAGCCCTACAGAGGAGTTTACATTATACAATGAGCATGTTTTTTTTTTTACATGTAACATAAATATGTTTTACAGAATTTGTTGAGTCATTACACTTAAACAGAATTACTAAAACAGAAAAAAGTACAAGATTCAGCACTTGAAACATCATTTAGACATTAATGTAAACATAGTTTTGTATAAATGAACATGTACATCCTTAAATTTAATGACATATTAGAATATTTTCTACCCCTTTACACAATTACAGTCTTTCTGGGGTTTTCTTCTTCTCCTCTCTCTGTTTTACCGCCCTCTGCAGGCCACAGATATGTATGACATCATCTTGTAAGTTTGCCTACAGCGCCACTGCATCCTTCACTCATAGACACTTTATCAGGTATTTTACAAAACATCCTTTTTAAAATATATTTATTTATTTATGTTCAAACATTATTAGACCCTCCCAGGTTAAAAGTAGTTCCTTCCCAGTGTTCCCAGTGTGTGTTAAACCAGTTGAGATTGCATAGAAGCAGATTTGTTGTTTGTGAAAGAGCTGCAGAGTCTTTAGTCTTTAGTCTTATCTTAAAGATTGACTCTCAACAGAGTTTGGTAACTTGATACCAGGATAGAAGTTTACTGTGTGAAAGTTCTTAGAAATAAATGAAAATATAAATAAAAAGGATGAACCAGGCAGCAGAAAGGCGCCGCTGCAGCAGAGAGAAGAGAGAGAGCTGATCCAACAGCTGCTTATAAAGGTCCAGCCTATAAACAGGATGTAACACCGTCTCCTCGTAACAATGTGACATTACTGCTCTAACTCTAAACCCATCTGTTAATGAACCAAATTTAGATCGGAGCGGTGTTTTTACATGTGTGGCAGTGACATCATGCTTGACCTGCCGGGTGCAGTACCTCATCCGACCACACGGACCCACTCACATCTAGCAGCTGTTACATCCCAGAGAGGCGCTGTTCCATAAAAACACGCTACAGCTCTATACAGGGTGAGCGGACAGTGCTGCAGTTCCTGTCTTCTGCCACCGGAGGGCAACGTTCATCAACACAAGATCAACTGAACATCTGCAGATCAGCTGATTTGTCGCCACCTGATTTAAAATATACTGTCAGTTTATCATCAGCTGGTGAATGACACAGTGTTCAATGTGTTAAAATGTGAAACTTTTATTCAAAACGCAAAAAGAGCTGTTGTATTCAGTCTGAACTGTGGACTTTATTTTAGGTTAATTTTTGTTTGTTACACCAACAACATCTCAGGTTTTTTTCTTTATTATTATTAAAAAAAAACTCTTTTTAATGTGCTTTGAACAATTGAAACACACAGAAAAAGAATACAGCAATGAATTTAAAAATGAAATAATAATACTAAATAAAATAAAATAAAATAAAGAATAACGTGAAAAAGGAATGAATAAAGGGGGAAATGTCTGATCTAACCTGCAGATCAAACAGTTCAGACTCAGACTGTGTTCAGTTTTCATGAATTGTTTATTTTTATATCTGTGATGTACACTGAATCACAGGTGCATGTATTTCACTTTTTACTGGCATTAATTACATCTCATAGAGCTGCGTACATCTGCTCCTGCTGTCTCCTCCGACGCTCCCTCCACATCTGCTTCTCTATCATCTCCTCTGTATGTGTCTGATTGTCTGAGTGCAGGCAGCTCTGCATCCTGCAGTCAACCCTGCCTGTATATTTCCAGCTCTGCCAGATTGTAGCTTCTGCTGCGTCAGGTCTACGCTTCCAGCTGTTTGTTCATACCTCCATACCTTCTGCTGGTCCTCGCCTCATCTTGACCTGGACCCACAGAGTACTCCATGCTTTGCCTCCAGGACCTCCGCCTGGCTCTGCTGTGAACTGACCCTGCTGTTCTGAAAATAAAACACTATATCTATTGTTTCACTTTTAAAATTGCTATTTTTCAGTCTTTATTCCTCTTTTCTATTTCCATCTTTTATTAATTTATTTCCATTTTATGTGCTTATTATTTATTTTTTTTTAATTATTATTATATTGCTTTACTTTGCAGTTGTTGTCTTCCGTAGCTTATTGTCATGAGTGAAGACTGACACTAAATAAATATTTAAAATGATTATTTTCTTTCCTTTATTCCCCTTTTTCAATTTTTCTTTATTTCTTTTTCCTTTATATTTTCTTTTTTTCTATTTTATTTTAATTTTCTAATTTTTTCCTCTTTTCTTCTTTGTTTTTTACTTTATATTCTTCTTCTATTATATTTCTATATAATTATAGATGACTAATGAATAAATGCTGAGTCATTATTGTGGTGAAACTGTGTGGTTTTACTATTTTCCTCTTTTATTTCATATCCACTCTGTAAAATGATGCAGATGCAAATATTTACTGTTTATTCTTTTCTTTAAATAATAAAAATTAAACAGACAAGAAGCAGAAACAACGTCAGACTTCATTTTTATTGAAGCAGCTCAGACTTTACAGGATCTGCTCGGTCGGAGTGTTTGTGGTTATTTTGTGTGTTTAGTTGCTGCTGCTGCTGATCACGTTTCCAGACGAGTCCACTTCCTGCACGATGGTCACCACCCGGGTGGTCTTAGTGGTGGTGACTTTGCTGGAAAAACAAAAAAAACCATCAGCTTTGTTTTTGTTTTTAATCTCTAATCTCTGTTTCCATGTTATAACACGTCTGATCGAACATTTTTATTCCATTTTATATATTTTTTCCGTGTCTTGTGTCTACAGATCCTGATATAATCTGCAATTTATACTTATATGTTTAAAAATACATACAAAATTTCATCAGTATTTGTAAGAAAAATTGAGCTTTTTTCTTTAAATTTAATTACAGCACATAATCTTAAGCTTCAGTTCATTATGAAAATATTGTTTTCATTATTTTACTTTGGTGTATTTAATTAAAAAAATCAGTCTGTGATTTTGTTACTTGGGGTGCTGTTGGCTGATATTTATAATGTTTAAAAATGAATGATGACAAGCGTACCCAAGTTCAGAGTCCCAAAATAATAAATCAATATTAAGAGATGTTATAATAATAAATACAGGTGTGTAACGCTGAAGCTAAAGATCATTCAGGACCTCATAGATTCTGCTTGTCTGGTTCTTCTTGTACATAAAGTTTAGTTTTCAGTGAGTTTTAAAGTGTGAACTACCTCTCGGTCTCTCCGTCCAGCAGCCTCCTGTACTCGGCGATCTCCAGCTCCAGTCGGGTCTTGATGTCCAGCAGCTCGGCGAACAGGACTTTCTGCTTCTCCAGGTCGCACCTCAGCTGGGCCAGCTGCTCCTCCAGAGCCACCACCTGCCTCTGGTAACCTGCCAGCATGGCGGCGTAGCGGCTGTTCGTCTCCGCCAGACTCGCCTCCACAGCTCCTTTCTGTTGGGGAGGAGACGGCGACGTCAACAACACGACTCGATTTCTTTATTCAACGGTTCAGACGTTGACGGTATTTTAGATTTGCAAGATTTTAAAATGAAGCAGTTACAAATTAAGACTTTCAAAGGTGAAATTTGTAGGAATTATGTCAGAGTTTTAGTTAGAAACAAATAAAAGTTAACTAAAATCATCAACAGAATGCAAAGAAATACTTTCACAGTTGCATAAAACAGCCTGTAGACTAATTTCTATGTGAAGGAAAGTTTTGCTGATGTGATGTTTATGCAGACTTTTCCTCTCTTAGCTTAGAAATGGAGTCCGCTAACGACCGACCACGAGCTGGGTTTCTTTCTATCGGACAAGGAAGCTGGTTATTGTGATATTGTGGTTTCAGCCGATAGTTGACAGGACGCTGCCTGCAGTTCACCTAACGGCCACCGGTGTCACTAATGAGAAGAAGGGTGTGATTCTTTCATATTGCACCTTTTAAAAGAAGATTTCTCTTCGTTTAAATCGAAGAGTGAAACAAATATTTCACAACAAACTTCAGGAGAAAATCTGAAAATATTAACTTCTTGTTTCTAGTCTTGTAACTCATTAAAACAGTGGTTCCCAACATGGGGGTCAGGACCTCTTAAAGGGTCACAAGATGAACAAATTAAGCAATAAATTAACAAGCTCATGTTGTTTTTTTTTTAAATAATTCTTTAAAAGTTGTGTTCTTGTAAAGTATTGTTGTTATAGAAATTTGTCACATTTTTTAAAAAGTGCAATAAGTAATCAGTAAAACTAGAAATGAAAAAAAAACTTGCTAATAAAGGCACAAAATGCAGCCAGACCAAAGAAGTTGAGATCAGTGTTTGTGTTGTGTTTTCTTACCTTGCTGATCTGAGCCTGCAGTTTGATCTCCAGAGTCTGGACGGTTCGTCGGATCTCTCCGATCTCAGACTTGGATGTCTGCAGAGTCTCGGTGCTCATCGCCACCTCTTTGTTCAGCTCAGCTGTCTGTGGAGTCACAAGTGTCGATAATATTATTGTTATTGACTAAATATCAGAGTATCAGACAGCAGAGGAACAGCAGAGAAACAACTCAGAAAAGGAGACAAAATGGAACATAAATTTTTTTGGTTTGATATGAAGGAAAGTTGTGGCGTCTCAACTCGTGAGTCTATCTTTAACTTAAGCCAGATATAATAAATGTCTCTGTATCTACCAGTATGAGATTACAGTTCTTCTAACAGCCACTAGATGCTGCTAGGAAACTCTTAGCTGTATAGAAGTGAGCAGGAAATCCCCTGACTTCTCTCTGGAAGGTCAGAATATGTTTTATATTCTCATTTAGAGCTGCAATGATATCTGAAGGTTGTTTTTACACAAAATAAAACCAAACTAAACAAAAATATTTGGGTTCAGATAAATTTCAGGGTCTCAGTAACGAGTTTCTGAGGCTCACCTTGGCTTGGAACCAGGTCTCCAGGTCTTTCTGGTTCTTGGTTGCGACGGTCTCATAGTGTTCTCTGATTCCGGCCATGATGGAGGACAGATCCTCCTGAGGAGCGGCGTCCACCTCCACGTTCACCTGACCGCTCATATGAGCGCGCAGAGCCAGCAGGTCCTGCAGGAAGACACCAGTTAGACTTTTGTCTTTTCACAGAAATCTCTTTTTATTTTTCCTGCTGTCATTAGTCTCACCTCCTCGTGGTTCCTCTTCAGCTGGATGAGCTCCTCTCTCAGACCCTCCACCTGCATCTCCAGGTCGGCGCGGCACAGAGTCAGCTCGTCCAGGACTTTCTTCAGCCCGCAGATGTCGGCCTCCACCGCCTGTCGCATGGCCAGCTCGTTATCGTACCTGAAAACACAAAGAGCCAAATTTAATCTGACTGTTTCCTCCTGTGCTGGTCCCTTCATCTGGAGTTCAAGGACATTTTTCACTTACTTGACTTTGAAGTCGTCAGTGGCGAGCTTGGCGTTGTCGATGGCGAGGACGAGGGCGGCATTTCCACGAGAAGCACAGTTGATCTGAGCAGAGGAAAGAAGTTTTAGTAAAAACCTTCATTTGCTGGATCTTGTTTGCTTTCTTAAAGTTTGTTTAAACAAAAAATTACAACTGTCAAGTCCCATTTGTTAAAGAAATAAAGAAATTTTAGTGTAAAACATTCAAAAATTATTAACAGAATGTGAAGAAACAACAGTTTTAACATTATATCAAAGACGTCTATGCATTGTATTGTCAAGATACCCACTGAAGTTAGCATGCTAACCAGCTAGCATCGGCCCATCCTGTCTCGTATGAACACTTTGTACCTAAAGAGGCGATAGTGAAAGGAAGGAGTAGCACTTCCTCTTCTGGGTTAGATTTATTCAAGTAAATGTTAGCTTAACGTTAGCACTGAATTGTTGAACGTTAACTTACAGAACAAAGATAATGCACTATGATTCGTTTCTAATGTAGCGTAACGTAATTTTACGGATACCCCAATTTTCAGGTGATATGCTGGTTTGGAGTATAAATTCAACTGGTGGCCAATTCTTATAAACTGCACATTTAAAGTGTTTTTAAAGGATTAATGATGCTTTTATTTTACTGTCTTATGTTTTGATTTTAAGATTTAACCTTTTAATCTGTACGTTTCACCAGATTAATTTAATTCTGACTGTTTTAAATGTAGTTTTGTAGCCCAAAATGTAAATTACATTTACATTACGTTTATTTTACATTTACACTATGTAATTATAAAGCCAATTCTTTTGTCTTTTCTCTGATTTTTCTTGCCACTGTGTGACATTAGAAACTGTTAATATGCAGTGGTGGGCAGGAGCTGTTAAAGATGTAAAACTAAAGAAATAAAAGATCAAACTTAATTTAGAAACCTTATTAAAAAAAACAAAGTTGTAAAGCACAAAACAATTTTCTAGTAATCTGTGGATGGAAGTATTATTATTATTATTATATAATATAGAAAAGACAAAGACCAAAGACACACAGCAGTCTGCTTTGTTTCAGGTTGCATCACACAGGTGATATAACCCTAACCCCCCCCTCCAGGTAACAGACAGGTTTCTTTGTTTGCACGTCCCTCCTCATGTTGAAACATGTTTTGCAATGCAAAGAAGCTTTACAGCAAATATTCAGAGCACATATTTACACCGTCACTTCACAGAAGAGAAGAAAACTGAACATAGACATGATCACCTGTTTGTGTCTTTTGATTTAAAAAAAAGATCCATCTTAGAGGGAATTTCTTTTTAATCTTCACATGCAGAGATTATTTCAACCTGATTCAAAAACAGTTTAATTTGTTTTACAGATTTTGTAGAAATGAATGTTTGTCCTTCGACAGGAGACATTTCTGCAGTAGAATAAAGAAAAAACAAGAAAATAGCTGCAAACAGGTTGAACTCATGTTGTTTTTTCACTTGTTTTAAGAATGTAAACCCAACTCCTCCTCCTGCACCACCACACCCACCTGACGAACCTTTGACCAGCCAAACAGACTGAGTGTGAATTTCTGAGCATTTAAGAAAATCACAAAATACAATCTGATGACATCTGATGTTTTTAAAATCTCATCAGCATGATCCTTTTTTTTAATCTCTAATTGCATTTTTTTCAGTTTTCTTTTCTGTTTTTTCAGCTTTTTCTGGTTTTCGATGCAAATAAACTATAAAATGAAAAGGTCTTTATTCTTTAAGCTGTTGCACAGGCTCATGCTGCCTGAGAGGCTGAATTGAGGGTAAAGAGTCTCTTTACAAAATAAAGTTCATGATCCTTTGCAAAGCATCTTTGAGGACCCTGAAAAGAAATGTATTATTATTAATAATAATAATAAAGCTGCAGGTATGTTCTCACCTGTTCCTGCAGGTCTTTGATGCGGATCCTGAAGGCGGTGCAGTCGTGGGTTTCAGGTTTGGTTCTGCTCTCCAGGAAGTTCCTGATCTTCAGCTCCAGGTCGGCGTTGGCCTTCTCCAGGCTGCGCACCTTCTCCAGGTAGGTGGCCAGGCGGTCGTTCAGGTTCTGCATGGTGGCCTTCTCGCTGGCCGAGATGTCGGTGACGTTGACGGCGTCGGCCAGGTCGAAGCCGGCGCCGGAGGAGTAGGTGGAGGAGGCCCTAGAGACACGGACCCCAGATCCTCCGGCTCCTCCGTACACGCTGCCGCCTCCCATGCTGCTCACCCGGCGGGAGGAGGAGGAGGTGGAGGGCGCCATCAAGGTGGAGCTCCTCACGTAGCTGCTGCGGCTGGAGAAGGAGGACATGGCTGAGGGTCGGCTCTGAGCAGAGAGTGAAGAGCTGCTGGGACGCCGGCTCCTTTTATGCCTGTGACGAGGCGGGCGGTCGGTCAGGTTGGGATGCCAAACATGCCCGGAGCATCGCCACGGGCCCCCAACACCAAACAGGTCGAGGCTGAACAGGTGAGGGCCAGCTGGTCGGGTTGGTTCACACATGACTGGCCCCTATCCCTCCACATGGCTTCTCATAGGGGCCCGGCAGCTGCGTGGACAGGCTTCATCACCTGATGGACCGGTTCTGTCAGTCCAAACATCCAGTCACACCTCACAGGCCTGTCCACACAGAGGGGAGGAGGAAGAGGAGGAAGAGGAGGAAGTCTCAGAGGTTTAGATTTAAACTCATTGATGTTTTACACCAAGATTTAAATGATGAAACATGAAACTGTCGCAAAAAGACACAAAACTCAGAGAGAAACCTGTCTGGCTCCTCAAAGATCAAATATTTGTTCAAGCTGCAAGCAAAGACTGACTTTTACCTCCAAGATTCACTCGTCATCTTCTTTATTTATACAAATAACAAGACACACAAAAACCAACGATGCATTAAAGGAGTGAGAGAAGGATTGTGGTCTTTGAGATATCAAATAATCAAAAACACTTCTGACGTCACAAAAACGTTTCCTTTGCTCAAACATTCACCTGCTGCTGCAAAAATACAACCAACAAAATACATGAAACTTTTCATTTATTATGTATCAGTTCAATTTATGTTTGAGCTTCACAATGCATTCATTACATTTCAAACATGAACAGTGATTTTTTTTATTTTTTTAATGGTGCAACTGACCACAGCTGTGAGCTGGTAAAAGTGCGACACAAACCGTAAATCAGACGTCACTAAACCATCTGCTTTCAGTTATTTACAACTGCAGCAAAACCAATAAACAACCAGAAACATTTTACAGTCTCTAAACACAGTGAGACAACAGCAGAGACAGCAGCAGAAATATTGATTCATTTGTTGAGCAAGAAAACAAACCTGACACCAGAAAACCTTCAGAAACAGGTTGAACTGGTTTTTTAAAAGTTGTTTACAGAAGATAAGACTTTAAGGACTCAATACGAGACAAAAATGTCTTTTGCAGAAGATTTGAGAAGAACTGAAGCTCAATTACTGAGTGTAGTTAATTACATACAGGCTGATATTTCTCATTATTACCAATCAGCAGCTCCATTCATTGGGTTTATTTGCCCTAAACTAAGTCTTTGGTCAAGATTACAGAAACACTGATGTAATGAATCCAAAGTCCCCTCACACGACCACACTCGCCTCAGGAAACCAACCAAACTATGCACAAAATGTCACATTTCATTCATTCATTGAAACTTATCTCATTATGGACTCTACCTTCAATTGTTTCTTTCAGTTAATGAATCAATCCTCTTTCATGTATCCTTTTCTTTTGGCAGGTATTTTTATTTTTTCTTGTGTTTTTCGCCCCTTAGTTCAGTCTCACAGGAGGATCAGACTAACCTCTAAGATTATAGAAACAACAAAAAGTTCATTTTATTGGACTTGTCAAGGCGTCAGATCTGAAGGCGTCAGATTACTGAACCATTATCCGACAGTGATTGACAGTAAGATAAACTAATCAATCAGATCAGTGGATCAACTGCATTCTGGTGACACATCCTGTCAATAATAAACACCACAGTATTCAGAGCAGCGGGTGTGGTTGTCTTCAGTGTTTGATCATATTATTTAGATGAGATTTCAACAGTATTTCCTTCTGCTGGTTAGTTTTATTATCTGCTTGTTTTGTAGTTTTAATCTATTTAGTTGTTTGGTGCAAAGGTTGCACAGGTGGGTCTGCAGGTGAAGGACCAGCATGCACCTGGGAGCGTCTGTAGGTCTTTAAGCAGAGCAGAGAGGCAGCAGCAGTTCTTTGTTCCTTTGTTTGCAGTTAATAAATAAACCTCAAGAAAAACTCTGTTTGCACTTCTTTTACCTGCGGACTCAGCTATAAACCTGTTTAATGATGCCTTGTGGGCAGATATTGTGATGCAACATAAGATGTTTTGTCAGAAAAAAATGAAATATTTTATTTTGTCAGTGAACATTTTACATTTTTGCAACTCCATATTTCCTGAAAAACATATTTGCTGTTGCAGTTTAGTTGTTTTAACCTTCATTTCTAGTAGACAGAGTTGCCATGTGAGCACAATGTGAACTGAAACAATAAAGAGCAACTGGTTCTGTCATCACTTGATCTGACAGACGTCCTCAGTATGAGTCTTAACTTCACTTTTATGTTGCAGGAATGTGAACTGATCACATCAACCTGGAAACTCAGCAAGGTTTATAAAATTAAATTAGCAATACAGTTCAGTGGTGGAAGAAGTATTCAGATACTGTAAAAGTCCCAATGCAGCAGTTCTGCATGAAAAATCCTCCTACAGTAAAAGTCCATCAGTACTATGAGCTTGATGTAGTTAAAGTATTGCAGTAAAAGTAGTGGTTTGGGCCCTCTGACTGATATATTATTATATATGACATCATTAGATTATTAATACTGAAGCATCAGTGTTAGAGCAGCATGTTACTGTTGTAGCTGCTGGAGGTGGAGCTAGTTTATACTACTTTATATACAGTTAGCTAGTTTCAACTAGTTTCTAGTTTTGATCCACAACAACACAATGACAAAGTCACTCTGCTCATTTTAGGGAAAAGCTCATTGATGAGGACATAGTTGGACTATAAATTACATTTTATCTGCATATTTTATTCTTTATTGACATTTGGTGACTGCAGTTTGTCAGAGATCAGCTGTGCTTCTCTGGCCTCAGCTCTGAAGTCCAACCCCTCCCATCTGAGAGAGCTGTATCTGAGTGGAAACAAGCTGCAGGATTCAGGAGTGAAGCTGCTGTGTGCATGTTACTGTTGTAGCTGCTGGAGGTGGAGCTAGTTTACACTACTTTATATACAGTTAGCTAGTTTAGTCCACTGGTTCCCAACCTGGGGGTCGGGGCCCTCCAAAGGGTCAGCAGATAAATCTGAGGGGTCGTGAGATGATTAATGGGAGAGGAAAGAAGAAAAAAAGAAAGTTCTGATACACAAATCTGTTTTCAGTTTTTGGACTTTTTCTCTAATCTTTGATTTTTGCTGAAATATTGGATCATTTGAACATTTATTGAAATGAAAGCATGTGAGAAGTTTAGAGGGAAAAATCACTATTTGGTGGAGCTGTTAACAACTCATAGACATGTGAAATGTGACCCCGACTACACACTGCTTTTTGTAAGACATCAAAAGACAAAAAGGTTGGAAACCACTGGTTTCATCTTTAACAATGTGTTGTATTTTAAAAGCTTGTTATATTATCCATTGTGTCAAATCTGCATCTGAAAAGTAACTATAAACTAATTGATGAGAACATGACCTCAGGATTGGGACTGTTTGATACGCACTCATACATAACATTCAGAAACACAGTCAGTCGTGTGTCGGTTCATCAGAAGTGTTTTATTTGTGGATTTCTGAGAACGGTTGGCAGCATGTTGACAGATGTTTGGCGTTTCACTCCAGCTGAAGTTCAGAACTGTCTTCCTCCTCGTCACTGATCTCTTTGGTGACGATCAACACCTTGCGTGTTGTGGTGGTGGTGGTTGGCGGGCTGCATGAAAAACACAGAAACAGTCCTGTTACCTTCCAGTCCTCTGATGAACACACAAACTATGCTGCTTACAGTCAGTGCTGCCAGGCGGCATCTTTCATGATTACGAATAGTGTTTACATCAACATCAGAGTCACAATAACAACAAGTTTTATATTTATATTAACTTTTTGCTTGATGAAACAGAAGTTATTAATTTAATTTAAGAAGATGTTTCTTGACCAGCTGATACATGACGTTTGATGAAATCCCAGTGTCGTCCCAGTTCAGACTGGTTTGACTGGTCCACTCACCTGAACAGTTCTCCATCGAGCAGCCTCCTGTACTCAGCGATCTCCATCTCCAGCCTGGTCTTCATGTCCAGCAGCAGCTGGTACTCGTGTCCCTGCCGCTCCAGATCAGCTCTCAGCTGGGCGAGCTGCTCCTCCAGAGCGACCACCTGCCGCTGGTAGCCCGTCAGCATGTTGGCGTATCTGCTCTGGGTGTCGGCGAGCGTTGATTCAAGTGATGCTTTCTGAAGCGGAGAGAAAACAGCATTTAGAGGAGACTAGTCTCACAAAATTAACAAGAGAAAAAAGACCAGAAATGTTAGAAGCTCACCATGCTGAGCTGCGCCTGGAGCTCGATCTCCAGACCCTGTAGCGTGCGTTTGACCTCTGTGACCTCAGAGCGTGATGACTGGAGCGTCTCGGTGCTCACGGCGACCTCCTTGTTGATTTCATCTGACTGTAGAACAACAAAATAAATAAATAAATTTAAAAAAACATCAGAATTCATGTCAAAGTGTGTTTTAAAATCAACAGGTTTGCAGACGACACTCGACTGTTTGTTTGCTTGATTTCACACATTTCTTTGTTTTTAATTTCTCTCTATACTTAATGGGAATTTAATGACCTTATTAAATGCTCACTTGGTTTTAAATTTTCACTGTGGTGATTAAAAATATGCATCTATCTTTAGTTTTTATGTTATGTGAGGAAGGCAAGAGTGTTTTAAAATCAGCATGTATTCAGATGCCACACTGTTTGTTCACTTTATGTCACACATTTATTTGTTTTTATTAAATCAATTAACTTATTAAACTTAATATATGCTCACTTTGTTTCAAATTTACCCTTTAGTGATTAAATATATATATTTTTAATGTTTTTTTATGCTTTTCTTTCTTGTTTTTAATTGTAGTGTTAGCCTGCAGATCCTCTAGCAGCCACTAGATGCTGCTAGAAAACATTTAACTATATTGAAGTGAATGGGAAAAACCTCTGACTTCTCTCTGGAAACAATTTTATGTGACTCTTTATTTCTTCTACTTTGTTTCTCGGTAGTGACTAAGAAAATTGTTCTGTCGTTTTTTAAAAAGATTTTAACTTACATAATTTCGGGGCGTGTTTGCTTTGCTTTTAATAAACAGTTTGTGACATCAGAGGGTTTATAAAACTCACCTTGGCTTGGAACCAGGTTTCCAGGTCTCTGCGGTTCTTGGCGGCGACGGTCTCGTAGTGTTCTCTGATTCCAGCCATGACGTTGGACAGATCCTGCTGAGGAGCGGCGTCCACCTCTACGTTCACCTGACCGCTCATCTGAGAGCGCAGAGCCAGCAGATCCTGCAAGACAAATATCAGTCAATCAACTAGTTTTAAAAGTTGTTTAACAAAACAAAATTTTATGTTTTTGTTTTAAAAATTTAAATTCTTTAGAGTTTTCTGCTTGTAAACATGACTTTGGACTTGATTGGTGCTTTTTGGACGTATTGTAGATTAAATTATTATTAATAATAATAAGCATAGATTTACAGATAAATAAAATATGTTTTAACACTAATATAGATACAGATGCCTCGTCATGCCCACCTCCTCGTGGTTTTTCTTCAGATGGATCAGCTCCTCCCTCAGTGATTCGATCTGCATCTCCAGGTCGGACCTGCCCAGCGTCAGCTCATCCAGAACCCTCTTCAGTCCGGCGATGTCGGCCTCCACGCCCTGACGCAACGCCAGCTCGTTCTCAAACCTGCACAACAACCGACAGCATCAATCGCATCAGCTGCTTCCGCCAGAAAACGGAAGACGGGAGGAGGTTTTGGAGTTTGGAGGAGAGCATTGTTAATTCTGAGGATTATTTATTTGCGGTTTGAGGTCAGAGTTGCAGCATCATTAGTAAACACAGAGATATGTTTGGGTGACACTCATGATGCTCTGATGTTAGAGCTCAAGTTGTTCAATGTTTGTTTACTCACTTGACCCTGAAGTCATCTGCAGCCAGTTTAGCATTGTCGACGGCCAGATAGAGTGATCCGTTAGTGCGGGTGGCGTCAAGGATCTGAAACACAGAAGTAGTGCAGAATGTAGGCTGGATGTTTCATTTTATCCACTGGTCTCATCAGAAAATCCAAACTTGAGGCTCGAAGACAGTTTTAGTTTTTAACTGATCAGGATTTTTCCAAATTTCATCTGATCAAGAAACTCTATTCTAGACTAAACCTGCTGTTGCCCTGGTGTCCTATTTCAGTGTAGAGAGGGTGTAGGACGGTTCATCTGATTCAAAAACTATGCAAATAAAAGTCAAATTCTCCCTCATTGTTTTAGTGGTCTCTGTTCTCAGGTGCACATCATGCAAAACAGGGAGCGTTGGACGGCCTCACTGTGATCTGGGTGTGGCTGCACCTGTATTCATCCTGCAGGAAAGCACACATTATGTTTGTATTGTACACCTGAGTTTAGCCACAGGGACTTTCATGTCAGTGAGCTGCAGCTTGCTGCTTTTGTGTTGGGGAAGATTTATTTTCAGCTTTGTGTTCATACAAACAGAGCATCTCAGATTCCAGGCAGCATTCTTGTCTGGATGTTTTTCACATGATCTCAGGTTTCTGCTCTTTCTCTTGAGCTTCTGGCTGCGATGGAAACATACAACAGAAACAAACCTGTGTTCAGAATCAGAACTCATACTCACCTGGTCTTGCAGGTCGCTGATGACGGCCTTGTATGCGCTGCAGTCGTGCCCCTCAGGTTTGGTCTTGCTCTCCAGGAACTGTCTGATCTTCAGCTCCAGCTCGGCGTTAGCGTTCTCCAGGGTGCGCACCTTGTCCAGGTAGGAGGCCAGGCGGTCGTTCAGATTCTGCATGGTTGCCTTCTTGTTGTCAGCGATGTCAATGGCATCAGCCAGGTTGAATCCACCGCTTCCAGAACCAGCAGTGGAAAAACCCGCACCAGCAGAGGAGAAGCTCCTGGGAGCGCTCATGCTGGAGATGCGGACCCCGGAGCCTCCGGCGCCACCGTACACGCTGGGGGCCCTCATGGAACCGAGGCGGTTTCCACTAGAGAAGGAGACAGAGCGAGTGTAGGAGGTCATAGTGGAGGAGTGTGCCTGCTCTGGATGGAGAGGAGAGAATGCAGGAAAGGTTGAACTCGGCTCCTTTTATGCCACCTGGAAATGAGGGAGGGTTTCGGTGGTCCGGCCCCCGCCGCTGCACGCCTCAGGCAAAAAATCAAACACAGAGCCAACAGGAGGACGACAAACAGAGAAACTACAGACGAATCACAGCAGGAATTTTAACTATCTGCCTGTTGCACAATGAAGAATCACATCTAGAACCTCTGTTTGCTCTGCTATCAGTATCTCAACATATCTTTCAGGTGACTCAGTGATGTCGTTTGCTCAGCTGCTTCTCTGTGAAGCTGACGAGTTTTATTTTATCTAATCTGCATGAGATTGTTGAACGTTTCAGTCTAAAGCCCCCTCGACCCTCCTCTGTCTGACACCCACCTGGATTCCTCTGTGCACGTCCAAACCTGCCTGTTGCTCCTTTTGGATTCTCCTCTCCCTTCTGTTATTGTGCAAGCAAACAATGAAATCCTTTGTGTCGGCTCTTCACTCAGGCTCTGTTTGCTGTCATAAAACAAGGCAGAAAATGAGCAGTCATTCACTTTACAGCAGGTTTACAGTTCATGTGATGTTTGGTGACAAGCTTGGAAAAATAAATGCAGATCTAAAAATACCACAAAGTACTGCATGAATGATTCTTTAAAAAGGTGACGTTTCATTTAGAGTCCAAAACTTAGTTTGGAGCTTTTAAAAGTTTTTAAAAGTATAACAATGAACTCTTACACATGCATTTTATTCTATGTATTTTGTTCTAACTTATTTATGCTGTGTATTATATTTTATTCTAGGTACTGTATATCTTCTGAGTCTGAGTTTTGTACAGAACACTTTATGCTGAGCTGCATTTAAGACAATTTTCCGTCACAATAAAGTTTTCTGAATCTGAATATTGGTTCTTATTTAAACAATGAATGTCAGGATCTGTTTTCTTTTTTAACCTGTGCACAAGAAAACATGAATACAATATAAAGACACAACATGTCCAAAAGTATGTGGAGGCTGAACATGCCTTCCATATGTGATTTATAACGTGAATGTGACACCGTGTTCATTAGATGTTGGAATCTGGCTGCAGGGGATTGTTCCCATTCAGCCTTGAGAGCCTCAGAGAACTAGAGACTGATGTTGGCAATCAGGTCTGAGTTCATCCTGAGGGTGTTGGATGTGGTTGAGGTCACGTTCTTCCACACCAAACTGGGAAAAACCATTTCTTTATGGAGCTGCGTTTGTGTCATGTTGCAGCAGGAAAGAGACAAAACAAACTAAATAGGAAAATACTAAACTGGACTTATTTGTTCTGCTTTTATCTCTTTTTGACTAATTTGCATGTTTGGTTGTGCACATCAGTACATTCCCAGTGGGAAAAAAAGATTGTAGTCGATAATATTTTATGCTTCAGTGGTAGTAAAATCTCCCTTCATTGGAACAAACCAGTAAAAACAGACCAAGACAAACCACTGTCTACATACTTTTGGCCATAAAATGTACAATGAACAGAAATATTGGACCCTCAGTTCAAGACCAAAACAATTTAGACAGTAATAAGTAAGTTAAATATGTAAATATAATTGTCATCTTAAATTAGACTAATTCTACGGCACACCAGTTTGAGAACCACTGACCAGAACCTGAAGTGTCTCGCATCTTATATTAATTTTACTCTGAAATACCTTGAAAATATTTCAGTTATCGGGTGAAAAAAGATTTCTGAGCTGGGCCCCAATGTTTCAAGATGCTACCAAACCTCACTACAGGTTGTTTCTGGCATTATGACCTGTTGTGTTGTCTTTTCTTTGGAGGACAGACTCCTGCATGAAGAGATCTGATACTTTACTTTGTTACTAACTCCAAAATAAACCTGTTTAAAGTTATAATTCTTCACATTTTCATTGAGTTTTCATTTTTTATTCTATCCTACATCTCCCTTCAGTTTTTACATTCTTGTCTGTACAGCAGTTTTCATCGTTGAGTGGACCTGCAGTTACCACCTGTGATCACAGGTGGCGCCAAACCCACCAGGACTGAAACGTGTGCGTTTTAATAATGTTCTCTTAATAACAGAATCATTTTCAGGTATCATTAAGTCTCATTAGATGCCAGCAAATCATCTGTAAAGACTTAGTATTATTTCTTTCATTTTAATCATTGGCTTGACTTTCATTAACAGTTTGTTGGAGCAGCACCTAGTGGTCCCAAGAGGAACTGCAGCTGGAGTTTGGACAGAAGACACAACAGACCAGGTTTTATTTCGAAGCACCTCAGCAGGCTTTTATTGGAGTGTAATTTTCTGGGCGATCTGTGTGCGCCCCCCCTCTGCTGGTGCTCACTCAGTCAGGGTCTCAGTGACGGTCTCTGTGGAGGAGCTCACCACCTTCCCATCCACCACTTCCTCTACAATGGTGATGATCTTTTGTTTGGTGGTGGAGGTGGAGGTGGAGGTGGCAGAGACGGCGGAGGCATCGGAGGCAGCAGAGACGGCGGAGGCAGCGGAGGCGGCGGAGACGGTGGAGGAAGAGGAGGAGGACAAGGCGGAGGAGGACAAGGCGGTGGAGGACAAGGCGGTGGATATGTTGGATACGTTGGATATGTTGGATATGGAGAGACTGCAGGACGAAAACAAAGAGAGAGAATTCAGTCAGGAGAATCCAAACCACTAAATCTACTAAAAAGTTCCCTTCAGAGTTCTGAGTTCTGAAACTCATGTTCTTCTGTCAATCATGAATAAACAAATAAATAATAAATGTTTTACAAATTGTCTAAAAAAATAAAACATGATCTTGTTGCAGGTTTCATAAGCTGGTATAAGAAATGTATTTTATCCCTTTCATCTAATGTTTTGAGGCATTTTTAGGGCAACTTAAATGAAAAATGAATGCAAAGTCTTCATTAGAATTTACAATTTGCATCATTTAGTTTTGTTCCTGAATCTTTTCTGCTGTTTTTGGATTCAATTATAATGAAAAAGCACATCTTTAACCCAGTTCTTCATGACCGCTGCAAAGTTTGTGTTCACTCAAGTTGAGTTATTTGTTGAAAAATTTACAGAATTTAACACCTAAAGAACTTTTTTTATTGAGTTTCAGCTGAGAGATCCATATATGAGTGGATAGACTGGACTGCCAGATGCTTCCAGCACATTTTCCTTCCTGTACATAATCCGTCATTGGCTCACCTGCTGCTGGCCTCTCCGTCCAGCAGCCTCCTGTACTCGGCGATCTCCATCTCCAGCCTGGTCTTGATGTCCAGCAGCATCTGGTACTCGTGTCCCTGACGCTCCAGGTCGGCCCTCAGCTGGGCGAGCTGCTCCTCCAGCATGGTCACCTGACTCTGGTAGCCCGACAGCTGCATGGCGTAGCGGCTCTGAGTCTCAGCCAGCGTGGACTCCAACGATGCTTTCTGCAGGAGAGAAGAGAGAAGAGAGGGGTTCAACTTCTTTATCGCCTCAAAAGAAGAACAAAGAAACGCTGGATATGAAGGCAGCAGAGGTGATAATGACCATGCTGATCTGTGACTGCAGCTCGATCTCCAGACTCTGCAGTGTTCGTTTGATCTCTGAGATCTCTGATCTGGACGTCTGGAGGGTTTCTGTGCTGACGGCGACTTCTTTGTTTAGTGTTTCTGTCTGTAGAGAACAAAAAGAAACAAGATCATAGTCACAACATATTCACCTGCAGACAGGAAGTAATACATGGAAATAAACTTCTTTACTTTTTACCCCCCACTTTATGTATTAGAGGCTCAATATATTTGTAGACAGCATGCAAACAAAAACAATAAAGCCAGTTTCTTTCTTTCTTTCCCCCCACTCGTCCTCACCTTGGCCTGGAACCACGCCTCCAAGTCTTTGCGGCTTTTGGTGGTGACGCCTTCGTAGTGTTCTCTGATCTCCTCCATGACCTTGGTGAGGTCGGCCTGAGGAGCAGCGTCCACCTCCACGTTCACCTGACCGGTCATCTGACTTCTCATCACCAGCAGCTCCTACGAAAGACAACGAGACACCAGTTTAACTTTCATTTAAGAAACACAACGCAGACGTGCATCACAAGCCTGTGTTGTCTGTGTTATATAGTTAATGTTGCTGTTCAAACTCCACAACAAGAACTAGTTTAAACTTTTCAGCACGGGTGGATTAGTGGCTTCTGGCTAACACCAGATCGGCTTAATAAGATCAGGATCCATAGAATGATTTCAGAGCCCACTGACCTCCTCGTGGTTCTTCTTGAGGAAGATCAGCTCCTCCTTCAGGCTCTCGATCTGCATCTCCAGGTCAGTTCTGGACAGCGTCAGCTCGTCCAGGACTTTCCTCAGCCCGGCGATGTCGGCCTCCACTGACTGACGCATGGCCAGCTCATTCTCGTACCTGCAGCACAGCACAAAGCGTCCGTCTCAAACTGTTACTGAAATAAAACTAATTTAAGGGGGAAATGGAGAAAATGTGCTTGAAATATTTCGTAAAAAGAAGCTGAAGTGCTTGAAGCTGCACTTCCTCCGGCAGCCACTAGGTGTTCACTGGTAAATTCTTTCCTCACGTGAACTTTCATTTTTCAGACATGTTTGTAATGCAGCCTGTCCTCCTGCATTTGGTGACTGTCAGATTCAAACATTTTGTTTTCTCAGATGTCGACATAAATGCTTAAATCGCTGTTCCTTTAAATTTTAATCAAATTCATTCACTCACTTGAGCCTGAAGTCGTCCGCGGCCAGCTTGGCGTTGTCGATGGCGAGGTAGATTCCACCGCTCATCCTGGTGGCATCTTGGATCTGGAAGAGAAGAATGACAGAAGTGCAGTGAGTGTTTATGTAGTTTTAAAAAACTAATACTTTAATCAGCAGTTAAAGATGTTAGTGATGGTCGATTTATCAGACATAGATTTGTATTTGTTCTCAGTCGGCTGGTGATTATTTCAACCAATTTGCAGACTTTCTCTGTTCATTTTTGTCTTTAAAGGTTTACTATGCAGGATTTTTGTATGAGTACAGTCTCATACAGAGTAATCCTTCTCAATCATCACTAATGACCCACTAGAAGTGTGCGGCTGTGTATGAATAGAGACTCTGCCCTCATTTCAGCGTGTCAGTCTTTGGGCAGCGGGCAGCATAGCTCCCAGCCAATAGCAGCACTCGGGGGGCGAGGTCGGGACTCGTAGCGTAGTGACCAGGTTACGTGGTCGTCTCCGTGTCTCTCCTCTGCTCCGCTCTGCTCTCTGTCTGTATCTGGTTGTGCAGAGGTGTGGGTGTGTTTATTGTGCTTTAGAGCATAACCGCTGTGAATCAGTCAGGAAATAATGTTTTATTCTTCTGATTGACAGCTTTCTCTCTGAGCCGGGGAAGAGGGGCCAACTTTGAATGCCGACTGACAAACCCTGCGTAGTACAGCTTTAACATTTTGCACATGCATGGTGCAAAATGTTTTTATTCAGTACAAACTCAGCTGTCAGTCTAGTTTGTCATCTTTGTCAGTTGTCAATGTCACAAAGTATAAAGCTGCCAGGAACACGAATAATTAGAAAAATGACAGTTATAGAAAAGCTCAAGGTTTAATTTTTTTCCACCGTTCAAATAAAGCAGCAAAAATGAAAGAAATAAAACTATAATACATTAAATCTGCAACGATTAATCTGCAACTACTTTGGGTGTCATAGTTGGTTTATAGGTGGTTTTATACTTTGTTATATTAAACTGAATATTTTGGGGGTTTTGAACTGTGTTGCAGTATCTGAGCCTGTTTCTGTTTACGTCCGGTGATTTTGTCACAACATGTTTTTGTGTCTTTTTCATTAAAAGCTTTCATCTCTTGTACTTTTTGCTGTGGAAGTGGAAAACTAAACTGTTTGACTCTCAGTTCAGCCGCTGCAGCCATTCTTAACTGAAGCTGCAGTAAATCACAGTTTCTCTTCTTCTGTATTTGTGTGATGACTTAAAGTAAGTATATATGATATGAAACTGCTTAAAACTTTAATTAGTTTTGTTAACATGTATCAGCCTCATACGACTATTTCCTCTGACCAAACTTCTTCTGTCTCTTCAAACTGACGTTCATATTTGAATAAAAACATGTTCCAGTTACTTTGTGTTGGCGTCATGAGTCCTGTGTGTTTGGTTAATGTCGCTGAAAGATGGTGGTTTCAACTCAAATGTTAATAAACGCGACGGTCACTGCAGACTTTTTCTGTGTCGAGCAGAGACGATGATCTTTCTGTGACCTTAACGGAGAGCTGCTGCCGTCACACTGTGGTGGCAGATATCCTGCTGCAAGATCAGATAATCAGATGTGCTGTCACTGATACGCATTAACATGCTGTGACCTGCTGGATATGTTAATTAACAACATTTCCTCTCTTTGGTGGAACTGCAACATGACAATGGGACACAAGCTGAACCTAGTGGACTAGAAGTGTAAAGCATGTGTATCTTAAAGAACTGAGTACATGTGCTTTTAGTTTTCCATCACTGCAGGTGAATGATGAGCTTCCTGCTGCAGAGGTCACATGAGTAAGGGTGAGCTTACCTTGCCCTGCAGCTCTGTGATGGTGGCACAGAAGGCGCTGTAGTCTCTGGCGGCGGGGGAGGCCTTGCTCTCCAGGAACTGCCTGATCTTCAGCTCCAGGTCGGCGTTGGCCGTCTCCAGCTTGCGCACCTTCTCCAGGTAGGAGGCCAGACGGTCGTTGAGGTTCTGCATGGTGGCCTTCTCGCTGGTCGAGATGTCCAAGCTGTCAGCGCCACCGCCGAAGCTGAACCCTGCACCACCAGCGCCGCCACCGCCACCGGCGCTGTAGCTGAAGCCATAACCGCCTCCACCGCCACCTGCTGACATGGACATGGAGGAGCCAACAGAGGAGATTTTGACATGGGAGCCACCAGCGCCGCCATACATGGACCTGCTGCTGCTCATGTAGCCTCCGCCACCACCGATGGACCTGGAGCTTCTGGAGCTAAAGGTCATCATTTTGCCAGTTCACAGGTGTTGCAGTAAAGGAGGCTGTTCTGCTTCAGCTGGAGAGGAGAAAGTGAAAAGCTCGGAGAGAGGCTGATAATTTATACTGTTAGATGAGGAGGAGGAGGAGGAGGATGGAGAGCTCATGCCAAACCTGGGAGGAGACACCTGCTTTGTTTAAGTGGCAGCTAGCAGTAATGAGGCTGTGATGTGGGTGTGTCTGAGAAATGTGCTGCACCGTACATGCACCTCCAGAGGCATCGACACGCCACTCTTACCTTACAATAAAACATCAGCGGTACTGCAGGGCGAGTCCAGACCTGTGTGACATTTAATGAAAATGAAAAAAGTTCCCTCCCAGCAAGAATCGAATCAATCTGAAGCATAAAACTGTGGTCAGGCTCAGAATAATGTGTTAGTGCTGTTTGTGTGGGAGCAGCGTTAGGTAACTGTTGGCAGCAGATCTACTGAGCAGCTGTCAAACTGGTTTAAAGAGTAAACTACCTGTTTGATTAGCATCAGCCTTCATCAGCTGCTTAATCTTGAGTAAACAAATTAGAGGATTTAATAGTTAGTTCAATAAAACTCAGTCATCACATGAATCATTTTGAAACAACTAAATGATTTGTACCGCAGCTAACAATTATCTGCGTCGATTAACTCATCAGCTTGGACATTCAGGACTACATGAGGTGTCTTCTGTACGTCTCTACGACCACCAAGCCTCCATTTTGATTGGTGCCAAAGGATTTTAGGTAAAACACAGTCAGAGATAGTCAGAGAGCCATGACACAGAAACATACAGTAATGTACATTTAGCAGAGGAAAACCTGCCTGTAGAGCTGACGTTATCACTGTTTCTCACTGGAAAGTGTCAGATTTATTGCTAAATGCTGAAGAAGTTCATATGTAAGCCATCAGGACGCCGTGGCGATGTGTCTTCTGTCCTCCTGCTGCGCTGCATCCTCGCATGTATGTAAATCTGCCTATAGGGAGCAGTGAATGACTGAATAAGTGATTTTGGACAGTCACCTGTCCACGTCCATCACATGACACACATGTTCATTTTCATCTATTGGAAAAGGAGCGGCTGTTTTTCTGAGTGTCACAAACCTCCTCAGATGTTTATTATCAGAGTGTAATTCATTCCAATAACGTTTGGAAAGACCAGAGGAGCCATATGATTATATTATTTTATCTCATTCATGTGTGAGAGGGAGTACTCAGCGAGGAGGAGTTAATGGGACGCCATCTTTGAATCCAAGTGTTCTTTATAGATCCATGATGACTGTTGGGACCAATGAAGACGCAAAGATTTGTGTCTGAGTCAGTTTTCAGTGTTGATTCCTCACTATCTTACCAACAAAGTGCTTTGCCAACACTACGATTTACACTGAAGTCTGCTGAGTTCAGCAGGAACCTGACGTTAGCTGCAACTTTATAATATTAGCTTACCAACGAGGCTAACGTTCCACAAAGCTGAACTGCTGTCACCATGTTCCCGTCTGAGCACGTTGTTACGCATAAAGATAAAGAGAAAATGCTCTCCACCAAGAATACAATGAAAGGCAACTACTAAGATCACTGGTCCCCATGCTTGTAGGCAGAGTCCGACCCTCATCAAACCAGATGGAAAGAAGCTGAAAGGCGACAAGTTTGCGGTAGGAGTGAAAATCAACGAGGCGGGAAGGTTCCAGCAGAGATGGATCCTCCATCAATGGCTCCATGACGGTGTCCCTGGAGACAAACAAGAAAACATCAAAGACAAAGACCTGGTCAAAGATCAGAGAAGATATTGATGTTGTTCATCATCTGGGTCAACCAGACAACCATCATCCCCTTTACCAAGAGATCAACGCGAGACCTGCTGTGGAGAAGCGCAAAGAGCTGTAACTTCCTCACAGAGAACAACCTGAGACTGCTGCTGACAAGGAGGACACATGAAGACCTCCCTGATGGATGAATGTCTTCTTCACCACTTACACACAAACTGTTCATAGGTACAGTCTCGTTTAAAGCAGCGGTGCCTGGGAGAATAAGGTTATCTTGTTCCAGGTTAGTCAGACTTCGCTTTTGATAAGGGCTAGAAGTTGTTTCTTTTTGGAAAGCTCAGTGGGAAAATGACATATGGTTCTCTGCAGGGGTTACTATCTTAAAGAACAACTTTAATAGTTATCTGGCACTTAGAAAGTGGCCCTGATGGCTGTTATGTGCTATTAATCCTTAACATTTATAACAGCATTCTCCTTCTTGCCAGTTTATATGGATATACCTCTAAACCTGAAGATGACAGGACGGCAGAGGGCATGTCCTGACTTACAGCAGCTGTCATATACATGTTAGAAAATCAGTCTTAATGAACTCCCATGAACATGGTGCCCTGAACTTTCTTCATTTTTCCACCCTTAACAATACTTTCAAGATGAATTGGATGAAACAGTTTCTTAGAACAGTTTCTAAAAACTTGGAATCCTTAAATTGAAAAAGAGGTAGTGATGTGACTGAGATGATTCATCAGAGAAGAAGAAGAAGATTGATATGAGCTGCTTATTTTATCAACTGTTTCCAGAAGATTTATGTCATTTACTTTGGTTTTGTCCCAACTCTTGTATCTGTTGTCTGTACATTCATCTCCCAAAATATATTGATTCTGAATTTTCTCTTTGCTATGAAAATGGATTGTTTGGCTTTTTTACTTACAGTTCAAAATCAACATTTCGACATTTAAAACTAAAACTCTAGTCTCTATTGCGCCATGGTTTGTTTCTATGGTTTTTTTTCTTTGCTAATAAATCAAATCAGATGAGTTTAACAAATCTGAGGCTGGTTTCACCAAATTTGCATCATTCAAGCTTTTACTGGCAACGAGATAATTTCCTCTCATGTTCATTTTTGATGTGTTGAACTAAATTACGTACTTACGACTCATGCATGAGTGCAAAGTCAGACCCCAGCAAATATATCATCTGTTTAATAGCAGCAGAACATGGTGGAGTTTTCTGTCTTGACTTTCAACCAGCAGTTTATTTGTGCGCAGTCATCAGATGTAATAACACTGATTACATCAGAGGCACAAACTGGAGCATAAATGCGTCCTGAAGCGACGTCAGTCACGTAGTTTTGAACGATTTGAATGTGTAAGAGTTTTTTTTTGGGTGGGACGTAACTCTGTGGTATTCAGCTGCAGGCGTGTTCCCATCATCTGCAGCTGCTGCTCTCAGGCTGCAGGGGAAGCAGGCAGGTAGGTACAACACCACCCACACCTTTATCTTCACTGAAGGTTAATGTCAGATTTCACCATGAAAACAGCATGTCGAACACGTCTCTGTGAGACAGGTGTAAACTTCTGCTCGCTGTCTGTGACGGGAACAAACATTTAGTGACAGTTGATGAGGACAAACATCACAGGAGTTAACGTACAAATGTGACACAATAAAATAACACTGAATTGTTCAAATTTCCATTTTTCCATCTTTTAAGACTTTTCATCCAGTTGATGGAAAAGTGATTAACAGTTTTTCTTCATTTTTCAAAGAGAAACTGATAAAATGATCAGTGCTATTACTCCATAAGGTTAGAAATGACCTTCCAATCTTAAAGAATATCAGTAAGTTAGTAATGGCAAAACTTGGTGCCATAAAAGTTGGAAAAACTGAACCTCTAAAAAGATGCATAAAACATGTTCTCAGTGATCTCAGGTGTGAAAGACTGTTGTGCATCTGTAAATATTATAAACTCTGTTTCATTTTGAGTAATTCTAACTTTTATATATCACATATTAAACTCTCCAGAAGAGATCAGGACTTCAAGAAGAACAGGAACCGTTTATTCTGGCTCTGCACAGAATCATCATTTATTCACTCAGCCTGCTTTTTATCCTCCCAACTACTGTCACACTTCACACTCTTTAATGATAGTTTGACTTATTTTTTAAAGTCTGCAGCTAGTTGGAAACACAATGAGGAATTTTTACACTAAAAACGGATGATGTGATCATAGCTCTGCCTTCTACTAGCGAAGGTTACTAAGTGTCCTCAGATAGCAGTAATATAATACTTTAGCTTAGTGATGCTCTGACTCAGCTCAGCTTTGATAGATCAGCTTCTGTCTCACCTCCTTTTAAAGGGGATATATTGTGTTTTTTTTCTGTTATTTATTTATTTATTTATATCCTGCTCTGAAGTCGGGTGAACGTATGTAGAACTCAGGGCATCAACCTGCTTTCAACACTTAGTTTGTGACGTTTTTTTCTACCTTGCTAACAAGCTGATGTCATATGCTGCACATGCTCATAAACAGCCATCGGATCTGTAGTCTTGGTTGCTAGGGTGGTTGCTAAGGTGTTTCCATGTGTTGTTGTATGGATGGAAGTTGAACATTTGGAGTAAAGAAGGAGGAAAAGAAGTGAAATCCTGCTACTATAGTTTGTTTACGTAGCCTCCGGAGTCGGAGGAAGCTTCCTGAAAGCTGACCAATCAGAACAGAGCGGGCTCATCAGGAGGCGGGGCCTTAAAGAGACAGGAGCTAAAACTTCCTGTTTCAGACAGAGGCTGAACTGAGGGGCTGCATAAAGGACCAGTAGAAGATAAATAAGGAGTTTTTATTCCAGTAGAGAACCAGAATATAAATATAGAGGCTGGACATCGTGGATGAATAAAGAGAACTGGCTAGAAGGAGAAGGGTTTGGGCTTTGATGCCAATATGACACAGCGGCCAAACTGTGTAATTACAACATCGTGTGATGCTTCTGGGCCCAAAAATGACTTTTCCCCACGAAAGTCTAGAAGAGCCGCACGACTGAATTGTTTTATCCCCTTTAAAGTTAGCTGGAGGGCTAAACAGGAAGTAGCTGTCTCAGTCACACTGGGCCCCGCCTCTAACGCTGTACCCAGTTCTCTTTATGCTGGAAATGTGCAGAATATGTCCTTCAACAAACAATCAGAACAATCTGAAGCTTTGAGGCTCATCAGGAGAAACAGTCATAACGATCAGAGGTCTGATCACATGACCCTGTTTAAGGTGTGACAGGCATGTTCACACGTTATTTATTTTCCCCACAAAGAAATGAAAAGCGCAAACTCTCACAGTTCAGTAAAAAACAATGTTGTTGAATGTTACACCCATAATTCATGCAAGGCATCACAGGACTATGAATACTGTATTTTATATTCTATGATACATTATTGTGAATATGAGCTCTGATTGTATCTATTCATGTAGTCATTGTTTTGCTGCATGTTCGGTAGGCTTTAAAAACACCTGGACAGATGTTCATTAAACAGATGAGCTAGTTTGATGCAGAAACTTTATGTTGGACTGAATCTGTGTTTGTGTTTGTTTATCTGTTGTTTAGGTGAATATGACCACATAAATATATAACCAGATATATAATGTGTATATATAACCAGTAGCCTCACAATTAAACAATTTGACCATTTAAGACACATTTCTTTGGGAAACTGACTGAAGGTTTTCTATGTTCATCGCACCTGTCGACACACTTTGTAAATGAAAAGCAAAGACGTTTCTGTGACTTTTCTATTTAAACTTGTGTGAATAACAAACATAAAGAGATGTAGGCACTGTCCTGGTCAGTTATGGATTATCCTTAACAGGCACCAGATTAAAAGCCTGACTTTACAGATAACAGCAGGTTGCAGCTGTGATGAGGCTTTTAAACACATCGTCTGCTGTGAGGACCTGAACAGCGTCAGCAGGAGAGCAGGAATGGAAAGTGTGTGTGATGTGAATGATGACATCACATCCACATGCAGAAAACATCACCAGAGGAACTGATGAGCTCAGCTGGAACTCGTTTCCGATTCTGATGACGATGATTGACACGTATCGTCGTATTTTTGTGAAATCTACATTTGTTCTCTCATCTGTGAACTTCACTAACCTGCATTACTGCTGCCATACAAATAAAGTTCGATTGCTGGATTAATTTATTGCTGGATTAATTGGTTTATTGGTTGATTGATTGATTGATTGATTGATTGATTGATTGATTAATTGTCTTGACACATACACACTCCTCCCCCACCTCAGGGAAACACAACCTGCTCCAACTCGCCCCTCCCATCATAACCCCGTCAGTCACCTGAATCCTCCGCCTGCAGCACTAAAGGTTGTATAACACCTACACACACACACACACACACACACACACACACACACACACACACACCTACACACACACACACACACACACAGAGCTCACCTCTGTCTGAGCAGTGTATGTGTGGCTGAACTCTTACTTTTTACACAGAGTTTGACTTTGATAATGACTTCAAAAATCAAATGTTTCATATATATATGTTTCATTTTATTATAATTTCCATTTATATTCAGTTTAGACAGTAAAAGGTCAAGAAGACTTTTGTGAAAAATGAATAATATGTGAGGTGAAAGCAGTTTTCTTTCTGTCAGGTCTGGTGGGGCTGCCTCTGTGTCACATACATACACTCCTTTTATTGATTGATTGATGATTGATGAAGAAAATCCCTCCAGACGGCACAAAGTTCCCCCGATGTATGAAAGCAAAGAGGCATCATGACTGTTATATAAAGTCATAAACTCGCTCTGTTTGACCTGCTCGGCACTAAACAGCAAACAGACGCAGTCAGCCGAGCGTCTTCCTGTAAATAATGAAAACAAAGAATATAATACAGTTTTTTACTCTGTTAATGTGTGCAGGTTTCCTCTCATGTGTTCAAATATAAAAGTTAAAGTTCACATAAGAACATTTTCTTTATTTTAAAGTGTACTTCTTTGCTCTCATGCTTCATTTTTAAGCATTTTTTAATCATAAATCTTTGAGACGTCACCGATGTAACAATGTTCTCTTATGAAAACTACTCAGTTTTTAAAAAGCTGTGAGACAGATAAACACACCAAACTTTACAGTTCCTTTCCCATTTTTGATCTTTCTTTGATACGTTTTTGAAAGTTCCTACAGACGTTGAAATACTACTACTGAACACCTCCTCCTCCTCCTCCTCCTCCCCCTCCTCCTCTTCATCCTCCTCCTCATCGTCAGGGTGTG
Organism: Euthynnus affinis; assembly: GCA_029490765.1. NCBI lineage: Eukaryota > Metazoa > Chordata > Actinopteri > Scombriformes > Scombridae > Euthynnus > Euthynnus affinis. The sequence continues at coordinate 15,003,535 of CM055856.1, read as the reverse complement.
ACAGCAGCTGAATTCTTTGGAAGTCTTCTAATAATCACCCCCGAGGCTTCCCCTCCCTCTTGTAAATCACATTTTTCTTTCTGTCTTTATGCAACCGTCAATCATCCACTCAGCTATCTTCTCTCGTTCCAAACTGTCCATCAACACTTTGCACGGAAACCTCAACACGCTGAAGAAAAGTGTCTTTATGTGCAACAGTTTCTTTTAAAATATGCTGCTAATGTATGACCATAAATAAATAGCAGCTGAAGAACTTTTAGGAAGATCAGTCCTCACTTTTTTATTGATGATGCATCTCAATATTTAAAACATCAAACAAACAAATCTGTGTTTTCATCACACGTTTCACCAAAGAGCTGAAGACTTTTCTCGCTGTCTTTCTGTCCTCCTGCAGAATATTTTCATATTTTTTAAATCTCAGATCGTCTCTGTGCAGCTCTGACTGTCAACTCTCAGCAGATAAACTGGGGGTTTGTTCCAACCTGCCCTCTTCCTCTGTTTCAGACTTTTTGCTGCACATTTACCATAAAAGGAAGCGTGAAGCTGAACTACAAGTGAAACAAGTTTGACTCTTGACAGTCGTGGTGATCTCTAAAAGGGCATTTAAACAATTTATAACTTTCATTCATTAGTGAATTTGTTGAGAAATGTATGTGTTTTTATAAACAGTTACCAAACTCCTGTGAAACAAAATGCAGCAGTGGATGAAAATAGAAGTAAACTTTAGACTAAGATCTGCTGCAGAAAATGTAGAAAAAAGAAGCCAAAAAGCAAAAGACTGAAGTATTTCCATGTGATGCTACTTTCTACATTTCAGAGGGAAATATTGTACTTTCTACTCCACTACATTTATTTTACAGCTTTAGTTACTTTTCACATGAAGATTTGACACAATGGATAATATAACAAGCTTTTAAAATACAACACATTGTTAAAGATGAAACCAGTGGTTTCCAACCTTTTTGTCTTTTGACGTCTTACAAACAGCAGTGTGTAGTCGGGGTCACATTTCACATGTCTATGAGTTGTTAACAGCTCCACCAAATAGTGATTTTTCCCTCTAAACTTCTCACATGCTTTCATTTCAATAAATGTTCAACATTGTCCAATATTTCAGCAAAAGATTAGAGAAAAATCCAGAAACTGAAAACAGATTTGTGTATCAGAACTTTGTTTTTTCTTCTTTCCTCTCCCATTAATCATCTCACGACCCCTCAGATTTATCTGCTGACCCTTTGGAGGGGCCCGACCTCTAGGTTGGGAACCAGTGGACTAAACTAGCTAACTGTATATATAGTAGTGTAAACTAGCTCCACCTCCAGCAGCTACAACAGTAACATGCACACAGCAGCTTCACTCCTGAATCCTGCAGCTTGTTTCCACTCAGATCCAGCTCTCTCAGATGGGAGGGGTTGGACTTCAGAGCTGAGGCCAGAGAAGCACAGCTGATCTCTGACAAACTGCAGTCACCAAATGTCAATAAAGAATAAAATATGCAGATAAAATGTGATTTATAGTCCAACTATGTCCTCATTAATGAGCTTTTCCCTAAAATGAGCAGAGTGACTTTGTCATTGTGTTATTGTGGATCATCATAATGTCAGCCTTCTACTGTCAAATCTGTAATTGGAGGATCAAAGTGAAATCAGACATCTTGGACTAGAACTTTGTATCAGAACTTTATTTTTTCTTCTTTCCTCTCCCATTAATCATCTCACGACCCCTCAGATTTATCTGCTGACCCTTTGGATGGGCCTGACCCCTAGGTTGGGAACCAGTGGACTAAACTAACTGTTAACTGTATATAAAGTAGTGTAAACTAGCTCCACCTCCAGCAGCTACAACAGTAACATGCTGCTCTAACACTGATGCTTCAGTATTAATAATCTAATGATGTCATATATAATAATATATCAGTCAGAGGGACCAAACCACTACTTTTACTGCAATACTTTAACTACATCAAGCTCATAATACTGATGTACTTTTACTGTAGGAGGATTTTACATGCAGGACTTCTACTTGAAATGAAGTATTTTTACATTGCCGTATTCCTTGACAGCAAAATTGTTGTGGCACACGCCCGACACTTTTATCCGACCCACATACCACATGGAATAATGGCACTTGGGTGGTCCGCTCCTGTTTCCCAGGTCTGGGCCACAAGCAAGCCGTATGTCAACCAAGAACCAGATAAACCAGGACTGGCCCAAATCCAGAATATGAGAACTCCACATCTTAAATACTAAATATCTCAAATTTGATTTGGGATATTTGAGCCATATTTGGTATTTTATTTGTGGTCCATTTCAGGCTCACATCCATTTTGTCTGGGCCAGAAGAAGGCCAGCAGTGCTGCATCATCACCTGAAGTGGCTCACTTGCATATGCTATCTGGGTTGGTAGGATCTGAGTTCATCTCCAACCACTGCTCAGTATTAAAGGAATCAGATCAGGTGCCAGAAAACTTGATCAGGACCAGTCAGTGTGTGTACTAGTTGGTGAAAAACAGCAAATCCAGATGTGAGACTGCAGTTTGAGCTGATTAACAACAGAAAAACATCACCTGCAGGAGTCAGTGAAGTTTAAGTGCAGTCTTAAAGTTTGTTACCACATCAGAACGCATTTTATTTGGCTTTGACTTTAGTCATCATCTAATCTTGGATTTAAATGTCTTCAGGCAGCTCGACAACCCAAGCAGAAATGAGTCAGTGAGCAGAAATTAGCAAATAGATTCAGTTTAATACCGGTTATGTCGTTAAGTGGTTTTAATGATAGTAATTACAGTTTATCAGTTTATTACCAACCACAGATCATCAGAATACAAGAGAAAACTGAGGAAAGCTGCTGCTGGAGGACAGCTAAAGGCTTCTTAATGAACGATTTGAACATGTTGTACCATCACACACCTGAATACGCACAACCTGAGCTGAATCAAACCTGAAAGCAGATCTGTTTCTATTCATCGGCTGCCAAGTTCCTGCTCTGTGATGAGAATCTGTCGTGTTATTTAAACTCAGTCAGTCCAACATGTTCCAGTTCTTCCACCACTCTGATGGCAGGCTGATCTGCCGTCAACTCTCCTGAAAAACAATATTAAACCAACAGTCAGGAGCCACAGTGAAGAGTGAAACCTGTTTTTCTTGCTGTAATCATTCCTCCTGTTCATACTGACCATTAGAAGATCCCTTCATAATAAATCCACAGTCTTCCTTCTGTGCAAAAAATGTATTTAAAAGTTTATGTGAAGCTTCAGCGTCCAAATGAGTCAAATCAAGTAGATATCTTTCAATGTTACAGTCTTTTTAGTGGCAAAGTTCCTCTTTCTGTTACTATACTTCCACCGTAGAAATTTGTTTATATTGTGTAAATACAGTCACATGTGTAGCTCTCTATAGAAATGTACTACAGTGTATCTGCAGGAACGAGTCGTGCAGCAGGAAAGCTTTCCGTGAGCTTTATTTCTGACAGCATGTCTGGTTTTTGTTAGAATATAGATCAGTGTGGTTATGATCTGTATGAATACATGTTTTGTGCTGCAGATCCACAGAGTTTTTTGCTGCTTGTTTGTGTTTGAGTGAGGAAAGCACTGAGGACATTTGAAGGTTGTGGTCACTGAACGCTTTGTGTGTGAAAACTATGCAAATATGTCACAGTTTGCTCCATAACTGGTGCTGCAGTGTCGACTGAGTGTGAAGACTCAGTATTGAACTGTTCAGGTAACCAATAATAAAAAAAACAAACAAACTGTAACTCAGAAACAACCACAAACTGCAAGTTAATGACAGAAAACTGCTGAATAGATAATCAAAAAACATCTAGAATTCAAATTAAAAAAGGTGATCACTCATCAGCGAAATGTTTCTAAACCTGTTTAGAGGCTGCAGGAATCATAACGTAATAGCAGGAAATAATTACAAGTTCAGCTTCTGCCAAAACATTAACCTTCTGTCTGATTTCTGGAACGTATAAATCTTTATTTTAATTTACTGAGATTAAAAATCTCTTTTGTGTTTGGATCAGATTTGGCCGAGTGTCATCTGAAAAGACTCTAAAGTGGTTTGTGTTGTGTTTGATCCACGTCCAGATGCTGTCACTATATGTCAGGGGCGTTGGCATGGCAACGGCCTCTTTAGCTCGCTGCCTGTTTCTCACCTGTGTGTGAGAGTAAAACGAATAACTGCAACCAATTAAAGAGACATTTGACATTAATTATTTTAATTTTTTTTTCATAGCTCATTTATAGAAGGCTCTGCTCCAACAGGCCTCTGGGAAATACCAGCGATAACAGGTTCTTACATGCATGATGCAGAACACACACACACACACACACACACACACACACACACACCGCCTCCAGCAGGTATTTGGTTGTGTAACAAGACACGGCCCAGTGACCTACACACTCACATATTATGTTGCGTTTATAGTTTTTTTTTTTTTACTATATTACATAATCACATGTTAGTTCTGGCCTGTGGGGCCCCGGGGCAAACGTTTTTTTTATGGGGCCCCGGTTGATTCTTAGTGTGCCATGACAGTAAATTCAACATCTTTGTGTTTCTGACTGTTGCTCAGACAAAACAAGTCAACTGAATATATTCACTTCAGGGAATAATGGTTGACATTTTATACACGGAACAATCGATGGAACAGTAAAGACAATAATTACAGTTCTTCTATGATGGAATAATACGACCTTCCCCTCAGTTTGTTCATGACTTTATAACAAATGAGCTTCCTCTTCAAAACCAGCAGTAGTGGAAGAAGCACTCAGATCGTTTACGAGAGTAAAAATACCAACACAACAATGTAAAAATACTCCATTACAAGTAAAAGTCCTGCATGAAAAATCCTCCTACAGTAAAAGTCCATCAGTATTATGAGCTTGATGTAGTTAAAGTGTTGCAGTAAAAGTAGTGGTTTGGTCCCTCTGACTGATATATTATTATATATGACATCATTAGATTATTAATACTGAAGCATCAGTGTTAGAGCAGCATGTTACTGTTGTAGCTGCTGGAGGTGGAGCTAGTTTACACTACTTTATATACAGTTAGCTAGTTTAGTCCACTGGTTCCCAACCTAGGGGTCGGGCCCCTCCAAAGGGTCAACAGATAAATCTGAGGGGTCGTGAGATGATTAATGGGAGAGGAAAGAAGAAAAAACAAAGTTCTGATACACAAATCTGTTTTCAGTTTCTGGACTTTTTCTCTAATCTTTGATTTTTGCTGAAATATTGGATCATTTGAACATTTATTGAAATGAAAGCATGTGAGAAGTTTAGAGGGAAAAATCACTATTTGGTGGAGCTGTTAACAACTCATAGACATGTGAAATGTGAGCCCGACTACACACTGCTTTTTGTAAGACGTCAAAAGACAAAAAGGTTGGAAACCACTGGTTTCATCTTTAACAATGTGTTGTATTTTAAAAGCTTGTTATATTATCCATTGTGTCAAATCTGCATCTGAAAAGTAACTAAAGCTGTCAAATAAATGTAGTGGAGTAGAAAGTACAATATTTCCCTCTGAAATGTAGAAAGTAGCATCACATGGAAATAAAAAAGTAAAGTACAAATACCTCTAAACTGGACTTGAGTAAATGTACTTAGTTACTTTCCACCTCTGAAGACCAGGACCACCTGATGCAGGATGGAGAACCTGTCAGAGTTCAGACTGGACTGATCCATCAGATGATGTGGACTACCCCTGAGTCACCTGGACGGACCAGTTTCAGGTATCTGGTCGTCCTCCAGAACTTTCTTTGCTCGGCTGCCAAACTCCTGTCAGTCACACCACACCTTCCTGTCATCATTCACTTCAATTAAAACCCTCCAAACTACAAGCGAGCGGCTTCAGGAGGGCAGAGTGCAACATCTGACTTAATGAGATCTGTCAGACAAAGCTGCAGCTCTGAGAGGTTTACTGCTGCTGCAACAAGGCCACAAACATCCTGAATGAGAACATGTTTCATTTGGAAAATATTAAAAATGTTGTTGACGTACAGAACAATGTGGTTTTTATTCACAAACTAACTAACTGGATGCTTCAGCTGCCAGTTTATGAGCTTCACTTAAACCTGCATTAACTGATGTTTAGTTTCCATCAGAAACACATAGAGAACAAAACTCTGACACGTCATCAGCTTTACGTTGATATGTTGAACTTATTTCCACATCCAGCAGTTACAGAGCAACATTACCATTCATGTGGAGTCGTGTTTCTGTCTACCTGGTGACTATAAGTCCAATCTTCTCTCTCTTTTAGCTTCTGTTTCTGCTCTCTACCAACTCCTGAGGGAAATATCTGGCTCTTTAGCTGCTAAATGCTCCACTATGTTCACCAGCTACTCTACAATTAACTGTGTCCGTTTGAGCAGGTAGTGTACAGCGGCTTTTTACAGCTTCTTCTCTCTGAAAACGACGCTATGAGAGCCGCTGAGAGTGAACCAGAACAGTAAAAGTTGCAGCCGGACAGATAAACAATGAGCTGAAACTCACTATAAAGCTCCGTAAAGCCGAGAGGAGCTGATAATTCTCTGTAGGTTCATCACTACCAGACAATAACACATCACACACTGACACATCAGACTGTGTAGTTATAGAATATGTATGACACTTAGAGTAAAACTAGTGCAGTCTGATCTAATGACCAGTTTAGTTTTTATTTCATGGGTTTGTAGCACTGTTGATTTATTTTGTGTTATTCTGAGAGAGAAGTGCATCTAAATGTGAGAAAATGAAATGTGGATTGGAGAGTTGCTCACTTTGTGCCAAAGCAACCAAGAAAAAACTGTAATGAACTCAGAGTCACATATGGAGGGAATACTCAGCTGTCCGCATGATTTCGGCCACATAGTGCATGCTGTAAAAGTGTAGCAACGTCCCAAGACACACCTTGCTCCTGCTGAAGCCCTTATCTCTTCAACTGTGTGTGTGACCTTCACATATCTACAGAGGGAGAGGCTGCAGTGTGGCCTCATAAATCTTTGCTCAGTAGCCTAATTGACTGATCCATTATGTCAGGACAGAAAGGAGTCAGCAGGACGGGCAGAAATGACGCTAAATCTTCTAATCTGATGGCAGTGTAACATGTCGATCAGATGTCTGAATGAGAGTCTCTTTTATGTGAAAGTCATGACAGCAGTCTGAAAATGATTTATGTATCAGTTTTACTACGAAACAAGTCTGAACTGAAAGTCATCAAATTAATGAAAAGGCTGCAGCACAAAGTCAAACATGCATCTTGTAAAAATCTAATATCTCAATTACAGCAGTAAAGTACTCAGATCCCTTTCTTCAGTAAACGTACAAATAAAACAATGTAAAAAACTGAACTTAAGTACACTACTTGAGTAAATGTACTTAGTTACTTTCCAGCACTGAAGAGAGTGTAGAGGACATGATGGAGTAATAAGACTGGAATGTGGGGGGAGCCAATCGGGTTAAGGCCTTGTAGGTCAAGAGGAGGATATTGGTAGAGGAGATATGTGATCAAACTATTTTCTACTGTATTTATGTGCTTTAAATGTGTCATTTGACCTCCTCATTCAACTGTATTGCTTTGTTTATTAACACTATGCAGTGAAACCAAAATGATTTTCCACAATGTGGACAATAAAGTTCCTAACTAACTAACAAACTGACGCCTGCAGACTGACTGAGCTGTTTCACTTTCATGCTTTCAGAAGAAACCTGAGCAGCTTTTCATTGTATGATTTAAATGCCGTTCATTTTATTACACAGCTTGATATTATTTGAAGTATTTTGTCTTTGGGGATCCATCATCATTATCATTGATGACTGAACGTCATCAGCCCTGCTGAGGCTTTAGTTCAGTGTAATCTTCACTCTGCTGCCACCTGCTGGTGAAACACTTCAAGCTTCAGACTGATCCAAATAAGCCTGTCAGGGTTTAGTTTTTAACCCCAGAGATAAAGTTTTACCTTTTTTTATCCTCAGTCATTTCATTGTAAGTTATGATTGGGATTTTTTTTACCATTGCTATTGTCACATAAATACACACTCCAACATTATATAATTTAAATATATCATTGGTGCTGTGTTTTTATTCAGCGTTGGATTTAAAGTAGTTTAAAATTACCTGGTATTTGGCTCCCACCATTTTCCCCGAGGTTTATTCTTCTTTTTTTATGTTATTGTAAAGAATAAGGTTAACATTAATCTATATTTTCTTGTTCTTGTTTTTGTTTTTAAAGTACTTTAACAAAAGTTCTGCATAGATATAACAGAAGTTAAAAAAAGTAATAATAGCATCAGTAAACAGGACACAAATTATTTCTCAGGTTCATTCATCAGAGCAGAATTCACTTTATTGAAGACAGAGGCGGGTAGCCAACAGACATATGAACTAAGTTACATCATCATGTTTTTTTATTTTAGTAAAATGTATTTATGTTTTTTCCACAAAATAAACCCAAAACCAACATGAACACAGGTATAAAATGGGTTACAGTTTCATATTTTGGAGATCTCCAATAAGTAACTTTAGGTTGTTTAAAGTTGAAAGAACTGACATGGATGTTACAAGATGATATCACATATATGAGTGTTAGTTATACAGAGGAATAACTAGAGACACCAAAACTGAAAAAATATGTCGAAACCAAACAAAAAACAACGAATTTCAAAGTTAAAATGTACACACACAAAATAGTTTCAGTAAAACAAAATGAAATATCAAAAATATGAAATTAATATGAAAAAATATATATACAAAATATGAAGAGCTGCTGATCATGAGACTGAATATGAACGCTGCAGCCTGACAGAAAGCCCCTCCCCAGTTATACAATCAAGGTTGAATGATGTCATCGAGGCCATCGGGCTCGGCCATTGGGACCTCATCAGTGGAGGTCAGCCAGCGCTGGATGAGAGGAGACGCTGGAAGACAGGACAGAGAGCAGATTGATGTTTGTGTTGTTGTTGTTGATGTTGTTGTTGTTGTTGTTGTGAACAGAAACCACTTGTTCTTACCTGAAGCCTGCTGCTGTGCGGTTCTCTGTGCTTGTCTATGTCTCTCCTGACTTCTCTCCCTCCCAGCCGCTGACATTGACAGCGCCGCCATCTTACAGACACTGATTCTCTCATGACTGGTTCCGGTTCCACTACCAGTACTCCTGACTGGCCCGTTGCTGCTGGTGATCACCCTCCCCCCTGTGCTATTGGCCCTCCCTAATCTGGGGGAGGCCTTGCCCCTTCCTCCGCCTCTGCTGTTGATTCTCTCACTACTACCTGACCCGCTGAGTTTAGACCCACTCCCAGTGCTGCTAATGCGATTCCCACTAGTAGAGGAATTGCTCAGCCACCCACCACTACCCCCGCTGACACTCCTCCTCTCTGCAGGGCTGTGAGTTCTGTGTCTGGTGGTTGTTTTCCCTCTGCCTGATTGTCCTCCACCCCCCGCGCTACTCCTGCGGCCACTAGCTGAGCTGTAAACGGGTTTACTTTCAGCACTGCCTGTACTGAATTTCCCAGAGCTGCTAATCATGTGGTTTCCGGATGAGCTGCTGAGTTTGTCGGCGCTACCTGAGCTACTTAACTTGTCAGCGCTACCTTGGCTGCTACAGCGTCTAAGAACACCACCAGCACTACTGACTTTGTTTCCACTACCTGTTTGGTTACCAGGTGCAGTAATTATTTTGAAACTGCTAGTGCTAACACGGACCCTCTCTGAGCCACTGCCACTACTCAAACTTCCAATACTCCCACCATAAACTCTCCACTCCCCACTCCCTGTGCTGCCAAATCTCCCTTTTCTTGGTGTCTTTTTTGATGATTGTGTGTCCACTGATGGGCTGTCTTCACCCCCTGCGTTAGGTAAACTGCCATCCAAGCTGCTCTTACGTCCAATAGAGCCCCCGTAAACTATCCATTCCCCAGTTCCATTTTTGCCAAACCTCCCTGTCCCTGCTTGGCTTGTTGCTGGGGGTGTGGTCACTGGTGGGCTTTCTTCACTCTCTTTTCTGGATAACCTCGAACGTCCACGATTTCCACCCTGAACCATCTGCTCCTCACTGTCAAGCCTGATTTCACCCTGTACCTCCGATGTAGCAGCAGCTTCTGTATCAACACTGACTGTATCTTCTGAATTAGCAGTCGTGCCATCAAACCTAGCTGTGATACCCCCTCTGCTGCAATCCATGCCACTCATTTTACCTTCTGCGTCTCTAAAGCTGGTTCCTCCAGGAGCAGGGACACTTCCAAAGCTGTCACCTGCCTTGCTGTCAACCAGACATTCACTGTTTCTCTGCCCCTTCTTCTTACTATCCTTACTCCTGGGAGACTCTCTCTTGTCTTCTGAATCATGCCTGGTTTCCAGACTGCCAATTGAACTGCCATTGAATGATTCAAAACGCAAACTGTCTCCATCTTTCACTGAAGTGGTAACTATTCCATTTCTGTCAGTGTCTAACAAAGCTTGACCTCTACTAGATGATATGTGCTGGCTTTCCTCTTTTGTTGAGAGAACATATTTCTCAACTGGTCCCATACATACACTTGCCTCAGTTAGATTCAGGCATACTTTGTCATCTTCTTCTTCACCAGTTAGACTTAGACTCACCTTGGCCTCAACTTCACTCAGACATGTTTCTGGGTCATTTTGGTTTAAATTCATTTTGGGGTCAATTGGACATACTTCTGTCTCTGTGGGACATGCAACAGGCACTGTTGTACTCAAAGGCTCCTCATCATCACATGAACTCAAGATCACATCACAATCTGTTAGACTTGCCAACTTTGTCCCATCCGTAACATGGAAACCAGTGACTACCTCTTCCCTATTCACCTCTAATTCTATTTCCTTCATAATCTCTGTACTCTGTACAGTAGTGCTCTCTCTGACAAGGATGTCATCACTGTTTGCCCTACAAGATGAAGCAGTTGGAAGGCTGATGTCTACGTCTACATCCTCCTTCACTTCGTTTTGTTTACTGTTGGACTCATCGCATATGGAGAAAGTCTGATCTAATCCATGGACAAGCGAAGTGCCCTCAACCTCTGCCTCTTCTCTGTTCTTGTCATCCATCACGGTCACCTCACAGGAGACATCACCCTGAACTCCTTCAGATCTAGACACTTCAAATGCTGTAACAACAACTTCACCTGCATCCTCGGCCACTTCTGCTTGAGTCTCCAACTTCAAAGACACAACCTGTGCTGGATTTTCATTCTTAGCATGGACATAGTCCTCAGTGCAATCTAGTTGAGCAGATTCTGTCTTTTTAACTTCTGTGGTAGTTTGTTTGAGACTAAAAGACTCTGGTTCCGCCTGAACATCAGCACTCCCAACAGGTTGTGTGTTAGGAAGCAAACTGATAATTCCTGTTGTGGTATTTATCTCAGTTTTAGACGACATGACAACAGATCTTTCCTCAACACTCTGGCTTATCTGAGTGCCAACAACTGATTTGTCAAGCAGATCTGGATCTGTAGAGTGGACATTAGGTTCTAAAAGGCTACTCCACCTGTTGACAGTTATTGATTTTCTCAAAGTCTCTGCACCTGCACTTATACTCTTTGTGTTGAGGTTGTCATCACGGTTTGTGTTACAGGATAAAGCAGATGGAAGGCCAGACTCTTCATCTGCATCTTCCTTCATGTCTTTTTGTTTACTGTTGGACTCCTCACACAAAGACGAACTCTTATCTGATCCATGGACAAGCGAAGCGCCCTTTACTTCTACCTCTATCCCATCCCTGTTCTTGTCATCCATCAGGGTCACCTCACAGGAGACTTCACCCTGAACCCCTTCAGATCCAGACACTTCAACTGCTGTAACAACAACTTTATCTTCATCCTTGACCACTTCTGCTTGAGTCTTCAAAGACAGATTAGATCTTTCTTCAACACCCTGGTTAATCTGAGTGCCAACAGTTGATTTGTTAAGCAGATCAGGATCTGTAGAGTAGACATTACTTTCTAAAAGGCTGCTCCACCTGTTGATTGTCATTGATTTCCTCAAAGTCTCTGCACTTGCAGTTTTAGTCTCTCCGACAAGGATGTCATCGCTGTTTGTGCCACAGGATGAAGCAGTTAGCAGGCCGGACCCTACATCTGCATCTTCCTTCACATCTTTTTGTTTACTAGTGGACTCATTGCAGAAAGACAAACTCTGATCTGATCCATGGACAAGCAAAGCGCCCTTTACTTCTACCTCTATCTCTTCCCTGTTCTTGTCATCCATTACAGTGACCTCACAGGAGACTTCACTCTGAACTCCTTCAGATCCAGACACTTCAAATGCTGTAACAGCAATTTCACCTACATCTTCAACCACTTCTGCTTGAGTCTCCAACTTCAAAGACACAACAGATCTTTCCTCAACACCCTGGCCAACAATTGATTTGTCAAGCAGATCAGGATCAGTAGAGTGGACTTGAGGTTCTAAAAGGCTACTCCACCTGTTGACAGTTATTGATTTTCTCAAAGTCTCTGCACCTGCACTTATACTCTTTGTGTTGAGGTTGTCATCACGGTTTGTGTTACAGGATAAAGCAGATGGAAGGCCAGACTCTTCATCTGCATCTTCCTTCATGTCTTTTTGTTTACTGTTGGACTCGTCACACAAAGACGAACTCTTATCTGATCCATGGACAAGCGAAGTGCCCTTTACTTCTACCTCTATCCCATCCCTGTTCTTGTCATCCATCAGGGTCACCTCACAGGAGACTTCACCCTGAACCCCTTCAGATCCAGACACTTCAACTGCTGTAACAACAACTTTATCTTCATCCTTGACCACTTCTGCTTGAGTCTCCAACTTCAAAGACATGATAGATCTTTCCTCAACACCCTGGCTACTCTGAGTGCCAACAGTTGATTTGTTAAGCAGATCAGGATCTGCAGAGTAGACATTACCTTCTAAAAGGCTGCTCCATCTGTTGATTGTCATTGACTTCCTCAAAGTATCTGCACTTGCAGTTATACCTTCTCTGACAAGGATGTCATTGCTGTTTGTGCTACAGGATGAAGCAGTTGGAAGGCCAGACTCTACATCAGCATCCTTCTTCACGTCGTTTTGTTTGTTGATGGACTCATCGCACAACGACAAACTCTGATCTAATCCTTGGACAAGCGAAATGCCCTTTACTTCTACCTCTATCTCATCCCTGTTCTCATCATCCATCAGGGTCACCTCACAGGAGACTTCACTCTGAACCCCTTCAGATCCAGACACTTCAACTGCTGTAACAACAACTTTATCTTCATCCTTGACCACTTCTGCTTGAGTCTCCAACTTCAAAGACAGATTAGATCTTTCTTCAACACCCTGGTTAATCTGAGTGCCAACAGTTGATTTGTTAAGCAGATCAGGATCTGTAGAGTAGACATTACCTTCTAAAAGGCTGCTCCACCTGTTCATTGTCATTGATTTCCTCAAAGCCTCTGCACTTGCAGTTTTAGTCTCTCTGACAAGGATGTCATCACTGTTAGTGCTACAGGATGAAGCAGTTGGAAGGCCAGACTCTACATCTGCATCCTCCTTCACATCTTTTTGTTTGCTGTTGGACTCGTCACACAAAGACAAACTCTGATCTGATCCATGGACAAGCAAAGTGCCCTTTACTTCTACCTCTATCCCATCCCTGTTCTTGTCATCCATCAGGGTCACCTCACAGGAGACTTCACTCTGAACCCCTTCAGATCCAGACACTTCAACTGCTGTAACAACAACTTTATCTTCATCCTTGACCACTTCTGCTTGAGTCTCCAACTTCAAAGACAGATTAGATCTTTCCTCAACACCCTGGTTAATCTGAGTGCCAACAGTTGATTTGTTAAGCAGATCAGGATCTGTAGAGTGGACATTACCTTCTAAAAGGCTGCTCCACCTGTTCATTGTCATTGATTTCCTCAAAGACTCTGCACTTGCAGTTTTAGTCTCTCTGACATGGATGTCATCACTGTTAGTGCTACAGGATAAAGCAGTTGGAAGGCCAGACTCTACATCTGCATCCTCCTTCACGTTGTCTTGTTTACTGTTGGACTCATTGCACAAAGACAAACTCTGATCTGATCCATGGACAAGTGAAGTACCCTCTACTTCTATCTCTACCTCTTCTCTGCTTTTGTCATCCATCAGGGTCACCTCACAGGAGACTTCACTCTGAACCCCTTCAGATCCAGACACTTCAACTGCTGTAACAACAACTTTATCTTCATCCTTGACCACTTCTGCTTGAGTCTCCAACTTCAAAGACACAACAGATCTTTCCTCAACACCCTGGTTAATCTGAGTGCCAACAGTTGATTTGTTAAGCAGATCAGGATCTGTAGAGTAGACATTACCTTCTAAAAGGCTGCTCCACCTGTTCATTGTCATTGATTTCCTCAAAGTCTCTGCACTTGCAGTTTTAGTCTCTCTGACAAGGATGTCATCACTGTTAGTGCTACAGGATGAAGCAGTTAGCAGGCCGGACCCTATATCTGCATCTTCCTTCACATCGTTTTGTTTACTGTTGTCGCACAATGACAAACTCTGATCTGATCCATGGACAAGCGAAATGCCCTCTACTTCTACTTCTACTTCTTCTCTGCTCTTGCCATCTCTGACCACTTCTGCTTGAGTGTCCAATGTCAAAGACACAACTTGTGCTGGATCTTGGTTTGAATCGTGGACGTAACCTTCAGTGCTATCCAGTTCAGTAGTTTCTGTCTGTATGACTACCTCTGTAAGAGTTTGTGTGCTGGGATCAGTTATGGTTGTCTGTGTGATGAAATGTGATTCTTGCTTTACATCTGCACCAGTAACAGTCTTGGTGATCTCTGTGTTAGTGTTAGTTCCTTCTTTACAATCAACTTCTATGGATTTTTCAGACTGACAGCCAATCAGATTTGAAGAGTTCATTGATGTCAGTGGTGAGTTGTTTTGGACTCTGATTGACCCAACTGTGGTCACTGTTTCTGAGAGCGGATAGAATAAGGGTGTTTGCTGGACAGTGTCGATGTAGCTTTGAATCTGATCTGCACCCATATTTAGATTTCCTCCCTGAAAACTGTCTGTTCTGTCCTGTATGAATTTTCTCCTGAAGGCAGCAGTATTGGAGGGAACACAGAAAGATATATCATCAGGTTTGGAGACCCTGTGGAGAAAAAAGTTATGCAATATTAAAATTATTGTAAAACTTTATTTATCTCTCGAAAAGTGTCTCTAACTTGAAACTGTATCCTGATTATTTTTTTATTTTTTATGTTTTATCTCCATTATCATTACCACTGGCAGCCTCGTCCGTCCAACAGCCTCCGGTAGTTCTGTATCTCAGTCTCCAGCCGGCTCTTGACGTCTAGCAGGTCCTGATGATTTGCAGCCTGCTGAGCTGCAGCCTGCAGCGCCGAGTCCAGATCGCTGCACAGACTGTCTTCTCTCTGCTGCAGGAACTCCAGCTGCAGGATGGAGGACTCCATCTGCTGCTGCCCATAACCCTCCAGCTGCATGTTCTACAGACAGAAACACATGATTACTGCTGCAACTTACCATTATTTTCATTATTGATTCATCTGTGGATTCTTGGTTAATCAATTAGTTATTTGTTTCAGAAAATGTCAATCTCTTGTTTTATCCACAACCCCAAGATATTCAGTTTACTGTGATAGAGGAATGAGGAAACCAGAAAATATTCACATTTAATAAGCTGGAATCCAAACAATTAATTGATTATCAGAATAGTTGCTGATCAATTCCGTAGTTAACAACTAATCAATTAACTGAGTAATTGTTGCAGCTCTACATATGATGCTGCATATTAGGCTTCTTATGTTAAGACTGCAGACTAACTTCCACAGAGCCTCACCAACTCTATTTTCAAAGATTTGATTGTGTCATGTGATATAAAGTCACAACATCACGTTTGGCTTTCAAGCTCAACATCTCAAACACAGCAGCTTCCATCCACAACCTCCACTGGACAATATAAGCAACACTTCAACACAAGAACTTTAAGAATGTTGGAATAAACAATAAACAAGTTGGTGTGTGAATGTTTATCTTTAAAGCCACCAGGTATAGAGCTTAAAAATGATGCTTTGGCGCCATCTGGTAGTAGAATGAAGAACAACAGACAATGAACTCAAAGAGGAGCCGGCATCACAGGTTCACATTAAATTTGGGTTCAAGCTGTCAGCTGTCTACACTGACACTGAGGATGGACTAGAGGATGTAAAAACATCTATCTGTAGAGGTTATCAGTCTAATCACTGATAAAGCATTTATAAACACATTTAAGTCTGAACTCTCAGCATATTTCTGCATCTTTTCGACAAACTGTAGTGACTGCAAAGCTTTTACAGCATTAGAGAACATAGTGTTTTAAATACAAGAAACAGTTGTAGTGTGCTTTTATGCTATTAATGTAAAATCTAAGTAGCAGTAATTGTAGTGGCATCTCACCTGAGCCTGCAGCAGCATCAGCTCTTCCTCCAGACTCACTGCTGTTGCCCTCAGCTGCTTCATTTCCACCATGGCGACCTCGGACACCTCTGGGCGGTCAAAGGTCAACGTCGACACCTGACCACAAGAAACCTGCTTTAATGACGTCTATCCTCATTATAAATCCACTCACATGGCAACTTGGATTACAGAATTTAATAATAATAATACGAACGAATCATTTCTTCACTGCACTCATGTGTCTACCTGATTGTTGAAGCGACTGTCATCCAGGTTGTTGTTGAACAGCATCACGTCATGTCTGCGGTCGTTCAGCTGCAGTTTCAGGTCTGCTGACTGGCCGAGCTGCATCTCCACGGCAACGCCCCTTGATGCTTGGGCCAGGAGACCCTGCACATTCTGGAAAGGTGGACAGGAAACAGTAAGGAAGATGAACATTTAGATAACCCAAGTAGTGCTCAGTTTGTTAGACGAGACATCGTTAAAGAATGACTGAAATCTGCAGGCAATAACACGGGAAAAAGAGCTTAATCCATTATTTGTCAGTTTTAGGAGTGAATCAAAGGTTCTTAATGGGCAAAAACTGAACCCCCTAAAAACACCTTAGTCCTCCAAATGAAACTTCAGATACGTGGTTTAATCAGCAGGACAACATCATCTGTCTGAGTTTTCCAAAACCGTCACACATCACTGTTAAACAATAATAATGTTTTATGACGTGACAACACTGTGGTTCAGGTCTCACTTTGTTAAGGTTAGAGAGAGATGTAGTGTGTGTTAAAGTTATTACCACCTTTGTCATCATGGTGACAATAATAACCACGTAGGAGTTAAGGTTAGCGGACAATCATATATATATATATATATATATATATATATATCATCTGAACCGCTGGATGGCAGCAACAGACATTACCACCAGTCAATTTAAAAGACACAAGACTTTTCATGAATCATTTGTATTTATACACTTAATATTTCATACCTTAATTAGAATTATTATGATTATGCCCTTTCAAGATACAAATGAAGGGATGGTTTTCATGGTTTTAATGGTTTTCATGGTTTTTGAACCATTTTAGGGTTTTTTTCTGATTAAAATTCTTTGAAAAGGTTCATTCTGGCAATTTTCTATATTTTTCTCGTCATCAACAGATCTCATGTTTGGATCCAAACCAACTGATCTACTAACTAACTAATTATTGTGTGTGTATCGAAGCCTGATATATCTTTTTCTTCCTCCGTTGTTGTTTTCCAAAACCACTGCACTGGGGGACATTTTCCTTCATCATGAAGAGTTTGGTCACGTTAGTTTGTATTTGAGTTTGTTAGAGAGCACGTCCAAAAATATTGACTTTTAAATAGTGGACTTGAAAATTGACATTGACATTGAAAATACCTTATTTTTGTAAATCATTATTAAAAAGTAAATTAAAGGAAATTTAAGGTACTAAATGAATTGTTTTGTTTTCATTAAAATGGAGAGCATATTAAATAGAGGATTGGTTCAGGGCAACAACTAAATGACTAAAACTTCTATGAACGTTTGATGTAATGACCTGCCAGAATCCAGGTGAGTGTGGTTGTAGTTTTACCTGCTGGTGTTGTATCTCCAGCTCCATCATCTGCTGTGTTTGATTGTTGAGGAGTTTCTGGAGCTCCGGCAGTTTGTGTGTCATCAGCTCTTCATCCTGCAGCCTCAGGTTCTTAAGCTCCGCCTCCACGCGGCCACGATTCTCCTGCTCATTTTCACACCTGCCCACACAGCAGGGGATGATGGGATATGTATGCATATTCATATGACACTGTACGATTGTACTGTCGAGTTATTTTACTTATTTTCTTTTATAGATTTATGTGATTTGAAATTGTTTGTTTCATTGTTGTGTGTGTGTGTGTGTGTGTGTGTGTGTGTGTGTGTGTGTGTGTTGCAGGTGTGTGTAGATCTACCTGACTTTAAGGTTGAAGGCGTGAAGCTCCGCATTGAGCAGCTGCAGCTTCAGTTGACCCTGAAGTGAGAGACTCTCAGTGATCTGTAGGAGACACACAGATGTTTTATCTGTCAGTAGCAGCAACATCTGTGGTACAAACATCTGCTTCTGTAGCAGTAAAGTAATAGTATCTGTGCAAATCATCAAAAGACAATGGTACTGTTGAATATCAGGAGATAAGCAGTAGGTGGCACTAACAGTCAACCATAATGAACCCAAACATCCTTAAATCAAGTCTACTTGTATCAAGCCTGCGTCCTTAAATCCAAACCAGAAGGTCCAGACGAATCTGAAGGATCACAAGATGATTAAAAGGAACACAAAAGAAAAAACAGATTTTACACAAAGTTACATAAAAAGTGCAGAATCGAAGCCAAAGTATAAAATGTAATTACTGATTAAATACCACAAAAATACAACTAAGGAGGAGCAGAAATAAAAGGTGCGATGTAGAGATGTGGAGTGGTTGGTATAGAGATACTGCACATGATCAGTGGCAGTGTAACGGTCTAACATATTGTAGAGTGGCGTCTAGCAGTGAGGCTGCAGATTGCAGCCCTCCGCTTCCAAACCTGTAGGAGAAAGCACGAAGCTCGCAAAAAATGTGAAAAACGTGGTTGGTTTGTCCGTTCTGGGCTACCGTAGAAACATGACGGGCTCCGTGGAAGAGGGCCGCTCCCTCTGGAGACATAAAGGCTCCTTCTGAGGTGACGAAAGCACAGTTATTCTTATTTTAAGGTGATTATACATTAATTAAAACAAACTTATGAATATTATGTTCTGTTATTGCTGAGTCAGTTCTGCTAGACGCCACTAAATTCATTTAACCCGCTGCAGAAGAAGACGACACAACGAGATGACGTGATTAAAAGAGCAGCGGTGGACGGATGGGTTCATGTGTTGATGTGAGGAAGGCTACAGTCTCCTCATCATCCTCAGTGACGCTCTTCCAGTCCGTAAACTCACAAACCTCTGAGACAAACGATCTTTGTTGTTTTCGGGTTTTGTAAAGTTCAGGTTTCGTCTCCTCTGACGTTTCAGATGTGTGTCAGACTCGTCTCAGCCTGTCTGACCTTTAACGGATCGATGGGTAAAACCGGTCCAGATGCTGCACATAAGTCACTTCACTTGGATTATTTCATTGTTGTGCTCCTTAAAGCTGCGTTTATGTGCCCCAAACATACGACACCTCTGTTTAATTCAACTCCCACTGCACAAACTGAGCTGTTATAGCATCCTATGGGAATATTTTATATATTTTATCATTTATTTCACATATAATCCCTCAATAATTCCATTTGATTTAATTTCAGTGTGTTTATTAATCATATCTGTGTGTTTTACAGTCACCTGGTTCTGCAGCAGCGACACCGTCTCCAGGTGTCCGTCCAGCTCTTTCAGGTCTCCGGGACACTTCCTGTCCAGCTCCTGCAGGATCTGACACTCCAGCATCTGATTGGACGCCTCCAGACACTGCACCTGCATCCACCAATCAGAGGAGAGGAGCAATTATGAACTCTGCTGGTTTCTCTCACTCACTCGCCTGATGTTTTCCGGACGATCTTCAGTTCATCCAAACGTTCACATTTTAATCTTTAGAGCGACAAATCAGAAAAATACTGAAAACAATCATTTTCTGTGAAATATAGATTATTCACTTAATAATCAGAGCAGCATCATTTTAATCAACACATGCATGCATTCAGCACAAAATATCAACAAAAGAACAACAAATTATAATTCACATTTAATAAAAATATATTCAGAAGTGTGTTTATATCTACAGTTCATGAAACTACACATGATTTATCATATTTCATCGTTATTTATTGACCTTTTATGAACTCTTAATGAAGTTTCAGTCAAAGCAGCTCAATGTTCTATTAACATTAATATCTTCATGTATTTATTGTCTTGCTTATCTTGTATCACGAGTCTCTGTGTTGCCTGTTTTAAGGATGTCCTGAATGATGTTTTTTATTAATATTATACATGTTCTTCTTCATTTTAGTAATTGTTCCGCATGCTTATAGATGACCTTATAGTAAACTCTGTAACATGTGTCCATGGACTACAGATGAAAAACACTGATGTGCACCGTCGCTGTTAAATAAGCAAAGAAATAAAAGCTGAGAAATCTGTCATTTTTTAATGTTTTCTTGCTCTTTAACAAGAATCAATAATCACTTATAAATGTCAGATTAATGTTTGTGTTCCTCTGCTGCTGCTGCTGGATCCCATCGGGGAGAGAAGCAGAACGTTTTTACAAAGAAAATGAAATAAAACCAGACAGTTCTGCGTCCTCCGGCTCTCTACAGTCTAATAAATCACATGGATATATTCTGAACTCCTGTGTGTATATTTTACTCTTCACGCCTCTCCTACCTGCTGCAGGTACGACGCCAGTCTGCTGTTCAGCTCCTGCATGGTGAGTTTGTCTGTGGACATGCAGAAGCTCCTGCTGCAGTCCGGAGCAGCAGCAGCAGCAGCAGCAGCAGCTTCAGCCGTGCTGCTGTAATGCACCGTGCCTCCCTGTCCATGAGGAGCCGGGTAACCTGGAGCCGCCCGGGACGCTTTGCTCGCATGAAGAATCTGCCAAGGTGTCATCTCGCCCCTCACTGACTGACGGCTGATTATTTATGTCTGAATCACATTTGGATGCTCTGTTCCCTCCACATACATTCTTCCTGCAGCTCTTTACTTTATTTTCTTCTAAATGTAAGCTTTAAATCCAGCTGCATCCTTCAGCATCTACCTGAACTCCCCCCTGCTCCGCATCTGAAACCTTCAGAGGGCGTTTCTATCGCGAGTGTGTCAGGACATGATGGAGCTCTCATCTTTTAATTAGCATTAACCTTTAAGCATTGATATTTAGAACAGGTTACGGCAGGAAGAAAGCTGTGACCTTCACGGCATTTGAGTGCAGAGCTCAGAGCACACATTCATTTAAGTACGTACAAGTAGAAACCTGAACGCCTGAATCCTGTTACCTGAGGGCCAAACAAGACAGTTCAGTTAGAGGAGCATCATCCGGTGGAAAATAAAAGCTTTTGTGATCTTTAAAAGGTCAACAGTGACGCCCTTCCTTCAACACTCAGTGTGGAGTTTCTCTTAAAAACTGACAGTATTTACAGCAGTACCCCGCCGTTAAGTCTTACTCTGGTTTCGGTCGGCCTGGTTTTTACAGCATCCAGGTGTCTGATTATCGACTCCTGGAGATTTAAGCCTCAACATGAACTCTGGCTGTTTCTTCATCTCTCCAGCAGCAGATAGGATCTAGCCAGGTGCAGATTCTTGTCACGGTGTCAAACAAACAAGCGAGTAGGCAGCTAATTAAGGTCATATTAAGATGGAGGCCAAAAATCCACAGTGTGTCCACACAGTCGTTTAAAGTGTGTGTGAAGCTTCTGTTCAGCTTCATCAGTCTGAGTTTAGTCATATCAAGTGGATATCTGACACATTTACAGTCTTTTCAGCATCAAATTCTCCTCTTTGTGTTTCCCTGTTGAGCTGCAGGTGGAAGTATAGAAACAAAAAGAGGGACTTTGCCACTAAAAAGACTGTAACGTTGAAAGATATCTTCTGGATTTGACTCATTTGGACGCTGAAGCTTCATATTAGCTTCATAGAGGATCTTCTGATGGTCAGTGTGAACAGGAGGAATCATTACAGCCAGATAAAAACATGCAAACAAACTGCAACGTATGCACAGATGTAACTGAAAGATGAGCCGGATGTGTACAATAATAATATCAGATCATTAAGGTAGATGAGCTGGCTGCTCACAAACAGTTACGATAAGTTCTCTCTAGTTTGACTTGAATAGAAGCTTTTCCATAAATGTCCAGCAAATATGAAACTTCCTCGTCGCTTCGTTGACCCCCGTCGCTGTTGTCGCTCTCCACCATGTTTATGGTTTGAAGTGTCGACATCGTTGACTGTATATAAATATCTCCTGTCTGGGAGGTTTATTATATATATGTATATACCATACACACCATATATACCAACTAAACACAATAAAACCAAACAGGATGGAAGCAAGGAGAGAACTCTCTTTGAATACACAAATATATTTTAAAAACAAACAAACAAACAATGACAGAGTCTAAATCAAAAAGCACAACACTGTAAAAATACTCTATTACAAGTAAAAGTTCATCAGTATTGTGAGCTTCAGTAGTTAAAGTGTTGCAGTAAAAGTAGTGGTTTGGTCCCTCTGACTGATATATTATTATATATGACATCATTAGATTATTAATAGTGAAGCATCAGTGTTAGAGCAGCATGTTACTGTTGTAGCTGCTGGAGGTGGAGCTAGTTTACACTACTTTATATACAGTTAGCTAGTTTAGTCCACTGGTTCCCAACCTAGGGGTCGGGGCCCTCCAAAGGGTCAGCAGATAAATCTGAGGGGCCGTGAGATGATTAATGGGAGAGGAAAGAAGAAAAAACAAAGTTCTGATACACAAATCTGTTTTCAGTTTTTGGACTTTTTGCTGAAATGTGACGTTTCTGAAGGTCTTATCAGTCTGCAGCAGCTGCTCCTCTGAATCCTGCAGGTTGTTGTTATTCAGCTGCTGAGATCTACCTTCTACTCACTGTTACTGTTTACAAGAGGAAAGAAGAAGAAACAACGTTCTGATATCTTTGATTTTTGCTGAAATATTGGATCATTTGAACATTTATTGAAATGAAAGCATGTGAGAAGTTTAGAGGGAAAAATCACTATTTGGTGGAGCTGTTAACAACTCATAGACATGTGAAATGTGACCCCGACTACACACTGCTTTTTGTAAGACGTCAAAAGACAAAAAGGTTGGAAACCACTGGTTTCATCTTTAACAATGTGTTGTATTTTAAAAGCTTGTTATATTATCCATTGTGTCAAATCTTCATGTGAAAAGTAACTAAAGCTGTCAAATAAATGTAGTGGAGTAGAAAGTACAATATTTCCCTCTGAAATGTAGAAAGTAGCATCACATGGAAATAAAAAAGTAAAGTACAAGAACCTCTAAACTGGACTTGCGTAAATGTGTTTAGTTACTTTCCATCACTGCATTTCGAGAGGTTCAGAACCTTCCTTTGATAATCTCAGATTGTTCAGAGCTCTCTTTTAAAAGTATTTTTCCAGAAACATGAGATCATAGGTCACTGTCACATGAAGTGAGAATCAGTTCCCATCATCTTGTCACATGTTTTGCACCTGTTGAGCAACTGAGGTGCGCTGTGACCTACAAAGTATTCACTAATGACACTAATTAAACAGATTACCTGAAAAGATTTAACTTGGCATTGAATATACATCAAACCAGTCTGGTTAGAGTCCAAAGTCTTTCTCCCATGAACCGGTGATTATATTGATCCAGAGACTGCAGCTTCAGATAAAAAAGACAAAAACAGTTGTTGACATTGCTCCTAACTGCCTGAGCAGTCTGATGCAATCTAATACAACAGCTCTGCCATAAACCTTATGGAGATTATAGGTTTTCAGTCTTTGTTGACATTGTCAGAAAGGTGATAATTCTACTTTATGTTTATTATTGAGGTGCTGCTGGTGGACTGGAGGGATCCAGATTGATTCAGACCTCGTTTAAACACAATCACACAGTTGCAGCCTGCTGAAATGTTCTTCTTCTTGTCAACAAATCTCATGTTTGGATCCAAACCAACAATGAACTGATCTACTGACAAGTGTTGTGTTTGTATGAAAGCTGATATGTCTTATTAAAAACATGTCAGTGAGTCACACCGCTGCTCTGGATCACATGTTCCTTCGTCATGTTAGTTTGTTTAGAAACGGCTCCGAAGATTAATAACAGCATCACGTTTTCAGTCTCTAGAGAGTAGTTCTGTGTAAGGCAGATGCTACTGAGCATGTGCAGGAACGTGTGCAGTGGCGTCATGAAAAGACACAAAATAGAATTAATTAAATATAAAAAAACAACACAGATAATTGAAATAGAATTTATAGAAAATAACTCATACAAAGGTAACATCATTTGTATTTTCACTGTCAGAAATGTTGTGTTCATCATCATAAAACTTGCCAAATCAATTAAAAGAACATTTTATGTATTTTATATAATGTAATTTTAAAAATATTAAATTATAAATATATTAATTGGCTCAAAATTTATTGGAATTTCAACCTTCTCAACACAACTGACCAATCAGATTGCAGCTTAACAAGAAGCTTAACAAAATATTTTTATCATTTTTATTTGTATATCATAAAAATTTGAAAATTAATTAATTAATTTAAAAATAGAGAGTACTATTTTTTGTCCAGCAACATAATATATGTATTTATTTATGGTGTATTTACATTAATATAGACTTAGATATATACATGGATAGTTTTATCAATATTAGGAACTGAATTAATAAAGATTTGAATTGATAACGTGATATTAAAAGTGATCAGTCTTAATCAATCAATACTCTGGTTGTTCAGGTTCTGGTCCAGCAGGAGGCGCTGCCGGACTCACCTTCTCATCAGTCCTCCACACGCGAAGAAGAAGCATCAGCCAATGAGAGATCAGCGGCTGCTGTTCCCGGCGCATGCGCAATGGAAGTATGATAATTTTGTTGATACGTCTGCCTGCTGGGCTTTAATGATTATTTCTGCGGGGTTTAGTGTTTCGGAGCCAGTGTCCCCCCGCGGCCCGAGCTGATGGAAAACCCCAGAGACCTGGTGAGTTTTTCGGCTTGTCTCCTCCGCTGGAACCCGCGTTTCCCTCCTTTGTTGTGGTTGTGAGAGCGGCGTTAAACGCTGCTTCAGACGCCGCTGACAGCCAGTCAAGCCGAAACTCCGCTGAGAAACCCGCTACTTTAAATTTAACTTGCTCTCCGGCAAGAATATCCAAGTCACTGAAGTATAATTTAATCAGATTACTTTAAAGTACAATATAAACCTTCAATCGGCGTACATACACTGCGATAAATACCTTTTAATTCAATCAAAACATAGCTTTGTTCGCCTGTTGTTCCCAGTCTCGTCCCGAGTCCCCCCCCCTAATGTAAAATCCTGCGATATTAGGTTTCCCTGCTTGTTGACAAAGGCTCACATCTCACTGACCAACAACTGTAAATTGTGTATTCAACCGGACACGACAGCTTTTAATTCGGCTTATACACACATCACCAAGCAGCTTTTAATTTAGTAAAAAAACACTTTTATTATCGCTGCGCTGTTTTTCCGCCACATTCATATTAATGTTCGCCTCAGTTACACAGTGAAGAGCTGCGGCTGGAAGGTGAATCAATCCCTAAAATAAATAAATAAATAAATAAATTGCGATTTCATCACTAACTGTCCTTCTAGGTGCATTAAATGTGCGCCGAACTGAAGTGTGTTTTCAGCTGAGTCACACACACTCCGGGTTTTATTTTAACAGCTGCCGCTTCTTGTTTTTGCCTCAAAGAAAGTTAAAATTGACAGAAATGTGGAGGCGATCCGGTTCAGTGTTTTCTCACGCCGACACACACACACACACACACACACACACTCTCAGCCGCCAGCTGTGGCCGCTGACTCTCTCTCTGTATTGTCTGACAGCCTCTCTCACCCTCCTCTCTCTCTCTCTCTCTCCGCACTGCAGTGGTGCTGGCAGCAGGTTGCAAAGCTGCAAAACTCACTGATGTAAAAAAATAAAATAAAAATAAAAACAACACTGAATGCAACAGCTGTCAGGTTCAAGTGTGTGTGTGTGTGTGTGTGTGTGTGTGTGTGTGTGTGTGTGTGTGTGCAGGTGGATCTATTGATCGGAGCCTGTTAGGAAGAATAATTAAAACCCTTCCTTCTGCTGGAGGTCATGTGACAGTTAATCAATAGATTGATTGATTACAGATTTAACATTTTAATCATTTTTAAAGCAGAATTTGTCAGATTTTGCTTCTCAGATGTTGAAGACTTAATGAATCTTTTTGTCTGGATTTCAGACTGTTGGTTTCAGCCATTGATTAATTGATTAATTGACTAATCACCTGTGTCTGTTATAATCAGTGTGACTGATCTGTGAACTTATATATGCGTCATTTGTTCTTATAAAAACATTTAGTTTGTATTTATTTACATAAACGCACGACTACAGCTGCATTGATTAACTGATTAATCGATCAGTCGGATTGTTCAGCAGCTGTTTTCATGATTAAATAATCAAAGATGTCAAATATCTGCAGATTCCAGCGTCTTAAATGTGATTTGATGCTTTTTTTTTAAATCATACATGATAATAAACTGACTGTGTTTCTGTTTTTTGATTGTTGATCAAAACAAACGAGACATTTAGAGACGTTTATGAGAATTATGATCAACTATTTATGATTTTTTAACTATTTACTGACATTTTATAGACAAATATTGAACTTAAACAAGAGAATAATCAGCAGATTTAATAATAATGAGAATAATTACTTGAAACTTAAAGCTTTAAAGAAGTAAAAAGGTTTGTTTCAAAACCCAAAAAGGCTTTTAAAGACCAAAAATCTCAAATTCTAGATGTTAAGGAAGAACGGAAATATGTCACCAGAACATAGAGAAGAAAAAAAAGTGAATAAACAACAATAAGATATTAATTGTTAATAATAAACACAGTTTATTAAACAACAGCTTGATACTCAGAGAAAGAAACAATCGGCTCTACATGTGAAGTTTAATCAAAATTGATGAAATATTGATTATCAGTGATTGACTCCGCCTCCTCCTGCAGGTGGAGCGTCCGTCCAGGAAGCGCCGCGACTCCTTCGGGATGCTGGACGGCGCCGAGGAGGACCGCAGCAGCTGCAGCACCGAGTCCAGCGGGGGGAGCGGCGCCTCCAGCCCCGAGGACAGCGAGGACGAAGAGCTGGGAGGAGGAGGAGGAGGAGGAGGAGGAGGAGTACCAGGAGTACCTCAACTCTCCCCTTCCTCCTCCTCCTCCTCCCTGACTCTCATCAAGACCAACGGGCAGGTGTACACCTACCCCGACGGCAAGGCGGGCATGGGTCAGTAGGAAACATTGTGACGACAGGAAGTCTTTAAATGTGGCGTTTGTTTCATCGTCGTCATCCGTTTCTCTCTCTGTCAGCGACCTGCGAGATGTGCGGGATGGTCGGCGTCAGAGATGCTTTCTACAGTAAAACCAAACGTTTCTGCAGCGTCTCCTGCTCCAGAAGTTACTCCTCCAACTCCAAGAAGGCCAGCATCCTCGCCAGACTGCAGGTAGTTTATTAGTATTATTATTAGTGAGTCTTCAGCTGTGATTTAAAAGAACTGAGAGTCGCAGCAGACCTGCAGGTTTCTGGGAGTTTGTTCCAGATATGTGTCTGTCTGCGCGTCTCTTAAAGGGGAAGCCTCCCACCAAGAAGGCGAAGGTTCTCCAGAAACAGCCTCTGATGACCAAACTGGCGGCGTACGCTCAGCACCAGGCCAACCAGCAGAGCGGCGTGAAGAAGAGCGGTGAGTCTGCACAGCGCAGAGAGACGTTTCTAACATTTCAGAGCTAAAAAAAATCATCCAACAGTTGTTGTCTGCAGCCTCAGATATTATTAGAATGAGTATTTTTACATCGAGAGGTTGTGAAGCTCCTCCTCCTCCTTTTAAAGTGACCTGTGATTGGTTGTTTTTGTTGATGTTGATGTTTCCTGCAGTTCCCGTGGAGATGTTTGACTGGGGCCGTTACCTCGGAGACGGAGATGTGGCGGGAGCCCCGGTCAGCTGCTTCAAACACGTGAGTGTCCGACGCAGCCGCGGTCCAGCCGACTGATCATCTGATACATAATCAATATGTGTTTCATATGTTCAGAGCGGACGTCAGATGTCGGTGGTTGTGTTTGGGTGTTCAGGTGTCGATGGGGAAGTCGTGGGGCGACATCAGCGAAGGCGTCCGAGTCGAAGTCCCGAACACTGACAGCAGTCTGCCCATGAAGGTGTACTGGATCGCTGGCATCATCAAACTGGCTGGTACACACACACACACACACACACACACACACACACACTCATTCATTTATTATTTGTTATTTATAATATTTAAAGCTGCACATTGTGAGTCCAGCAGACGTTTATGGCCCTCCTCTTTGCCCGTCCAGCGCCCACGTTGTTAAACTAGCAATGACACTTGCGCCCATCAGTGCGCCCATCAGTGCGCCCATCAGTGCGCCCATCAGTGCGCCCATGGGCGTGTCGGTCTAACAGTAAGGTGTGGTCAGGTGCTTTAGTGGCGCTTTGCTGTCTTGAAGCAGCAGAGAGTGTTTGTGCTATTGCCCAACATAAACCGGTCTAAACTACAGGCAGGTGCACATACTACTTTCTCACTCACTGGACCCACAGCAGCACACACACATGCAAACGGTAACATAAAAGGATCATAATGTGAAACATTATTGTTGTGCATATTAATATAATTTGTGTGTGTGTGCGTGTGTGCAGGTTTTAAGGCCTTGCTGCGGTACGAGGGTTTCGACGGCGACTCCACCAGAGACTTCTGGTTGAACTTGTGTGTGCCGGACATCCACCCGGTGGGCTGGTGCGCCGCCGGAGGAAAACCTCTGGTCCCCCCTCAGAGTAAGAGACCACTTCCTGTCTGACACGCTGCAGTGTGTGTGTGTGTGTGTGTGTGTGTGTGTGTGTGTGTGTGTGTGTGTGTGTGTGTGTGTGTGTGTGTGTGTGTGTGTGTAGACCGTCAGTGGAAGCAGGTGAAACTCAGTAGTTAACATAATCTCAGACCAGAACCAGAAGAACCAGAACCTTTAAATTTCCTTCAAATCTTTATTTCAAAGACAGTTTGAGTCACAGACCTGTAAGAGCAGTGATGAAGTGATGCTTATATTCACCTGATTATGATTCATGTTTCTTTCTTTGATCATATTCCACATTATTATTATTATTATTATTATTATTATTAATAATTGTTGTTCAGGTTAACTGTTTCATTATTGCTGCTGTTTATTCTGTTTTATTTCTAATAACTGTGTTTGAGAGGGAAACAACAACAACAACATGAACATGAGCAGCAGTTAGAGCTGGAGAGAGGATGAAATGGAGTCCTGTGATTGGCTGGTGAAATGAAGATGATGATGATGATTGTTTTGTGTGTGCGTGTGTCTTTTCAGCCATCTTGCACAGATTCACCAACTGGAAGAACTTCCTGATCAAAAGACTGACGGGATCCAAAACACTGCCGCCAAACTTCTCCTCCAAGGTCACACACACACACACACACACACACACACACACACACACACACTGGAGACTCAAACTTTAACCACTGACCCAAATATCAGCTTATTCCCAGTTAACTGCTCCAGAGTCTGAACTTTGTCCCCAGAAGTAGCCAATGACAGAACGCGCACACACACACACACACGCGCGCGCACGTGCACGCACACACGCACACACACACACACACACACGCACACACACGCACTCACACACACGCACTCACACACAACCAGAAGTCTCTGGTGGAGTCGCCGTCGAAACCCTCGTACCGCAGCAAGGCCTTAAAACCTGCACACACACGCACACACACGCACACACAAATTATATTAATATGCACAACAATAATCTTTCACATTATGATCCTTTTATGTTACCGTTTGCATGTGTGTGTGCTGCTGTGGGTCCAGTGAGTGAGAAACCACTATGTGCACCTGCCTGTAGTTTAGACCAGTTTATGATGGTCAATAGCACAAACACTCTCTGCTGCTTCAAGACAGCAAAGCGCCACTCACACACACACTCACACACACACACACGCACGCACGCACACACACACACTCACACACACACTCACACACACACACACGCACGCACGCACACACACACACGCACGCACGCACGCACACACACACACTCACACACACACTCACACACACACGCACGCACACACACACACTCACACACACACTCACACACACACGCACTCACACACACACTCACACACACACTCACACACGCACACACACACTCTCACACACACGCACTCACACACACACTCACACACACAAACTCACACACACGCACTCACACACACGCACTCACACACACACTCACACACACACACTCACACACACACACGCGCATACACACACACTCACACACACGCACTCACACACGCACGCACACACACACACTCACACACACACTAATCTTTGGCCAGTGTGATATTTTATTGTTTTTTTTTAAAATATGTTTTCTAACATTTGACCTGATATTTGTGATCTTCTGATTCACCCTAATTCACCCAAAGACACTGTCGTTGTGATGAAGGTCACAGATTGAAGCATGTTTCACTGTCTGTCTGTCTGTCTGTCTGACTGTCTGTCTGTCTGACTGTCTGTCTGACTGTCTGTCTGACTGTCTGTCTGTCTGTCTGTCTGACTGTCTGTCTGTCTGTGGCGTTCAGGTGCAGGAGAGCATGCAGTATCCCTTTAAGAAGCAGATGCGGGTGGAGGTGGTGGATAAGACTCACCTGTGCAGGACTCGGGTGGCTCTGGTTGAACAGGTGAGACTGTGGAGAGTCAAGTTTTATTTATTTATTTTATAAAAGTCCAAAACCAGAAATATTCAGTTTATAATCAAAGCATCACATTTGAAAGGCAGCTGGTGAATTATTTGACATTTTTACATGAAAAATAATTAATTGATTGTCAAAATAGTCACAGATTAATTTACAGTTGACAAATTTTAAAGTAATGAATCAAACAGCAGGGTTTTGTTTTTTATTATTCAGTCATAACTTATTCAGTTTTTATAAGAAACTAAACTTATTTCACACAAAACTTTATTATTTTACAATAATCAACATATTTCATGCTGTTTATATCTCATAATTTGTTATAACGAGAAATGTTTCTTTTAATCAGATTTTATTTTGTGAAATAACAGGAAGTGATATGTTATATGTGTATATAAAAATAAGCACAGAATCATTTAATATTTCATAATAATGAGAAAATACGTTACAATAACATGAAAAATATCTAAATATTTTCGCGTCATGTTTTTCAGACAAAAGTTTAAAGCTGCAATTTAAGATTATTTTTATTATATATTTGTCAGATTAAATTTTTAATCTGATGGATCTGACAAATATTTTTAGTTTTATTTACTCAGTTTGTCACTTTGTCTATAATGTTTAAAAAACAACATGTAACTGTTATTATTACACAGTAAACCAATATAAATACTCAGTTTAGTGTCTCATCTTCACATCTGAGACACTGAAACCAGCAAACATTCGTTATTTTTCTTTAAAAAAAGACTTCAACATTATTTTATTAGCAAAATAATTTTCAGCTGATCAACTCATCGACTAATTATTTCAGCTCTCTTCCTTCGACCTGCTGACTCGACTGTTTTCACATAAAGAAAGTTTCATTTCACATCTTTGGGGTTTTGGTCCAGTTTATAATAAACGTCTTTATAATATTAATTATTAATAATTAATATTTGTGTGTCTCTGCAGGTGATCGGAGGACGTCTGCGGCTGGTGTACGAGGAGTGTGACGACGGGACCGACGACTTCTGGTGTCACATGTACAGTCCTCTGATCCACGGCATCGGCTGGTCCCGCTCCATCGGACACCGCTTCAAACGCTCCGGTGGGTCAGCTGATCGGTCAGCTGATTGGTCCGCTGGTTGGTCAGCTGATCGGTCAGCTGATTGGTCCGCTGATCGGTCAGCTGATCGGTCAGCTCATTGATCAGGCTCATTTGCTGATATTTGTGATTGTTTCAGATTTGAAGCCAAAACATTTCATTTATTTTTACACACAAATCTTTTATATAAATGTAACTTGGATCTGTGTTCATCTGTTAAATTTGAGGAAAATCTCACATTTTTCTGAGCAGTTTAACAGTTTCAGAGTTTCTATTAAATCAAATTTTAAGTCTTTTATGTGCATAAAGAGGATAAATAGTTTGTTTTGTAAGTTATAATGAAACCTGTGGCTCCGACATGTGAAACATTATATTATTTGATATAAAAACGCTGAACTGTTCGGCCTCATTTCATCTCCCAGAGTTAAAGTCTGACACTGAAACCGTCCGTCTCTGTCGAGGCAGGTCGAGGACTGGTCTGGATCCAGTGATTAATCTCAAACCAGTTCTCTCAGTCAGGGAAACTGGTTCCATAGTGGCACCAAGTCTTTGCTGGTCTCTAGCAGTCAGATCTTCTTACGTCAGTGGCTGAAAACTGGATCAAACAGACAGACAGACAACTTTATTTATCCCGAAAGGGCGATTCAGTTTGGCAGTGCACCCAGACCATACGTAAGAAGAAAAGAAACAAAACAAATCTATGAGACAGTAATGAATATGTAAATAAATAAACAATAAATAAGTGAAAGAGTACGGAGATATTATTCATTCCACATATCAAAGTTTAACAGCCTGATGGCAGAAGGAACGATGATTTGTCTCCAGCGGCGGCGCTGTAAAGGCCGTAAACCAAAACCAGATAGTGTTCCTCGTTAACAGTGAATCAGCTGTTAGCAGCTTCCTGTCTGCAGTGCGACACGATGTTCAGACAACGATCGCTGGATTAGTCTGAAGAAAACTGAAACGTGATGATTCTCAGTCCTGCAGCTTCTCCGCTGGTTTCTGAGCAGATTGTTGAATCGCTTCGTTAAACATGTCAATCAAACAAAAACTTGCAGGAGTTCAGAAAATCAGGTATAGCGTCAAAAGGAAACGCCAAACATGTTCTGACTGTTTACGAGGCGTTGGCTTATAAACCTTTGGCGAGCTCTGGCCACGCCTCCTGTTGGTCATCAAAAACCTTTTTGACCAATTATGCTATTAGAAAGTTACTCAGTTGACTGTTGCTGTGCTGTGAACCCAAAGATAGGTTTCATCTTATCTACTGCTGCCCATATTACCATATCCACCAATTTTTTTTTAGAGTCATCTCTTTGCTATTTTTCACCATTATTTCCAATCCTGCTCTATTTTTCATTCTTAAAAAGTGACAATGTGAGATTACAAAAATAACCAAGTTTTAATGTGAAGTTACATAAACAAGTTCAAACCTTTTTGTTACACAGTGAGTGACTTCCTGTGTTTGGTGTTCGGCCTCTTACAGCTGCTACAGATCAGTGTGAGGTTCACATAACATGATTATTCATAGTATAGTTGACGTAAGGCATCATGGTTAACTGATGTCCCGTTAAAACAGTTACATCAAGCAAATGAATGT
Organism: Euthynnus affinis; assembly: GCA_029490765.1. Classification (NCBI taxonomy): domain Eukaryota; kingdom Metazoa; phylum Chordata; class Actinopteri; order Scombriformes; family Scombridae; genus Euthynnus; species Euthynnus affinis. Next base: position 14,969,948 of record CM055856.1, on the reverse strand, counting down.
TTTGTAGCCTAGCACGTCACTGTCTTGTATCTGGTTTATACTACAGGATCTCTGGAGGTTTAATGTTGATAATGATCCAACCGCCGTGATGATAAACCACCAAACCTGCGTCCAAACTGCGATGACTTCCTGTTGTTTTTAGAGCGCAGACACGTATCCGCCTCTCTAACCACAGACTGTGTGTGTTTTATTCCAGATGTGTCGAAGAAGCTGGACGGTCTGATGGACGCTCCCGGACAGCTGTTTGCAAAGGTGAGAACTATGTAGTGATTCAACTGTTTCTCTTCTAGATGAATCAATTAGTTGTCTCTCAAAGTTACTGAGCACTAGATGAAAAGTCAGAGGATCAGAGTTCATCCTGAGGAGAACATCCTGAGGAGAACGTGAAACAAATAGTGTGTTTCCATCACATGGTATCGGCTCAAATCAACTCGCCTTTTTTGTTTTTTCCATTGCTAAAAAGCACGTGGTACCAACTTTTTTGATTTCACCTCCATCGAGGTTCCAAAAAAAGCAGAGCTGGAACCAAAATGTGACGTCAGAACACTGCAGAGCTCTGATTGGTCAGAGAGGATCGTCACTGCGTCATCAATGTGCAGCAAAACCAAACCCGCCATTTTTAAATATCCAAGCTCCATTGTTTAATCATTCAAACACACATCTACTATTAACATGACGGTCACTATGGCAACCCGCAATTCCACGCCGTGGTCAGCTGATGAGGTGCAGACGTTCCTCTGTTTGGTTGCCGAGGAACAGATCCAGTGGGAGCTCGATGGAGCAACGCGAAACGAGACGGTGTACCAACAAGTTGCTGAACTGACGACCAGAGGCGAGCCGGTACCATGTGATGGAAATGCGCCATAATTTCACAGCAATCTGTCCAATAGTTGTTGAGATGTTTTACCGAATGAGGAAAGATTATTAAATTCCCTCAAAAAAAGACATTAAAGGTAAACTTGAAGGATCATCAGAGTCTCAGCTGGATTCCTGAACATCTGAGCCGTCTAATGATCCATCTGATAGTCGTTGAGGAGTCTTTGATGTTGTCTGTGACGTACTTCCTGTCCAGGTGAAGGAGGTGGATCAGAGCGGCTCCTGGTTTGCAGACGGGATGAAGCTGGAGGCCATCGACCCGCTCAACCTGTCCGCCATCTGTGTGGCCACCGTCAGGAAGGTGAGGACAGCCGGGAGCCAATCATATCAAAGCAAACCGCGTGCTGTTCAGTAACCGGGTACTTCCTCCCTCTGTTACTCCACCCTCCCTCCCTCCTCCGCCCTCCAGGTCCTGGCGGACGGGTATCTGATGATCGGCATCGACGGTTCGGAGGCGGCCGACGGCTCTGACTGGTTCTGCTATCACTCCACCTCTCCCTCCATCTTCCCCGTCGGCTTCTGTGAGATCAACAACATCGAGCTGACCCCACCCAGAGGTACAACCTACACCTACACCTGCACCACCATCACCCCAATCACCTCCACCACAACCTTCATCACCTGAACCCTCCACCTCCATCACTTAAACCTCCACCTCCATCACTTAAACCTTCATATCCATCATCAGAACCTCCACCTCCATCACTTAAACCTCCGCCTCCATCACTTAAACCTTCACATCCATCACTTAAAGCTACACCTCCATCACTTAAAGCTTCATCTCCATCACTTAAACCTTCACATCCATCACTTAAAGCTACACCACCCCAATCACCTCCATCACCAGAACCTCCACCTCCATCACCCCAATCATCTACACTTCCACCTCCTTGTCCTCCATCTAAACCTCTATAATCTCCAGCTCCACCTCCTCCATCAGCTGCACCACAGACATCTTTACATATTTAAATCTTTAAAAGTTTTTATTTTCAGTCTTAAATGTGGTTAAACTGATTTTTGTTCTTCGTGTCTCAGGTTACACTAATCTTCCCTTCAGATGGTTCGAGTATCTGAAGGAGAGCAAGTCAGTAGCTGCTCCCGTCAACCTCTTCAACAAGGTGAGACTGAACACACACTTCATCAAGCTCAGGACATTTGATCAGTTGTTTAAGTTCATACCTTCCAGTTATCTAAAGCCCAGAGTAGCATCTTAAAAAGTGTTTTGTGTGACCAACAGTCCAAAATATTCAATTTACTGATAAAAGACTAAAAGCTAATTGATGAATTATTTGGGGCCCTAAAAACAATAAATATGATCCATAAAAGGAACAATTCTGGAGGAAATCTTTATATTGTCATCTCACACTGATGTGTTCAGTCTGATAATATAATAATACAAAAATCTGCAGCATAAAAAAAACTTTTGCAATGAAATGTTCTGAAAATTCAGATGTTTTTTAAGTTCTGCTTGCGTTTATTTGTTTAATTATAATAATGATGATAATAATAATTAACTAAATAACAGGAACAAATGTAGATATATGAGATGTAAACGTTGAGTGTCGAGTTTCTGCCGTCGCAGGAAGTCCCTAACCACGGTTTCCGTCCGGGGATGAAGCTGGAGGCCGTGGACCTCATGGAGCCCAGGCTGGTCTGCGTCGCCACGGTGACCCGCATCGTGCACCGGTTGCTACGGATACACTTTGACGGCTGGGAGGACGAGTACGACCAGTGGGTGGACTGCGAGTCACCTGACCTGTACCCGGTCGGCTGGTGTCAGGTGACCGGATACCAGCTGCAGCCTCCAGCCGTCAACGCAGGTGAGTCACACTGACCACCAAGAAGAAGAAGGAGTTCATCCATAATCTCACTGAAAATGAGAGAGAGCTAAATGCTAATAGTTGAGGCAGTTGGTTGGTCATAAACCAGTTCAAACTTTGACCAGATGAAAAATCAGAAGATCAAAGTTGACAGACAGAGACAAACAGAGCCTTTTTTCAAGTATAAAGGTTGAATTCACTCATATATACAAGGGAGGAGTTAGTACTCAGCTGGGGGTTGGACCCAACCATTTGGGAACCAATCAGCCTTCTCATCCCATGGTTCTAGACACAGGGACCAATCTCAAGTCTACAATGAAATCTGCTTTAATTAGTATTTGAATGATTTTAATCAGCGGGTCCGTTTGTTCTGGAGAGGAGGAGACCTCTGCGGGTAAAAACATCCTGAACCATCAACACTGGAGTAATCCTATCCCACTGAAGCTGCTGCTTTAACAACCAAGACTACAACTCCCATCATCCCTTGCTGCTTCACACCGTCATCACACTCACAGATTGTCATTATTTCAGGACTTGGATTGTTTTTCCTTCAGTACATCTTAACCTACGATGGTGAGAAATACATTATTAGATGAGGTAACGTTTAGACAAGGCTTGTAAAACTTAATATGTATGTTGTTCTCCTGCGTTGCTCCCTAAACAAAGATAAACATAAAAAAGTGTTTCCACTCGCAGGCGTCTCAACGAGTCAAATGATCTGCTGCAGGCAGTCGGCCTTACTGAACTCACTCCTATTATTATTTATCTCCATGAGCATATCTAAAAAAAAATATAATGTGTGTGTGTTTCAGGCTCCAGAGATCTACAATCAGCTGCATCCAAACAGAGGAAGAAATCCCAGCAGTACAGAGGACAAAAGAAAAGTACGTTTTCCTCCTGAATGTTTAAATGAGAGATAAGTTTGAACAGTAACCTTAAAAATACAAAGTGGCAGCGAATAGAAATCAACAAATTATAAAACTTTTAGATTTTATGAAAGATAAAAGTTTCATACTGTGACAGAAGCTGAAAACATGTCTACCTGCTTCTCTCAGAGAGGAAGTTGCCCATCGCCAAGCGACCGGTCAGTCTGTCCGGCGCCATGGTAACAGGCGTACCCAGGAGCCTGTCAGGTGACGAGAACGAGAGTCCGCCCGATTACCCATCACCCCCTACTCCTGCCTCGGCGGCCCAACCTCCGACTGGCGACCCGGAGAGCAGCCCGAACGCCGAGGGAGGGGCAGGTACACACACCTGATGGTTCTGTGACTTCAAGCTGCTACAGGGAACGTCTAAAGCAGATTTATGGAGGTTTATTCATGACGCACATCAGAGATAACGCGTTTATGAACAGTCTCTTTTGTCCAGGTCATAGTTGACCCTGGCAAACAACTGGTTCAAAGGTAACTGGACTTAAAAAACATCAGACTAATCTAAGTTCACACTGAATCTAAAAATATGTGTTTCGTGTTGTGTGTTTTGATTTGACTGAGTGAGTTCAACCTTGCATTTTTAACGTAACAGGCTAACGATACATAGCCCGTTGTATTCGTCGGTTACATGACCCTCGTTTTTCAGGTGGTCGAGGACTCTAGAGTCTCCCGTCATTGTTATCAAGCTCAAACTCTGGTTCATCTCTGCGCTAGCTGGACGGTTAAAGAGCTTATTAAATAACCAAAACTCCAGTGAGAGACTTTTGTTGGATTTCGTATCCACATCTATCTCCCCTCCTATCCCGTCTGCTTCTATTCTCTCAGCTGAAGGTGAACATGTTCAGTAAAGAATAATGATGCAGATTATTTTCCAATTCATCAATGAATCATTTTGTCTATAAAATGTCAGAAAATAGTGAAAAATGCCTTTCATGATTTCCTAAAACCAAACTTAACACGCTCAAAAGTGTTGTGTTGTTTGACAAAAAGACCCAAATCCCAAAAATGTTGTGTTTTATAATCATACATGACAAACAAAAGCATCAATTAATCACATTCCTGAAGATGGAACTGGTGAAATTTTTGGCTGTTTTGCTTGAAAAAACTATCAACCCTTCAGGAGTCGCTGATCACGCCAGCGTGATCGAATGACCTGTCAGTTTCAGGACGTCGTAGCATAAAAACAAAGTCACATTAAGCGCTGCTGTCAACTTCTGTCCAAAGTGCTGGATTGAAACTCTGTGCCAGTTTATGTTTGGTTTTGATAAACCAAGAAAAAACGGAGATACTTTGATATAAAAATCATGTTTAACCATGCAGAAAAGCGTGCGAGACGGGACGGTGGCGGACATCGCGTTTATTTTATATCTTCGTTGAAGAGTGGCGCAACTAAAAAGTAAAACACACCTGTTGTTACATCTGCTGTTTGTTGTAAATAGATGTATATAGATTAATTTTATCATTTTTACCACTGTATGGTCACATTTGCAGCCTTTAAAATGCTACATTGAACATGTTTGTGTTTCTTATAGTCAAAACATGACAATTTTCCAATTCGGATTTTCTGTGTTTTTTGGGTTCAATATGATGATATAGTATGTCAAAGTGAAAAAATAATAGTCTGGTCACATAGATGATGTTGTGCTGAAAAAAAAAGATACCAAACATCAGCATGTTAAACATTTATAAAGTGATATATAAAGACAAACAGCCAACATAGCCCCAGACTCCTGAGGGTTAATTGATTGCCAAAATAACTAATCGACTAATTGTTGCGGCGTTGTAGAAAATCCCCCAAAATAATCTTAGTAAACTAAAGAAGGATCTCAAACTCCACCCGGCTGAGCAGGAGCTCAAACCGAGCGCTCCTAACGTCCTCTTTGTTTCTGTAGGTTCACAGATGAAAGAGGAGAACACTGAAGCACCGGAGTTGCCGTCTGAAAGGACTGAAACGGAAACCAACGGATCGTCTGGAGAATTCTTTACCAGCCAGGACCCGTAGGCCTCGTCTATCCCTCTCTGCCTTTATCGCTCCATCCATCCATCCATCCATCTACCTTTCTACAGTTATGAGTTTCAAGTCTCATATAATCATCATCTACTCTGATTAATTCAGACGTTTAGTTTATGGAGGAGGGAATCCGGTGTTTCTGAAGGACACACGTGAAACAAACATTACGTACTAATCCGACGTTGTTGACGGTCTGTTTTAAGGCGGTGAACACAAACTTTGACTGACTTCAGCTGGCTGGAGATGGATCTTCATTACTAGTGTCCAGTCCTGCCTACCTTCCTCCATCACTGCATCCACAGGTGTTTTTTTTTTAACTCCTCAGTCGTCGTTCTCACTCGTCTTAGTGCCCCGTCAGACCAGAAATGAACAGCAGAGTTCATCCACACATGATAGTCGGGGCAGCAGCTGCCGTTCATGACTGTTTACTTACTGTTTTTCTGGGAATTTGAGGGTTTTTAAGCAACCTGTACACTTTAAATCTAACACTGGCTGGATATGATGGCTGATTACAGTATGTTTGGATTTTATATTTAAACTGACTACTTTTAGCTAAGCAAAAAAAGAAAGGGACAGTTAAACGGACATGCTTTATCATATTTAGACAAAATAACGGAACAGGAAACTGAATAAATGAAATATAAACAACTTGGACTCTTGAGCTCGGCTATACTGCAGCTGGCAGGCGGACACGGCAAGCGTGAATTGGCCTTTAGTCGCTAACTGGACAAAAAAAAGAGATGATTTAATCTGCACCCCTGCAAGCAAATCCATTAATCACAGCGATTCCATTAAAATGTTATGATTTTTTACGTTAAAAGCAGTAATGCTGTTATAAATGCTGGTCTGACCAGGCGCTTCTCTTTTTCTTTTTTTTACCTTTCCCAAGAACAAAATGGACTTTTCTTTAAAGGAGCAGTGTGCAGACTTTAATGGCATTTAGCAGAAATTAATATAATATTATAACAGTATGTTTTAATTAGTGTATAAGCTCATAAAAATGTTTAGAATGAGCCTTTTATAGCTACAGAGGCCGCCATGTTCCTACAGTAGCCCAGAACAGACAAACACTGGCTCTAAGGCTGCATTCATACCAAAAACGCTAGTCGTCCCGTTCATTTAAATCGGGGTAGTGCGGCTCGTCTGCGGCCATTTTGGCCGCTGCGGCGCCGCACCGGACTGCGGCCGGAAAAGTTGAGCTGGAGTCAACTTTTGGGAAACCGCAACCCAACGTCACGCTGCAGTGACCAATCACGTAGGTCGGCGATTAGACCAGAAGAGGAACGTTTTTTATTTAGCATGTAGCATTGTAGCATTTCAGCGTTCTGCTTCGGACTGATGATGTTTAATTGATTGATTGATATTACTTTATTAAGAAGATGATGGAGGAGAGACTCGTCGCTGCTGTGAGTAATATCATAGAGCTGTACAACCGTATATGAGTGCTGCTTCTTCTTCTCTTTTGTTGTTTCATGGCGGTCAACTGTCAACTAATTTCATTCCTTCTGGACTTGGAGGATTAGCAGATTATTAGCAGTTCACAATGCGACGTCACACAAATGGCCCACGTAGTCGCACGCCCACAAATCTGCACTGACCCGCGGCGATTCGCTGCACTGCCGGATCTGGTGTGAACGCAGCCTAAACCTCACCACTAGATGCCACTAAATCCTTCACACTGACCCTTTAAAGTCAATTTAATAACCATGTGGGGTAAAATAGCTACTGTTGTCCCAAATATCACCACACACACACAAAACCGGCACAAAGAAGACAAAGAAGAAGATAAAGGAGGACAGGTGCGTTAGGACGGTAGCATCTGGAGCCTTACTCGTCTCTGGTGCCTCTGAGAAAAGGGAAGTTACACAAAATCAAAAAAACAAAATGAGAAAACTTTTTTTTACAGTGATTTTTTTTTTTTTTTAAACGCCAAGATGTTTGTTGTTTGTACATGTTTGTGTGGTGTGTTCAAGGGTTCAAAACTCTTGACGTAATAATAATGTTAATGGATGCTGTGTAATGTCACGTTGAGATTAGCAGTCATTTAAAAACTGTGTGTGTGTGTGTGTGTGTGTGTGTGTGTGTGTGTGTGTGTGTGTGAGAGAGTGAATGCTGTGGATTCTGGATTGATGAATTGTCCGGAAACCGCAAATCAATAAGAGCCAGCACTTCATGTTTCTGTTGTTTGAGCCGCTGCCGAAAGTCTGCATGGATACAGAATAATGTAAATTCTACTAAAAGTGACACCAGGCCACATCTGCGGTCAGAATCAAGTGCAAAATGAGCAGATATTATATTAGCGACGCTATATTGTTACTGTGTTTAGCATCAGAACGGTTGGAAGTTAAATACCAGCAAAATGTGAGAGGAGTTTGTCTGAAGGAGTTTTATCCAAAATCTTTATGTAAATAAGGGTGTTGATGCAAAAATGGCACACAGTCAGACTTCCCTCAATAAATATCAAAAATACTTCCTGAATATATTAATTTGTTTAACAAGTGGATAGAGTAATGTTTGTCTTCACTCACTAACGATTGATACCTCACAAACAATGTTATTAGCTAAGGATTAACAGAATATTCAGCATTTAAGAGTTTGGAAACAAAAAATGATATAACAGAAATTATTTGATAAAGAGTTTATTCAATTCAATGAAGATTCTAGTAGTAAAGATTATCACATTCTTAAAAAATAATGATAGATTTATAACACAAAGTATAATTAGCATAATAGATATGTAACAAAAGAAAGTTAATTTGATGTTTTTTATTCATAGCGACCACTTAGCTTCACTGAGCTACAGGTTCACAAAGAGAAAAGAGAGTAAATATGTACTTCAAATTTAATACTACAACAATATTATTAACAAATATTTAGATTTAAACACCTACCCACCTAATATCTCCAGACTTGGAACGTTAGCTTACTCACATGGTAGCAGCACCCTGTGTGACGGTATGCTAACGTGCTAAAGTAGACGTTAGCATTCTCATGTTTTAGGAGCAACAGCTGCTGACCTGTGAATATTCGCTCTGTCTCCCATTTAACTGAAGACTGTAAGGTTGAGAATCCAAGTATGAGTTTACTGTTTTTAGTTTGAGCTCTTCTTCTGTGTTTTTTTTTTTTCCGTAAGTTTGCGACCCACATTTGAAACGTGACATCGGATCCCTTTTCGTGACTGACTAGAGGGAATTTTTTTGGATGTAAAGCTGATGTGACAACACCTTTCTGAATTTGGTTTTTGAGGTTCTTACACCTTTCTACCAAAGTCCTTTCATCCTCTTGGGAACATGAATGTACCACATTTCATGGACGTCTATTTAATATACATTGAGACACTTTAGACCTTGGAAACAACAAAAACAATTCTCAACAAAAGGCCCAACCGACTTGTTTCTGAAGCAAGTGAATTAGTAGTACATGAGTAGAGTTTTTAGATTTTATCCACTCTGGAGGGCATTTTAGAAACGCAGTGGAAAGTGTGGAAAAAGATGCATTTAGACGTATTTGTGTTTGTTCTTCGCTTCAGATTACATTTGTTGTTGCCGTTAATAACTTTCTGTGATGTTCAGTGTTATGTTTTTTTGGGGGGTTTTTTTTCTGTGCTCGTGTCTGAATATGTAAACATTGTGTAGAGAAAAGATGGCAATAATGAAAATGCCATTCACATGACGAATGTGAATGTGTGTGCGTTCGTATCACAGCTCGATCTCAGTCATCATTAAAACCTGTCCAACCTGACTCGGGGCCTTGAAAATCCCCTTCAGTATCTAATATTATTTTCATTATTATTTATTATTATTATTATTATTATTATAACCATAGAGCTAACAGTGCAGCTACATCATAGAAATGACAATCTAATTTAGTTAACGGTCTTAATTTCGTCAACGAAAAAGATGAAAAATATTTATTACGCCCATTTTTTCCACAGCAAAAACAAGACTAAAAATAAATAAAGTAACTTTGAAAATGAAAACAAAGCATCTTGTACCTCAGTAACATTATGTGTGTCAGTAATGTTGGCTAATTTTACTGCTTGTTGGAACAAAAAGTGCATATATATTAAATTCATCTACAGTTTGGACAAACCATGAAAACATTGAGGACAGCATAATGATATTTATGAAAAGATAATTTGACATAACATTAATAAAAGAGTTGTGGATGTAAAACTCTGGATACTACCCGCGATTATTAACCATTAAAATGTGTGAAACATAATATACTTTCCCCTAAAAGATTAAAATTTAAAAATCGTGCCAAAATTAGTGCTGATAATTAGTTTCTGGTCCATTTTTATCTGGTTTAATGTGGGAGCCCATGTCAGCCATAAAAAGTTTGATAAGTTAGACTTGATAAAAAAAAAAAAAGAAAAATACAAAGTACAAATGTTAAGTCAAAATTTGGACTTCATATCTCATAATATCGCAGAATTTACATAATTTCAACTTGGTAGATCATTTTGACTCACGAGTTTGTAATTGGAACTTAGTATCTCATCTTTTTTATTGTTTTTTTTTTTTTACTGTAATTTTGACTTAATTTTTCATAATTTTGAGTTACATTACATCTCTGATCTAATCTGATCTCGCCTAGTTTCTCACAGTTACTATTTAATACTGTAATTTTGACTTATTTGAGTATTTTTGTTTGTCATGTTTAACTTTTCATTCATTTGATTTCTTTTTTTTTTTTTTGACAGAAATGAGCTTCCACACTAATCTTATTATATAATGGTGTCTTTTCTCCCGGAAGGAAAGGCGTGATAAAAAAAAAACGCATAAATCAAGCGTTATAGGGCTTGCGATGTATAACATAAATAACTTGTGTGTGGGAGTGTGTGTGTGTGTTTTAAACTGTGTGTGCATGTATCAGTCCGAGGAACTTGCACACTAAATTAGTGGCTGTTTTTTTTAAATTTCATACTTGTTACTATCACTACTGTGTGTGTGTTGTCTGTGTTTGTTGTCTTTTTGTACGTGAATCTCCAATAATGTCGAACTGTCTTATTTGTATTATGGTGCTATCTATAGATGATATATACATTTGATAATGTTTTTATGGAATGATTTTGACAAACTGTCTGTGACCCTGGTGAAGAAGTTGTACTTGTATTTTGGACACAGATTTTGTACATGGAGAAAATGATTGATGTGAGTTTTAAGGGGAAAACCACTCAATTTAAAGATTCAAGTATGCTGTGACCCAAGGCTAAAAACAAAACACTCTCTGAGGTTTTACATATCAGTTTTGTAAAGAAACATCCAATGAAACCATAAATATTGACCATTGTTACAGACACGGAGTTTCAGACCTTTTAAAAATTGTGTTATGTTCATTCCAGTCCAATATCTTTAGGGATTGCATCCATATATTGACAATTCAGCTTCTTATGATTCTCTTTGTCCAGTGCCAAGGCAGGAAGTGTGTCCTTTATGAACCTTATAACCTAATAACCTTTTCACTGGATGTTTTCATTGAATGTAATACAGGGTTTTGCAGAATCATCTGGTATCAACATGAGAGGGTTGGATGTTTCTCTGGATAGAAAAATGATTTGGCCAATCACGAGTTTTGCTGTCTGGATTAAGAATGGGAGTGTCATTGTACATGTTTGTGTCAGAGCCAGGAAAATGTCCATATCAATATATTTCTTTGATTGACATGACAAATGTGGCAGCATATGTCAACACTGAGCTCCTTTTATTCTGAGTGGAAATATATTTGGATCCTTGAATTCAGTGGTCTTCCCCATCAGTTTCTGGTTTAATGTGTGTGTCAGTAGTGGGAAGGAGGTCTTTGTGGGTTTTATAGGTTTTTGTGGGTTTTACAGTGACTTACTAAATGGCAGTGTTTTCATAGACTGTGGTTTGGGACCTGGAAACAGTAAGGATGTTTCAGTCAGTCTGGAAAAGGCAAGACTGGCAGTGGTTGCTTTTCAGGTTTTTAGACCTGTTATCTGGAGGTAAACTGTTTCTGTGATCACAATTCAAAATCTGTTATCTGTAGATTTTGTTTTATTTAGAGAGTTTGTTTGTGTTAATCAAACATAGTTCAGAGGAGATAGGACTTACATGTCTTGACATAGACTCTACAAAGAGGCCCACAAAGTACTTTACCGTCTGCTGTTACATTTGTTATCCTCTGATAATGAGATAATTAACAGGTGATCATGACTTTAATATCTTAAGATTGGAGACTCAAGACTGAACCCAAAACTGGATCAGATACACAGCTGACCGGGTTGGATTCAAGACTGAATCGCAACCACAATACCAAGATTGGATTGGGTACAACATTGGAGAAAATAAAGTCTTGAAGTTGGAGGTATTGGGTTGTACCAGATCCACTAAGACCTGATCATATTTAGATCCAAGACTGGGTTGATGCAATTAAGTTGAGGTCATGAGTTTAATAGTTTGTAGTTGGAAGTCCTGGATTGGGTCTAAAATTTTGCATGGATCCAGTCAAAAGGATCAGGTCAAAATTTTTTTTATCAAGTACAAATTTTTGGATCCATTCAAGACAAGTTGTGAGTGTAGAATCATGACGTTGGAGGTCTTGGATTGAGTCCAAAATTTAGCACTCTATCCAAGACAAACATTTGATCAGGTACAACATTTTGGAACCAACTAAGTCCTGATTCAAGACTGGATCAGGTACCACAATCTGGAGGCACTTCAGGTGACATCATGAGTTTAATATTTTGAGATTAGAGGTCTTGGATTGGGTCCAAAATTTGGATTCCAGACCGAAATGGGCACAATCAAGTTTTGAATCCAGGACTTTATGGACTGATACAAATCCCAGAGTAACAAGATTTTTCACCTCAAGAAAGTAAGATAATGAAATGTGTGATCACAGAAAACTTTTATCTTGACATAACGAGGTCATTAACAGACGTGACAAAACTATTAGCAACCTCAGCTGCTCTCCGGTTCTGAAGGCAACTTGGGCTGCATTTATTAACGCAACTTTATTTTCATGTGCCACAGATCTCATTTCAGAATAGACACAATAACAAAGCTTTTGTCTTGTGTTTCCTTGCTGTTACAGACATATGAGATCTGTAAATGTAGACTTTGCATACTTCACATGTAGCCTACAAAACCTGCAAGACAGAGCCAACAATAAATAAGAGAATTTTCAATAAGCTAAACCTAAAGCCTGCAGAGCCAAACCCAGACTCATACAGATTTTTTGTTTGTTTTTTACATATGTGCCAATGGATAAAAAAAAAAATTGATATTTGAATCTATTTGTGTCCCACACTGATGAGTTTTATGAATATTTGCTGATCATGTTACTGTCCATTTGGTCCACATGTTCGTGCTGTGAACATGAAGTTTACCAAGCTCTATCAAACCATACAAATGTTTTAAAATATCTATATATAGATATAATCTATATAATATAAATGTAGGACAAAAGAAATGTAGTTATGTAACAATTAAAAATTTTCATTACTTTTTTTTTAATACATTGTGCAATTTTTGGCAGCATGATTGTGAAGAAATTACATTTAGGTGTAAAATAGATGACATTTTACATTTTTTATGCAATAAAAAAGAAAAATCTTAAAATCATTATTTTTGAAATTGTTAATTTTTGCATTTTTTGTGTATTACGTTGCTTTTATTTCATTTGCTCCAAGATGACCCTGCCTAAGTTCTCCATCTTAACAAGTACATTTTTCCTAAATTTTGTTATATGAAATGTTTAGTTTCTCAGTTTAGAAATATTTCTGAAGGTGGAGGGAGAGATTATTTCATAGCTCTCAAAACAATCCCGCTAGTTTTAAGAATTTTAAGAACAGTTTTTTGCCTGAATTCTTTCCTCTGAATATCAACCTGTGTCAGGAAAAACCTCAAAGCTGCTAAAACGTCCTTTAAACAAGTTGATTCTTTTTCCATTTTAAAGCATTTTAAATATTTGAACAAATTACTTGTTAAGATGGATGTTTTTTTCATTGTGTTTTTGAGGCTATTTTTCACCCAGATGACAGAAGAAAACAATAAAAACTGGTAAGTGTTTCTGAATTATAGACTGTTGACAGTCACTCAAACATTCCAGTATTTTATTACTGTTGATGTATTATATGTTTGTACCTGGATCACTGTGTCAGTGAGTAATATTAACACTGTTTGCTGTCTCTGCTCCTCACATTAAGCTCTCTCAAAGCAAACAAGTATCAGTCCATCAACAGATGGAGTTTGTATCTGGATCTGAGCCTGATGCGTTTCCCTCCTGGACCTCAGTCTGGACTCCACCCAGCAGATCTGAGGTGAGCAGGGTCCCCTGATGATTGGGATGGTTCGTTAAGCCGCTGAGGAGGGTAGAATTCAGCTGATGGAAATGTTTGAGTCCTTTTTTCCGTGGTCAGCATCAATTTAATTTGGAACAAAATGACTGAAGCTGCAGCAGCTTCCATTACTGACACTCAGCCAGAAACTTTAGATTTACCTCTCGGGCTTCTGAAGGCAGCCAAAGTCAACTTGTAAGATGAGTAGACATGTGATACACACCCAGTGCTTTGGCTCACCAACAATAAAACTATGCTGTTGATATCTGAAGCTAATTAAGTGCTACGGCGGATTAACAGTATATAAACAAGGATTTGGGTTTTTTTGCATATAATGTTGTGTACTGCATGTTTTTTTTATTTCAGTTTTTTTCTAGTCAAACAATTGATTCAAAGGCAGCTGGACTTAGATATGTCTTATGAATAAAGACAAAGTCAAAGCTCAATAAATTGTATTTGTCCAGAACCCAACAGTGATGGAGATGCATTGAGTTTTTAGAGTTTGTTTAAGGACTCCAGAGGTTTTATGACTGTTTCTCCAGCCTGAACCCAACATGTGATCAATAAGACATCTGGGAAAGAATCATAGCTGCATAAATATCTGCAGCGTCCAAAGAGAGACAGTTTCTAATATGTCTAAAATTTGTTAAGTTGTACTTTATGGTTTTAACCGTTTAAAAAAAAAACAAAACATGTTTCTTAAAGTTCAAATTTGGATCCAGTGTCACACCAAGACATTTAGAATCAGTAATTATGTCAATTCTTTCACCTTTGATGAAAATATCAGTGTTAGAAGGTTGTACCATAGTTTAAGGGAAAAAAAACCTTTTGTCTTGTTTACATTTAGACTCAGACATGATTGATCCTTTCCAATGCAGTCGTTAGCTTAGCAGCAGCTAACTCAGCTGTTTTTTGCATGTGTGTACACAACAGTGTCATCTGCATATATTTGCAGTTCTACATCATGACACTGTTGAGGGAGATCATTAATATACAGGCTAAATAATAAGGGACCCAACACTGACCCTTGAGGAACACCCATTGTGCTTCATGTTACTGGACAGTGTGACCAACTTTAACACATTGTGTCCTGTTAGATAAGTATGAAGACATCATGCCAGTGCTCTAAATGAGAAGTTAAATATAGAGTTCCAATTTTCAGTTTTGATTTGTTCTATTAAGTGCAGGGTAGCAGTTTCAGTGGAGTTATTAACTCTAAAGCTGAATTGCATGCAATGTAGAGCAAAACTGCTTGTATTAAGAAATGTTCTTTCTCAGCAGTCTTTGAGAATACTGACAGTTTACTCATTGGTCTGTAGTTACTGGCTTCAAGGCGTCTCCAGATTTAAAAATAGACGTGACACATTTCCAGTCATCAGGAAAGGAGCTGTGTTTAAAAGACAAGTTAATTAAATGAGCAACAAGGGGAGTTAAAAATAGCTTTTTAAGGAGCTGATCAGTCTACCAGCTGGAAAACCTGACCTGTAGCATCTATAGCAACAATATCCAGTTTACTTTTCATACATTTTTTTCCCTAACGGATACAGACGTAAGAAAAAAATATCAAAGAATAAAGCAACAGTAAGATGAACTCAAGTCATTTTTTTCTTACATCTTGTTCTAAAAAAGATACATTTTTCAATTTAGAAATATTTCTAACAGTGGAGGAGAGATTATTTCATAGCTCTCAAAACAATCCCGCTAGTTTTAAGAATTTTATTGGATCAACAGATTTTTGCTTAAATTCTTTCCTCTGAATATCAACCTGTTTCAGGAAAAACCTCAAAGCTGCTAAAACGTCCTTTGAACAAGTCAAATCTTTATTTTGTTTTAAAGTATTTTAAATATTTGACCAAATTACTTGTTGAGATGGATGTTTTTTAAACATTTTCATTGTGTTTTTGAGGCTTTTTTTTACCCAGATAACAGCAGAAAACACTAAAAACAGGTAAGTGTTTCAGAAGGGAGCAGCTGACTCATTAAAGAGGTAAGTGCAACTATCATCAGAAGATCTAAATCATCAAAAGTTCATTGGAAAATTCACTCAAACATTCCAGTATTTTATTACTGTTGATGTATTATATGTTTGTACCTGGATCACTGTGTCAGTGAGTAATATTAACACTGTTTGCTGTCTCTGCTCCTCACATTAAGCTCTCTCAAAGCAAACAAGTGTCAGTCCATCAACAGATGGAGTTTGTATCTGGATCTGAGCCTGATGCGTTTCCCTCCTGGACCTCAGTCTGGACTCCACCCAGCAGATCTGAGGTGAGCAGGGTCCCCTGATGATTGGGATGGTTCGTTAAGCCGCTGAGGAGGGTAGAATTCAGCTGATGGAAATGTTTGAGTCCTTTTTTCCGTGGTCAGCATCAATTTAATTTGGAACAAAATGACTGAAGCTGCAGCAGCTTCCATTACTGACACTCAGCCAGAAACGTTAGATTTACCTCTCGGGCTTCTGAAGGCAGCCAAAGTCAACTTGTAAGATGAGTAGACATGTGACACACACCCAGTGCTTTGGCTCACCAACAATAAAACTATGCTGTTGATATCTGAAGCTAATCCGATGCTACAGCGGATTGACAACATATCAACAAGATTAAATACACCAATTCTGTTCTTGAGCGAGCCAGTTGTGAATATCCTACGCACACCGTCCTGCTGCCAGAAATACTCACTACAGCACCAAATATGGATTCATCCGCTGCTGAAAATAGTCCCCAACAAATGCACTTCTGTGTGAGTGACGTTTGCTACAGATTACTCTGCCCAGCCATTTTAGGAAATCGCCTTTATAAAGCACATTTACATACTAACGTTTACCATGATCTCCATCTTTATCTGGTGTGTTAGCATGCAGCATTAGACCAAATAACGATTTGACCTGATGATGGCACCAGAGAGAAAGTCAGAAGGATTCATCCTGTATAGAAGATTTAATGGAAATCCATTCAGTAGTTGCTGAGATATTTCAGTCTGGACCAAAGAGTCGGCCTGGCTGAGATCCAAATAGCCACTAGAGCTACTAGCATGACAAAAAATCTGAATAAATCCAATCTGTAAGTAGATTCAAGTCCTACTGAGCAAATATAACTTAATCTTCAGTCTTTTAAAAGGACGCTATTGTTAGCATGTTAGCATTAGTGAGGTGTGAAGGAATTAAGGGAGATCTAACTTTATGCTAACAAATTTAGCGTTAAAGATTAGCTTGTTGTATGTAGTGATGTTTTGTTTGTGTTTGAAATTACAGTAATTAACCCTAACCCCAGTTATTTTTTTCCATCAATCAGCTACTCGATTAATTGACTGAAGTCACATTTTAGGCAAAATCGTCCAACCCTCCCAGGTTCCAGCTTCTCAGTTGTGAGAATTTGCTGCTTTTCTTTGTCTTATGTGATAATGAACCGACTATCTTTTGGTCTTCTGTTTGTCAGGAAAAAACAAGCAGTTTGATGACATCACCTTGGGATTTAGAAAACTGTATTCACTATTTTCTGACATTTAAAAGACCAAATAATTAATTGATTAATTAAGAAAAGAGTCTGCAGAGGAATAGATGATGAAAATAATCACATTAAGCTCTGGTCTGTAGATGGTCTGTTGGACCATCTTGAAGTTATTAGTATTCAGCCTTCAGGAGCCAAATTTAATGTGAATCAATCCAATAATTTGTAGTGTATTATTCTTATATGAACAAGCATCACCATGCTTCTATTGTTGCTTCTAACATGGCTAAAAATATGAATGACACAGACAGTTGTTATTAACATGAGACTTTATTGATAAGTGCTACATGTTGTTGATCGTCCAAATCAGAGGGTCGACTGCAGGGAGTTCGGGTGTGATCAGGTCGGGTCAGTGGGGTCGGTGGGATCCAGTGGGATGTGGTTTCCTGGTTTCTGAGTGTCCAGTTTACTCGTACAGCCACTGCTGGGCGCAGGGGGTGTAGGTGACCATCTCAGGGGCCTTGAACCACAGGTCGATCTCTCTCTTGGCGTTGTCCAGGGTGTCGCTGCCGTGGATGATGTTCCTGAGAAAACAAAGAGAGGTGAGTGTCCAAATTTAAAGACGCAGATACGTTTTAAAGAAGCATGCTGGTGACGTATCTTTAAACCTGTTAACATGTAATTTCAGCCGCTCGGCGTCTCAAACAGATTATCCACAGAAGTCTCCTCAGAGACGCAGATTAAAATAGTTAAAAATACTACTTAAAGCTGTTTCACCTAAAATATTAATATTTCTGTAGCTGTTTGTTTCCTGGAGGGGCTGCTAGCTGTTAGCCGAGCTGCTGCTAACGTCTGTTCCTCTGAAACGGTCCGTTACTTTGATTAAAATGACAGATTTCTCTGGGTTTGAGCATTAATGTAAGAACACAACTCAACAACATATAGAACATAGGTCTAGTTGATTTTACACATTTTAATGAGGAATTATTACAGATTAGAGCTTTAATTAACATCAGTTAGTTTTAGATTGATTTCCTTCCTCCAGTTCGTTTATGAGTCCATGGCAGCCCATTTATTTACTTACTTTTATACCTGATATTGATCAAAATACTTATTTTGACTTTGAATATTTTTTTTATAATTTGGACTTTGTAACTTGTGTGACCTTTTATTCTCTTCTTTTATCTGTCTTATTTCCTTTTTAGCTTCTTTTTTATTTCCAAACATAACACTTTTAATTGTCTTGCTTTTATATTCTGTTTTAATGCCTTTTGTGATCGATGTAAAGCACTTTGAATCGCCTTGTTGTTGAAATGTGCTGTACAAATAAACACGCCTTAAATCTCATAATTGCAACATTTAAAGTCAGATTATTTTAGTATTTCATCATTTAAAATAATAATAATAATAATAATACATTTTATTTGGAGGCGCCTTTCATGACACTCAAGGTCACCTTACAAGATATAAAATCAACAAGAGCATCAATAAATAAAAATAGATAAATAAAAGAAAGAAAACACACATCAATATATACAAAAAAGAAAGAGAGCAAACAAGTGAGATAAATCTTTAACTTAAATCTTTAACTTGTGTCTTCCTGTCTCATAATTATGAGTTATCTTGAAATTTTCACTACCTTATTATTAGTTATTTTGATTTACCTACCAGGTCAAAATTGAACGATATATTAAGGCAAATTTTATTATCTCATAAATGCAACCTAAAAATACAACAAAAATTTAAACGTGACCTCCAGATAAATGAGTGTACATGTATGTATATCCATATACGCTATATGTTTTATATTTTAAAAAAAATCAATTTTAAAAAATAAAAGCTTAAATTTCACTTTTAATGCAGTTCGTTATATTATTTTTTTTGCTTTAAAGACAAGAACCTGAATTCTTCTTCACGTCAGATTTAAGAGCTGCTGGAGAAGAAACGACTAAACTAAACGCTGCTCGTTGATTTCAGGCTAAAACGTTTGCTTACCTGCCGATGTTGATGCACAGGTCACCACGGATGCTGCCGGGCTTGGAGTCAGCGGGGTTGGTCTCACCCAACATCATCCTGGCGAGCTTCACAATGTTCTGACCCTCCCACACCTGAAACACACAAAACATCAGAAAGGAACGTAAACGGATGCTGAATGATATTTTCCCCCATTGTGTCTGTTAAGGGAGTGGACAAAATATTAGGAACACTTCTCGATATAATGCACTTGTATTGCATGAAGTTTCCTAAACTATAGAAGCAGGATTTCCCTTATTTGTTGGGGACTATTTTCAGTGGCGGATGAATCCACATTTGGTGCTCTAGTGAGTATCCCTGGCAGCAGGATGGTATGTGTGTGTGTGGGGCTGAGCCAAAACAAACTACAGTGTGTGTTCATGGTGATGACAGAAGATGTCGCCCAGCAGCGCAGCAGAAGTGTGTGTGTGTGTCGCTCGTTGATGTGTTTTTAATAGTTTTTGGAATAAGTTTTTATTATCTGACTGTCCTGTAAGAGGACAGGAGTGTCATCTCTGAGTAGGTGTGTGTGTGTGTCGCCGTAAAAGGAGAATGACCTTGAAAACAAAGAGGGTGTGAAGAGAGAGAATGTTGACAGCTGGATGAGAGAGCAAAGACGGAAACACAAGAGAGAGAGAGAGAGAGAGTGCTGATGAAATGGAAAGACTGATAAAAAGATATCTGACTGACAGGAGAGGAGTGCCAGAGATGAGCAGAATGTGTGTTTGATTGTGTGTGTGTGTCATGTACTCAGCGTTGCCAGATGGGAAATGTTAACGTATCATATCGGAGGGTTAAAGGTAACGTATGCGAGTCAAAACCAAAACAACAAATGGGGGTTGTAAGATTAAAGTTAGAGTTTGGTGCAGTATAGAAAGACATATTTGTGTGTGTGTGTGTGCGTTACCATGGCGAGGATGGGTCCAGAGGACATGTACTTGCAGAGTCCTCCATAGAAGGGCATGTCCTTCAGGTCCAGGTAGTGGTTCTTCATGTGGTCCTCAGAGGCCTGCGCACACAATCAAATAGTTTTTTTTATCACTAATAAACTGTGATGTATTAAATTATTTTAAAAAGTTTTCATAGTTAGCAAAACACACAGTGAAGTTCTCATTTATGGGTCAAAATAATATTTAATATTAACATACTATCACTTTTAAATGAGGTTTTCTTGATCAGATAAAACCATCTAATTCTAAAAACACATTTTTTTAATTGTAAGTTTCTATCTGCTAAAGTCCAACATTTTACTTTGTTGTAAACTCAACGAAATTATTTGGTTTTAACTGACAGATTTTAACTAATAATAAAGCTCAATGTTGATAATTTCTGTTTACTGACCGTAATATTCAAGACAATTAGCTCAAAAATGTTTTTCCATTAATTTGCTGATATAAATTCATTCTTGCTTTTTTCTGCAAACGGATTTCCTTTTTGTTTCTGTCTGGACAAACTGTGTCTGTCAGTGTCTGACCTCTGAAAGTCATCACTGCGTCTGCTGCAGGACTCGAGTTATAATGTTAAACATACACAAACCCAGTTAGCATCAGGTAGCGTTAGCATCAGCTGCTAGCAGCCTGAATGTATATTCTTACATATTCACATTTTTGGCTTTAATGGCTGTTGTCTTTTAAGTAGTCAGAGTAACTGAAGTGACTAATAACAACATTAGTCATTGTGAAAATTAGCAGGTCTGTAATCGAAGTTAGCAGGCTAGCTGACTAGCATGGTAGCGAAAGGTAAAAATCCACTTTTCATTGAGTTCAAACAAAAATGTGACTTAACTCAGTTGGTGTTTGTATCAATGTCACTCATAATGACATTTATAATATGTCATAAAATGAATAATTACATAAAATCAGTGTTAATGTTTCAAAGAGACTCGTTTAACCACAATCAGAGCAGTGAGATGAACTTTTGTTTACTTTCCAAACACTGATTGGTTCTTTACATTTGGAACCTCATAGAACAAAGTTAGGGAACCTTTGCTTTTCTCTAAATTTAAGGGGACTAATGCATAAAACAAAACAACACAATATAACTTGTAAGAAAAGTTTCATCTTTGTCAAGAACTATTTTTTGAGTTCATGAAATAAATAAAGTCCAGTTTATGTCAACTGTGATGGAGCTGAATCTAAACTGGAGCTGGTGTGATGTGCTTGTAGATTATTAATCCTCAAAAATAGAAGAGGTCAGGCCTCTGTGGGATCAACACCAGTAAAGTATGTGTGATAGTGATAGCAGCATCAGTCCTTCAGTTCAGCTGCAACATTCAACAGTTCAGCAGCTGTCAGCTCCTCCTCCAAATCTAAAACCCACTGTGTTGTGTTGTGTGTGTATTCTTTCTTTGAGAGGATCACTGTCAGACTTTCAGAGTGTTAAGTCCTTAGAAGTTATTAAAAAGTCTTACATTTCCTGTCCAAAGGTCTGGAATATCATCTCTCTCCTGCTGTAGACAGTAACATCTATGGCTGTTGAGTGAGTCTAAGTTTCAGTCTACAGCTACATCTAACGATTATTTTCATTCTTGATTAATTGATTGATTATTTTACTTTCTCAATTAATCAATTTGTTTTTTGGTACATAAAAGATCAGCGAATGATGAAAACTGAAGATGTTTTGTCCACAACCCAACAAAGATATTTGACTAATAGTCGCAGCTCTGTTTGAGTCAGCAGCGCCAGACGTTCAGTAAACAGTAAACCCCGTCTCCACTGCAGCTACAGCAGCTTTTAAACTCACCCACTCACTGTGGACAAGAAGAGAAAATTCAATTCATTATTTTTCATTAATTAATCCATCCGTCCACTTTCTGCCACTAATCTGGGTCCAATGTGATCAATAGCTAAATAGTTCTAGGACTTATTGTCCCTGCTGGTTTTCTACAATTATTTTAGAGGTATGACTGTGAAAAAGCTATTAAATAGTATTTTATGTGCTATTAAAAGTCACAGAAACGTTCTGTCAGTGTCGTTTGTAAAAGTGTAAATATGAGGATGCTACACTAATTCTTGTATTGGACTTGTTTTGATTCTGACAATAATAATAATAATAAATTTGGGGACAAAACACTGCTTCCCATAATGCAACTCCTATCTATCGTGTGACTAGTCATTGTGTCGCAAAGTTTATATATAATATTTTTAGACAAGTTTAAATTTTTGATAAACCTTTTCTGAAACAATCTGCTGACTAAAAGCAGGTAGTCTGTTTGTAAGTGTTTCTACAGGTTCAACATAAATTAGCCTATATTTATACATTCTCTAATGAAAAAGACATACCTATATTACCTTTTAAAACCAAAGCATGTCATTGGACACTTGATTTTGATAGTTTGAAAGACACCTCCTGCATCTTCAGTGCTTATTCCAGACATACTCTGATTTCTTAAATATGCCCCTTTTAAAAAAGCATCAAGGCCCATTGATCCCCCTCTTCTTTGTCCTGTTTTTGAGTGCCTGATGTCGTCATGGTTACCTGCATGAATTTGGCAGCAACCAGCCTGAAGCCTCTGTGCTCGAAACGCTTGATGATCTCGCCACACAGGCCTCTCTGGACGCCATCGGGCTTCACGGCAATGAAGGTACGCTCCATGTCTGCTCAAAGAAGGCTGCAGAAACACCAACAAAGAAGAACAGAAGAGAGGGTTGTTATTTTTTTTAAAATCAGCCTCCAAGATTAAGAATGGAAATGTGTAGTTTGTTGTTTGAAGTTTTTGTGTTTTCTATAATCAAAAATAACCCAGTTGAAGACATTTCTGTCAGAGTATTAGTCCATATTTATAGATTTATCAATGCATGAAGGTAGGAACAGTCTAATCTAAATTCCTGCGAGTCACCAACGGAGTGCCTCAGGGATCCATTTTGGGTCCCATCCTGTTCAGCATTTATATAAATCAGATTGTCTGATTGTAAAATTCATCGTTATGCAGACGATAATGTGCTATACAGTTCAGTATTATATAGGTACTTAATAAAACAGGAAAAACTACAGTCATGTTACTCTACAGATCCAAACATTCAGTTCACTTCAAGTCCTGTCTGATGAGGCAACAGGTTGGGTCACCTCTGAAACAATTTGGATTTGAGTTGAAGGTGATTCACAGGCAGGTGATTTATGAGAAGCCTGGAGAACTGAAAGATGAGATTATATGTTCTGGTCAGTTCAAATAACAAAAAGAACCTGCAGAAGAAGAAGCCAGTTTGCACTACAGCCTTGTGCTGAAAATGTCACGTTGCATTTTGATTCTGAGTGACTGGAGCAGCTCATTATCATCATTCCAACATGCATTTCCATTAAAGAAGGTAATATTAAATTACTCCTAATTAGAGAAACTCTATGATGCTGCAGTCCATTCTGCTGAATGTGAAATCAAATCTTCTGCTGAGTTTGGACAACGTTTTCTTTCAGCTCGGAAACTATCCACCAGAAAGCCAACACCTCCTCATAACTTTGGACAAAGCTAGAGTGTGATTGCTTTCTAATTTTACTGCCTGTTGGTGGCTGTTCATGGAAAGCTGGGAGCAGGTGGCGGCGGCAGGAATTTGCTTCTTTTACGCTTTCTCAGCAGGGCTGTTTCTGAGTGTACAGTTGGGATTCCAGGTCAGATATCGAGGTTATGTTTAGCTGGTTCAACAGATGTTTTTGGTGGAAAGAGATACTGAGCTATATGAAGTCGGTTCGTCCAGCTTCACTATCAGACCAAAGTTTCCTCTAGAACTTCAGAAACATCAAACATCTAGTTGAATTTGGAGGCTAGTAAGATTACCTCTATAATATCTTTGATAATATCTGAATCATCAATGTTAAAACTTAAACAATTTAAATTGTTAGGTGATTTTCCAACATTAAACATTGGGAATTACTTTGCGGTGAACATTTGTGAAAGTGTCCTTCATCATGACATTTGAATCTCTCCCAACTGTCCACACATAATGGGGACGAAAGGAACAAGAATTCCTCAGCAAGATTTATGTCAAACTGGCAGCTCATTGAAGCAAACCAGCTAAGTTTAACAAGAAGGAACCAATCAGGGCTGATCTGGGGGTAGGAGGGTCTGGGAGGGTCAGAACAGCTGTTTTGAAGCACATGGCACTCTGACAAACCAGAACCAAGAGTTCCTGTAAATCTTTCTAATAATATTCAACACTTAAAGTCTTTCACTTCAAATAACTGATATGATTTGTCCCAGTTTTTAGCAGTAACTTGATTTCTGTTGTTTGAGACTCAGATTCTATGACAGTGTGCATATGTTCATATCACAGAGCAAAGACAGATAGCTACAAGCTGATATATCAAATTAAACGCCTCGACATGTTTCCCCTTTTTTTGTGTAAAAATCCAGAAATGATATTTCCAAACTAAACATTTTTCTCTTCTGAATGGTTTCCTTTTTAGATTCCAGATAAGTTGTTGTGGTGAATATTAAAGTTAACAAGCTTCAGAACATTTTGAACTTGTGAACTGATGTTCAGAAATATTTTCAAAGCCTCAATGAGAAATTAAAGTTTGTGAATGTGCATATCTCAATAAAAAAATTGAAAAAATTTGTCCTTGTAACTTAAATTGATGTTTTTGTCAAAGTTTTCTGCTTTGAATCTGCACTCAGATATTCAGTTTCTCAGAGTTCAGGTGTAACTTTGTAGCAAATCTTTTCTTCACATTCATCCTTCGATGCCTCGTGCTGAGTTTTGTCTGTAGGGTTACAAACTGTGAAGAGTTTGATATTATTTCTGAACATTGTTTCACAAGTGCAATATCTTTTTGACCCTTATTTTAGCCTGTTGAACTGCAACTTTAAATTGGTTCAGTTTAATTGCAAACACAGTTGGTTTTTGGGGTAAAACAAGGGAGTAATGTGTGATCATGTGACCCACTAAATGCCCTTGTCGGACATGTATACCCAGTATGCTTTGCGGTCCCACGAAGCAAACAGATTGGTTAGGTTTAGGCATGGGGTGTGAGATGGTTGGGGTTAAAGTAAAAATATCAGGGTGAGAGCCAATCAGAGGCAGAGTAAGGGTGGGTCGACACTGGGCATGCATGTCCGACACGACCATTTCTGCTGAACACACACAGGCCGTCTGCCTGCAGCTGTCTGCAGACGTCCAGCATGTCACTGCAGCAAAAGCACATGTGCTGCCTGCAGGACAACACATGGACATAATGCACAACACTGACTGTCAGAAAACACTCAGTAACTGAGACAGCAGAGACACTACTGGTTGTTTTTGTGGGTTCTTTCGATTGTATTACAAGTTTTTTCTATTAAATAATTAAAAATAAGTGATAAAAGTAGTGGAAAATTAAATGTGTAAATGCTTGTGTGTGTGTGTGTGTGTGTTGATATCTACCTTGGTTTTGGGAGTTGAGGAGAACTTGTGAAGACCGGCTGCGGGGATGCAATCACCGAGGCCGAACAGCCAGAGAGGAGCTCTATTTAAAGGGTTCACTGTGGGGGGGTGGAGCCGAAAATATAAGTGTATGTGTGTTGTTTGGGGGCGTGTGTGTGTGCGTACAGGATGACTGGATGAATCTGTGTCAACAGATCAGAGTGTGTGTGTGTGTGTGTGTGTGTGTGCATGTATGTATCTTTGTGAGGACCTGTTTGAGTTTGAGACCTTGAGAGTGCTCTTGGACAATTTTGGCAAAATAAGACACTGTTGAAAATTGGAGGTAATTTTGTAAAATATTTTTGCTTTTCATGCATTTCATATATTTTCTTTTTTAGAAACTTTCCTCACTTTCTAAAACTGCTCTAATCTTCACAATTATTTCCTCACTTTCCATAAATTATTGCTTTTCAAAAATGTCTTTTCAGAAGTGAGTAAAGGTAAGGTGTGTATGTTATGTTACCCAAATACCATCATAAAAACAAAATACAAATACATTTTACAATACAAAAATTTGAATTATGAAATTGAAATTATGAGATTAGTCAGAATTAGAAGAAACTAATGAGTAAAATTGAAATACTTCTGACTTTTTGACTTCTTATTTCATCATTTTGATTTAATAAATCAAACTTTTGACTCAGTGTGAGTGATTTTATTTACATCGCGCCCAGCTTTTCATCACAACCTTAGTAAAGAGGTCAGCTAAGAATCTCTAAGAGTATTACTGCTGATTCTGTTTCTATGCAGCTGATGGTGGTGAAGTTAGAGGTTGAATCTTTGCAGAACTTGTTGGTTCATAAATTTGAATAAGCTCAGCTGTGAAGTTGCGTTTTGTTCTGAATATCTATAAACAAGCCCTGAACAGTTATTTATGGAGTTCTCTCCATAGCAACAGACACTGAGGCTCATGGTAACTGATGGATGTATCATGAGAGCCCGTCAGCTCCATCTGCGAGTTCTTGCTCGGCCCAAAGACTTGACACTGTGATGACGTCACAGATTTTTAAATATCTTTTCTCAGCTGGAGGAAAGTTTTACAAATATAAAACTTATATGGATCAAAATTTCATTATAGAAAGAGTCATAATTGACCGTGTTTACAGTCCACAGTTTTACAGTTACAGTGGTGGTCTTTGGGGAAAATCCTTATTGGGCTTTGGGGGATTTTTCACTGTAACACCGCGAGTGACCACTGGGAAAAACTGGCTGCAAGGATGAGCAGCGGAGTCCAGCTCTTATTATACATCCATGCATCCCACATAAAAAAAAGATGTCCACACTTCTGAAAAACATTTTTAAAAAGTGAGAACATTTATGGAGGACTTTTTCAACTGGGAACTTAATATATCATATTTTTGTTTTATGAGGAGTATTTTTTTTCTTTATACAAAACTTTTCATGTATTTATTTTGGAGAAAATGTACTTCATGAGAAACTATGAGACACTGAGCTGTTTCATAGTATGTATACATACATATGTATGTATATACTCAGTCACTGCACTTCAGTACAATTCTGACATATTTTATAATTTTTACTACATTTATGTGAGCTTTTGTTACTTTGCAGATTAAAAATGTGAAATCGTTCAGTGAGCAGATAAAACACAATGCATTAATTATACAGTAAATAAAACCACCTAAGGGTATTTTAAAAGGCTCAGTTTCATCTTAAAATGCATTTTGTCCAAACAATGAGCACTTTTACTTTATATGTTACACCTTTTGTGTGAAATTGACTCGTCTCAAAATTACAGCTTTATTCTTATTCCATTAAAACTTTCTACTAAAATGATTTATCTCTTTAAATTCAGTTTTCTTCTACTAAAAGTTTTATCTCATATTGTATTTGTTTCTCATAAAATGACTTAACTATTAGACTTTTCTTGTTAAATTCTGACTATTGTTTTCTTTCTCTGGCGCTATTCCCTTTTTTCTAATTATGTGACTTTTCTCTCATTTTTAAAAAAAACTTAATTCTGGAGATATCAGTTTTTTCTCTCAACAGTGACTCTAATACTGTACTTTACAATATGATAGCTTGTGCCCAAGTGTTTGCAATGAGGTATTTTCATTATACTGCCAACACACAATGTAACACTACAATTATCTGTCATCTCGTATTACTGATACTTGGCAGATTACAACTTTAAAAACCTATAATGAGCATATAAATAACCACCTAACAGTGAATAAAAAAAATCTCAAATGCACCTTAAAATTCTGCTTAAATGTTAATATCTCAGTAATGATAATAATACAGTAGTATAGTATATAATAATCAGAGAGAGGTCATTTTGCTGACAATCATTCTGCACAGTGGACTTAACAGGTGTAATGTATTATGTAAGGGGGGCAGTTACTG
Source organism: Euthynnus affinis (assembly GCA_029490765.1). Lineage (NCBI taxonomy): Eukaryota > Metazoa > Chordata > Actinopteri > Scombriformes > Scombridae > Euthynnus > Euthynnus affinis. The sequence goes on along the minus strand of CM055856.1, from coordinate 14,941,786 downwards.
CATCTGATCCCGCACCTGTTTGAAATCAGACCTAAAACACACACACACACACACACTCCCACAGGCATCCACACATTCTGAAACATTCACTACTGTATGTGTTGAGTATTTAATCTGAAGCTCCAACCTTCACCCTTCCCCCAAATTTGACCCTAAATATAAACCTTCTCCTAATCAGGGCTGGAAAGCTGTCCTTCCTCCCAGGGGGGATGCTGGTCCAGTCTGCAGTCCTGGGGGTCAGGAGGGGGGCTTCAGGGACCCGATCAGCTGAAATTAAAACAAACACACACTCACAGACTTTTAGCCATCTTATATTGCGATACATTTGGACCACAGGAACCTGCAGGAAAACAGCTGTGTGGCTTCTCCTGTTACTGAGCTGCTTTGAAGATGGAAAAACAACTCATCAACCCAAGATGAGAAGTAAGAGTTGGGTCGAGTATAAGTAACACTGAAGCACACTTAAGTCTAAAATAAAAATATGTATAAGGAATAATATGCACAAACGTTTCAGCTCTGCAGGAGTTTAGACTTTTAAATTTGAGGTGGAAATTATGAATCGCTTTGCTTGTTTGTTCAGTTCATTGTTCTGTTTTTGTAACTGATTGTGGTTTTATAGATTTCTGCTGTTCAAAAGCACTTTGATTCCTTCATCAGTAAGACTCTTTCATCACTGAGTCACTGTTTGGGGATGGACGGCTATCAGATCTCTGAAAGGCATTTTGTAAAAGCATCCAAGACCAACTGAAACCTGTTCAAAGCACCTCTGTAATAAAACAACAACTTCACTCTTTTCTTGTTTAAATTTGACTTTATCACATAATTTAACAACTGTTTGCAAATAAAATTAACTTTATCCTGAAATAGATCTTTTTTCTTTAAATTATTTATATTGTCTTTAAAAATGAAAACTTTAATCTCAAAATATCAGTTTTCTTTCCTAAAGAGTGGCTCTAAAACATTGTACATCACAGTAGGCTGTACAGGTTAAGGAAATAATCCACAATGAGTTGCGACATTTGACTTCTACCATTACTACTTTATTTTAATTGTAAAATAAGTTCATGTCATATTAAATCTGGTTTGTCATAAAATTACACCTTCATCTTCAAAGATTTGTAAAATGTAAAATGCAGATTTTATCTCATAATTTTACAACTTTTTCCCACATAAAATTTACTTTCTCTCTCAAAATGAGGATGTTGATTTATTTGCTGATCTTGAAGAAGAAAATCCAAATAAAAGAGAAATACATATGGAGCCAGTGTGCAATACTTTTTTCCAAAAATATTTCAACTTAATTTTCATTTTCCTTTTGATCATTTGACTTCTGCATTACATTTTTATGTGTATGAAAACTTTCTTGTATATATTTCAACAGTCTTGAAATATTAGAATTACCCTGTAAAATTTTGACGTCATAATTTTACAAATTTTCCCACATAATATTTACTTTGTCCTGAAGGTATGGTTTTTTTAATTACTCCTTAAAATTATGCCTTTTATCACTTTGTTCTCAAAATATATTGACATTTTTTCCTGTACTATGGCTTTAATACTCTGTCGTACATTACCACAGGCTGTAGGCATTAAAGAAATAACCCACAGATCATAGTGTGGCAACATTAAAATGGAAATGACATTCTACAATTTAAAAAAAGAAACATACAAATCATGTAAGCAAGTTTTAGCACTTTTTGTGTGTGTTTTATGCTACATCCACACTAATAAGTTTTTGTTTTAGAACACATAATTCCTGCTGCATTTACGCCGAGCGTCCAAACTACTCTGACATTTTCAAACCTCTAAAACGGAGATGTTTGAAAAAGCTGCAGACATCATTTTACTTATAAAACTCTGGGATTGCATTTTAGTCTGGACAGGCAGAAACTGTTGAAAACATGACATTGGCACCCACATTCGCTTCCTGATTGGGTCTTATCAATCACAACGTGTCCTTCCCTTCCTTTGTGATGCTCCTATCATGTGACCCTTTTCCAGAGGGAAACAATCCACAGTGGTTAATTCAACATGGATAACGAATTACAGACATTGCTGACCTTGTTGTCTATGCTAGCAGCTGTTGTGCTGTCAAATTCTGCATTTCATGATGCTGCTACTGCCTCTACATGCACAGGAGGCAAGCTATTATTTCAGCCATGTGCAGAACAGTTCCCGTGTCCACTAGCTTTATTTTCAGGACGGAGATTTTATCTGAAACGTTGCTAACAAGTTTGTGTGGACAGATCGTTTTTATTTTAAAATTAAAACATATCAGTGTGGATGTAGCCTGAGTATAAACACGTCATTAAAGCTGCTCTGATATACATTTTCATTTAAATTACTTTATGTGGAAGAGGTCGCTCCTTGTTGTGAACCTACAGAAGTTTATTCTGCACTTTTGTTTTATCTCCTTTCTGCTACAGGCACTTAAATATGACTTTAAAGGATATCAATACTTTTTTTTATCTTTTTAAACCTAAAGTACTGACTGCAGGAGGTTTGTGTTGTAGATAAAATTCACTCACACGTGTATAAAGTGAGTCTGACGCAGCGTTATTGTTGTCCAGAGGTTTTATTTCAGTGTCTGTAGTGTGACAGCAGAGGGAGCAGAAGTCTGGAGGGGGAGGGACGAGCTTCAGAACTGTTAATCCTAACTTCCCCGAAAGAGCACTTCAACAGAATTAGTGTAATCAATCGCTTTCTAATCAATCGATTTCACCATAAACCTTTAAATTTCTACGTCTGGCCTGGCCTGCTTTTTTATTTTTGGGTTGGATTTGACTTTTCCTGCAACCTTGTGATAAACTAAAGATGTTTTATTTCAAAATATTGTCATAATTTTTTTAACGTGATCAGCTAAACTCGAAACACTTATTATCATTGGCAGCTTTAAGAATAATTTCTATACCAGAGTTGTAAAAAATAAATTGTTTTGCAGAGAAGTAAAAAAGGATCAAAGAAAAAAAATGTAATTTTAAGAGAAAATAAAGTCATAGAGGGAAAAGAAAATCACATGATATAAAATGTCATAACATCAAAGGAAAAAAGTGAATCGAGGACAAAATGTTGCATATTGTCTTTTTTTCTTGTTAAATTATGACTTTATCGCTTATTGCAACCTTTTTCCTCATTAAACTTCCAAATTTCTGCATTCTTGTAAAATTACTTTTTTCCTTATAACGTTGACTTCCTCAAAAAAGTGTTTTTACAAGTTAATTCTCAAAAGAGTTACAGCTTTACTTTTGAAAATTAATATTATGATTTTTATGATTAATATTATATATAAATAATATTGTGATTTTTACTTGTAAAATTATTTTATCCTTTTTACAAGTAAAAATCACAACATACTTGATACTCAATTTTTGTGAAATTACAACTGTTTTCTTATACTATTACAACTTTTCTGCTTTTACAGTTTTTTTCTCATATCTCATAATTTTACTTCATCCTGAAATTGGCACTTTGTTTCTCTTAAAATTACTCCTTGAAATATGTATTTCTTTTCTCAAAAATCACGACATTTTCTTTTTTTTTTTTATCCTCGAAATATCTTTTATCCTTAGCAGTGGCCCTGATGGCAAGTATTTTCCCTAAACTTTCTATAATGACGCTAACCCTGCAGGTCCCGCCTCCCTCCAGGCCTCTGCTCCAATCACATCGTCTGTCTGACGTTCACAGAAATAAGGACTTGTATCAATGTAAACAACCACTTCTGTACAAAAAAACAAACAGAAACAACCCCAAGCCTTAGATAGAAAACAACCAAACAATAAAACTGAAGAGATTTAACTGTACAATTCATAAAGTCATAAACTCATCATCATTTCTTTCTCCTTCTATCATCACTGCACACTTTCTCTCACCTTTACAAATAAAAAACACCAAATCAAATATTTCTCCTTGAGTTAGCATCACTCTCTCTCAGCTCATACATAAAATAGAGTCTCCGTTAGTATTTGCCTATTTACAGGGTTGCAATATATACACATTTTTTTATTTTTTCAGTGTTTTCATACAGGCGACACAGCGGACGGCCTCGACCCAAGAGGTCGTCCGCCTTTCGAAATTATGGATCCCAGAAGCAGAATTACAGGCAGAAGCTGCGATTGTCCCAAAATAACTGGAGGGTTTGGTTCAGGTGTGAGGTTGGAAAAGGTTCAGTTTAGATGAGTTAGTTTAGGTGTAACATTGAAAATCGTTTTGTTAGGGTTGCGTTTAGAGACAGCTGGGGTTCAGGACTTCTGTTTCTGCCCAGAACTACAGTGGGATCCATAATAAAGCGCCCGACACCCAGGAAGTGGTCCTGAGAGAGCCACCGGCAGACTAGTGATGATGTCATCTTCACTGGGTTTCACACTTTGTACCCGACTGAACCGCAGCAAACGTCTCTGCCTCAACAAGATAGTTTACATCCAATACAGAGTCCTGAAAATTCATTTTGATCTCTGAAGCAACAGAGTTACCTGTTCTTTAAATTAACCGCACGCCACTGAAAACCTGGAAAACAACAGTAGACCTTTCACAGTACAGAGCAAGCCGTGTTTGAACTGTTGTTTCTGGGATTATAAATTACAACTCGTAGAAGAGCGCTGGAGTTTGAACTTACAGTCGTGTTCTTGGGAGTCTGAACTTAAACTTTTGTTCTTGGAAGTCAAACCTGAATTTGTGATGTTGTTCTTGGCAATTTGAAGTTTAACTCTTGATCTCAGGAGGTCAAAGTCATGTTTTTGGGAGTTGGAAATTAAACTATTGATCTTGGAAGGTCAAACTTGAACTCAAGAAGACTTAATGTGTTTTTGGGACCTCTAACTCTTGGAAGTTTGACCTTTCAATGGTGTTCTTGGGAGTTTTAAATGAATCGTGTGATCTTTGGAGGTTGAAGTAATGTTCTTGATAGTTCAAACTTGAACTTGTGATCTTGGACTCAGGTTCTTCAGGGTTTCTAACTTTAACTCCTGTTTTTGAGAGTTCAAACTTTTGTTCTTAGGAGCCACTGTCTAATATAAGATGCATACTTGGATACTTGTGACTAATGATGTTTCACACGAACAGACAATAACAGAGACTGAGAGAGGCCTACTGTGTTTAACCCTGCTGGGATATTTTCATATATTTTGAGGAGAAAATATGAGATGTAAGATCTTGTCAAACCAGAGACGTTTTGCAGGTTGTGTCCCTGTCCAGAATCAAGTTCACACATCATGTTGTTCAAAATCTGAATCACTGTAAACAAATGGTGGAGGTAATTTGAGACTTCTATTGTGTTCCTGTCCTGAGTTTTACTCCTGAATCAAAGATCCTCTATTGTAAAAACATGACAGCAAATGTTAGACTTCTTCTTTATGGCAGGTATCAAAACTACATTAAGTGTAAAAACGTGAAAATCTTGGTTGATGTTTTCACCTTGTTGCAGTAATGTAGAAGTGTGTTCAGGGTGTGGTCAGTGCATTGTGGTTACATGAAGAGCTCAGAGCTTGTTTTAAATTTATGTCCATGAAATCAAAAAACTATGAAACTAACAGCCTAGTTGTAAAAAAAAAAAATAATAATACAGACTTCAGAGATATTACATGGTCTTGGATATGTTGAGATGTGTGAGGAGGTGGACTTGTCTCTGGACGGGATCAGCCTTACTGAGCTTTTGCAAACAGGATGTTATGGTACAGATGGAAAATGACAAAGTCTCACCGGCCACCAGAGCTGAGCACAGACAACATTTTTCAAACCTTCCACACTTCTTCAGACACTTTTTACAGTATTCTGAGTTAATTGAAGAGTTTCATTCCAAACTCAAAGCAAGATACTGACTGGAAATCTTTTGACCAGGGCTCATGTATTTAGAAAGGGGGGAGCAGGTTAATGCAGTAGAAGACTTCCAGCAAAGAGAAGTGATCATTAAAGGCTGGAAGCGTTTTACTGTCAATCAGATGCAAGAAGTAAACATTAGAAACTACGAGCATCTTAAGAATGTAACTCTTCATTCCACTGAGGAAAAATCTCCATCTTCAATCATTTTGTCTTGTTTTGATTATATAATTTTTAAAGAAGAATTAACAGTCCTCATCTTTGAAACTCAAAGTTGAATGCAAACTAATGGCATGACACCGACTGGGGATGTAACAAGTTAGCTAGCTAGCTTGGTTGCTATCCAGTCAATAAAATGAGAAATGTATTTGTGGCACTGACTCTCGGCAGATCATGCTGCGTTTAGTTTAGTAGCTACACATTCAAATACGCTAACGTAGACTCACTGCATTTCAGACTCTCGTCTCGTTAAATGTACTCCAGCGTTTCTGTCCATGCACACACAAGCTTGATTGCTCGCTTCTTCTCTAAGTGTCACAAATTGAAATGTATTAACATATTTTGCACCAACTGTTTGAGAAAAGTTATGAAATGAGAGACATGGTCCCGATAACTGGATTTTTCAACTGACAGTATCCTGGACAGCGGAGAGGTACTATTATATCTAACACTCAAAAACATTTAACACTTATATTTAAATCCTATTTAAAGATTCTCTGCATGTTTGAACAATTGATCGCAATCAAATCACATGCTTCTCCACAACCTCAGTGGGTTTTTTTTAAAGCAACAGGCAAATGTTGTACATTAATTTCTCTCAAAGTAAAGGGTGAGAATGCATCTTTTATGATATTTTGGGGGAAAGGATGACTCAAATATATATTGGATGAATATTGTTCATTGAAAAATCATTGAACAGTATTTGTGTAAGAACAATAAAATAAATGAAGAGTCTGTAATACAGTTAGTCACGTTAGCTTCCTCCATTTTGAGGACTAACAGACAAAATAACTTAAAATGGAGATTTTTCTCTTTTTTTTTACGCATCTGTCAAAACCAAACTTAAAATAATGTTTCAGTGTCAACAGTCTGGACTCAGACCTGGTGGTGATTACAGCATAAAAACAACAACTCTGTAGGTTTCTATTATTATAGTATTAATGACTGAAGTGTGATCAGCTGTACAAACACAGAACCAATCGATCGCAACACAACTGGACTCAACTGAACTGAACTCTACTGAAAATCTAGAATAGAAGAGTAAACAAAACCTTTCTCTGTCTCTGAGCCCTGAGGTTTGGCAAAAGTGCTTCGTTGATGCGATAAGTTGGCCAACCAGCGTCACTTCCTGTCGCTCCGTTATTGCCTCGGACCTCGACCCGCCAATCCACTGATCCAACCAGTGACAGGAGAGCTGAGTGGGGCCGATCGGGTCTTTCCTTAAAGTTGATTGGCTGTTTTAAACGTGACAGCGGTTACATCTTAAAATGCTGAGAAATAAGTTCTCCAGTTGACTCATTTTTGTAGTCAAGTTGATGATGTCGTCACGTAAACAGCTGATTGGCTGCCATGTGATTATCAGTTCAATCAGCTTATGATCATTTTCAGCCACTTTATCAAAGGACCATACCCGTGGGTTCGTTTTTTCTTTTTTCTTTTTTTGCATGTTTAAACACGTATGTGTGACGTATGTGACATCACAGCCAACCGTTTTCCAAAATGTGCCGACGTGTTTTAGATTTTTTTTTGTGTGTGTATTTTTATATCTTCCAGACTTCTGATGGCCTTAGTTCAATCTGCAGATCATCCTGCATGGACCTGAAAATGACTACTATCAAGTAACATCCATACATGCCGACTTTTCAGTGTCGAAAATTAGATTTGAATTAATTATTTTTTGGTTCTAAAGCTAATCAATATTTTGTCGGTGGAGAGCAAGCCAGAGCTAAAAGTAGAGTGAATATTGGACTTAAATTCATCAGGTGAGCATAAACACCGTTTAAATATCTGCTGGATGTGGACGTAGGCAGCCGTTTGCTAAAATGTTAGCCACTTAATAAGCCGATAATATATCAAATATACCAAAGTGGGCAAAAATAATTAACTCGTTTTAGCATCATCAGAACAGATCAGCTTGTATGGTTCATTTTTCTAACAATAATTTGTGATGTTTTTGAAGGTGGTGACAACTTATTACAACATGTTACGTTACATGTTAGCATGTGAACTGAAAATTTAAAGGACCGGGAATAGAACCCTGAGGAACTCCGCAGGTAATTATTCACTGTTAATGGATGATCATGTTTGTTTCTGTTCTGGAAGTAGGGAGCGGTTTGCTAACATGTTAGCCACAACTATTTGTAAGCAGATAATACGCCAGATGTTCTTTTAACAGATTAATCTGCTGCCCCCTAGTGACCAAAAATATTATTTACAGTCAAGATATGCCTACCAACAGCTAAAAAATTAACCCACATTGAAAAATATAAACCACTGTGGTGCAGTTTGAAAAACAGTCGGCAGCAATGCAGAGTGGACGTGATTTGTTGTAAACAGGCTAAAATATCAGTATGGTCCTTTATAGTGAGCGCGATGTGAGTGGCGTCGAGCAGTTTGCTGAATTCTCCAGCCCGCCTGTTGGATCAGAAAACACTGTGAGAGACAATAAAAGCCCCAAAACAAAAAGCAGAAAAGACAGAAGAGTTGGTGAACATCTTCAGACTGAAACTGAGATCACGTTCGGTAGAAAACCAGCATCTACACGCTCGCATCCAGCGAGGAATGTCCACCGTCCTGACAGTCCTCTGCGAAACAAGTCCAATCATGTGATCTGAGAGCGCAAACGCACTGCAACAGATGTCTCACAGTGTCCACAAGTCTGTCACAGATACTGTCAATGAACGCATCGTCATTGTTTGATTAAATTATGGAGGAATCTGAAGCATAAACAAACAGTTCCCCTGTGTGTAACATCAGGAGTATCAGCCCTTACCACTGATGTAAACTACGGACACAGTCAACCATAATTGCCAGTTCAATTGCAGATTCATAACTGGTCCTTTTGTGTTTGTGTCCTGAATTTGATGTGAAATAGTTCATTACTTTATTGATGGAAAAATATATTCATTCATGAACAGATTTCCGGGTTCAGGAGTCCGATGTGTAAACTCGTGGAGTGACATTAGAGTTCAAAAGTCTACTTTTTACTGGTTCCTCCTGCACTCAGACCAGTTTCTACGAAGGTTTAGAGTCACATGATTTACTGACTGTTTGTTTCTGCAATGATTTAGTGTTGTACAGTCTGGCCTGTGTCCAAGAGAAAATCCTGGATTACAAAACCAGCGCTGCAAAATGTAAATCAACGTTTATTCGTCTTTGAAAGCGATGGATTCTCCAGTTAAAGAATCAACTTGTCTAAATTCTCCATCTGCACATTGTCGTTGTTCAGAGATGTTTGGCGTGGCAGTTTCGGTTTATACTGTAACGTGTTCCAGTTCAGCTCCAGTGTTTTGATTCCAACCTGTCTCCTGACAGGAAGTTAGATCAACCAGTCAGCTTGAGATGTGGTCGTCTGCGACCTCCAGTTACCCAGAACACCTTTCATTTATAGATCCATGGACACGACAGAAGGGTGCTTTCCATTCAGATAACTCTACTTCCTCCAGTCCTTCCAGACTGGGAGCCATAAATCAATCCACCGTCATCATAACTTCAAAGTGTCTCACAGTTTGTTTGGTGCAACAACACTGTAATATTTTTATATTACTGCATGTTTGCATGTTGTATAAGATACCCACTGTGGAGACTACTACTGTACTATCATGTACGAATTGGAAAAGCTGCTGATTCATTTTCTGTTGGTTTTTCATCATCAGCCAAAACTTGCTTAACTGCTGCACATTCACAGTTATTATTAGTCCCTTAGTATCACGCCTGAGTCTTACACAAACAGATTATAGACTAGGCTGCAACTAATGATTAGTTTCATCTGTCAATTATTTTCTCAATTAACCGATTGGTTGTTTGGTCTAGAAAATGTTAGAAAAAAAACAGAAAATCAAAATATTATATATGTATATTATCAGCTGTACCATAGGCTTCATGTAGCGAACTTATTCTGCTGCCTCAAGTGTCACTTTATGTGCGGTCTATCATCAATATTGGGGTTTTATAGCGTTTTTCTATAAAGCTGTCACTAGAGGACAGTTCCCATGCAACAGTAGTAATTTGCCGTCTCTTTAACGCGACACCAGAGTGAGCGAGGATGTCTCATTTAATGAAAATAATGTCTCGCATTCTCATTAGAACGAGCTAAGACACAAAGAAGAGACGTAAGGGAGGGAAGTGACGAGCCACGTTAGCTGAGTGGAAAGCATCCAGAGAGGAGGCTGTGGAAGGGTCGAATAGTCACGTGACAATCAGGTGGTCAGATTGTCTTTTGCCTGATTGGTCAGTCGCCACAGGAGGAGGGAAATGATTCACTTCCTCGTCTTCACTGCTGTCCTGTTTCACCTCTGACTGACGGGGATTTATTTCATTGAGGCTGCGTTCAGAGAAGAGAAACATTCAAAACTGTTGCACAAACAGAATTGAGATTTCAGAGCTGAGTGTCTCAAACCAGCTGCGGAAAAAGTTTCTCAGGACACTTCTGTGTTATTTCTGAAGAGTTTGGTTGCTGTTGGTGTTTATATCTGAACTCTGAACGTCCCAAATAGATTCAGGAAGACTACGGAGGCTCTCAAACATGTTTGAGAGTTTCTGTGATGTTTCTTTTAAAGGTTTTCTCAGTAGACCTTAAGAACATCTAAAGAACGTTCCTGATAGTTGCTGAATGAATCTGGAGTTTAAACCACAAACTCCAACTGGATCATGAACTGACAAATGTGTCAGTTTGTTTCTTTGTCCAACTGTCGTTCGAATCGACTCATCACCGTCCAAATGTGTCTGTTGTGGATCATTGTGTGTGGTCGTCAGGGTTACTGGCAGTGTTTGGACTAGAAAGCTGCTGATGGAGGGACAAGGGAAGGAGGGGAGGTGGAGAAGACGAGTCAGAGGAAAAGGAAGTGATGGTCACGCATGGAGAGGAAGAATAAGAAGCTTTTCTTTCTCTGCTGATCAAAAACAACATCTTGTTTTAATTCATTTCTTGCTGCGGGTGGATGAGGAGGAAGAGGAGGAGACTGTAGGATTCCAGTTTTAGAACAGCATGTGACCGTCTTCCTCCTCCTCCTCCTCTTCATCCTCATTTTCACCTCTTCATCCCAGCTTCTTTTCTTTTCTCCTTCTATGTGTCTTTGGGCTCCAGTTTGCAGGACATGTCGAACAAGAGGTTCTGGTTGTCGATCACCTGTAGCTGACGCACGTACGCCTTCGTCTGGAGGTGGGATGGGGACGTCTCCGTATCCATGGCTACCGGGTGACAGAAAGGAAAACACAGAAAGGAAGGTAAACAGATAAAATCAGCATCTTTCCATCATTTATGAGTTAAAACACACAGAGATGCAGCAACACAACTTCACCACCAGATGGACACAAAGATCAACATAATGTGAAGATCTCAAACTGAAACAGTTCACTGTAACTGCAACTACAGATTATTTTCTGCACATTTTCCTTTAGTTTTTTAGTTTAATTTTTTATTCCTGTGTGATGCTAGACATCTGGAAATTACAATATATTGAAAAACATGCATCTTCTGGTAGCCAAAACCAAAAAATATTCCCATAGAAGAAGCTGGAATCAGAAAATTTGGACATTTTTTCTTGAAAAATGACTTAATGATTAATTGATTATCAAAATAAATGAACTTTCTATTGATCAATTAATCGTTGCAGCTCGATATTCATTCATATGTGTTTATCTCTAAGCATGTTTATTCCTTACATACAACTTAAACTGTGTGCACAGACAGTAAAGTTGAATGTAATCTCCTGCACAGATTTGTTCAGTCTGTTTGTTTGATCGGAACATGTTGAGAGAAGTCTGATGAGTGAAGTCAGGTGTCAAAGGTCACAGCAGCGTGTCGACACACGAACAGGTAAAAACATAACATCATGTTTTAATGTCAGCCCTGAGGCCTGTGCTGTACTGACAGCAGGGAGGAGTCCATTCATACACTGTGAGAGAGAGTATATTACCTAGCTGACTGCTCCTGTATCGTCTGATTATCCTCACCATCTCCGCCACTTTATGCTGCAGAAGAAGAAGAGACGACAACTGTGAGATGCATCAACAGTAGATCCTTTACTGCAGTAAAAGTACCAACACAGAAAAGTAAAAATACTCCATTACAAGTAAAAGAACATAAGTATTATGAGCTTGATGTAGTTAAAATATTGCAGTAAAGGTAGTGGTTTGGTCCCTCTGACTGATATATTATTATATATGACATCATTAGATTAATTAGTAGTTTCTAGTTTTGATCCACAATAACACAATGACAAAGTCACTCTGCTCATTTTAGGGAAAAGCTCATTGATGAGGACATAGTTGGACTATAAATTACATTTTATCTGCATATTTTATTCTTTATTGACATTTGGTGACTGCAGTTTGTCAGAGATCAGCTGTGCTTCTCTGGCCTCAGCTCTGAAGTCCAACCCCTCCCATCTGAGAGAGCTGGATCTGAGTGGAAACAAGCTGCAGGATTCAGGAGTGAAGCTGCTGTGTGCATGTTACTGTTGTAGCTGCTGGAGGTGGAGCTAGTTTACACTACTTTATATACAGTTAGCTAGTTTAGTCCACTGGTTCCCAACCTAGGGGTCGGGGCCCTCCAAAGGGTCAGCAGATAAATCTGAGGGGTCGTGAGATGATTAATGGGAGAGGAAAGAAGAAAAAACAAAGTTCTGATACACAAATCTGTTTTCAGTTTCTGGACTTTTTCTCTAATCTTTGATTTTTGCTGAAATATTGGATCATTTGAACATTTATTGAAATGAAAGCATGTGAGAAGTTTAGAGGGAAAAATCACTATTTGGTGGAGCTGTTAACAACTCATAGACATGTGAAATGTGACCCCGACTACACACTGCTTTTTGTAAGACGTCAAAAGACAAAAAGGTTGGAAACCACTGGTTTCATCTTTAACAATGTGTTGTATTTTAAAAGCTTGTTATATTATCCATTGTGTCAAATCTGCATCTGAAAAGTAACTAAAGCTGTCAAATAAATGTAGTGGAGTAGAAAGTACAATAATGTTCCTTCTAATAAAAACATGAAGCTTCATTCTTTACCTTCATACAAACTAATATGGCAGCAACAAATATCAGATATCATCTCGAGACCAAAAGTGTATCGTCTATGAGAAATTATATTAAACATCAAAACTCTGCAGAGACGCTGGAGTCGGTTTGAATTTACTCACCATCTTCTCAAAGTTGACGAGCTCGCCGTGAAACGTCTTGCAGCTCTCATGAAGGAACGTCAGATCTGACAAGAAACAATCAGCAACCAGTTTATCACCATTAATATCATTTAAATCACTTTAAGTCAGTTTGTCTTCTAATCTGGTGACGTAACGGTTTTGTTGTCACTCTGGACAATAAATGAACATACAAATATTGATTTGACGCTCTACAAATAAAATTACTTCACTTCAACTACAAACTGGACCTTTAATTAGAAACCGATATATTCAATAAACTAATCAAGTTTACATTAATATTAATATTCTTTACTCTATGGTGTAAAGTCTATTAAAATACTTAAAGTTAAAGTCCTAAACTCAACATTTAAAATATAAATAAATAAATATTAATATAAATAATAAAAGTATTGAAATAATATGTTCAGCAAATTGGCTCCTTTCAGAATGTGATATTATCGGCTCATTATGTAAGCTGGTCAAGACGGATCATTTTAATTACTTTATACTGTTCAATTTTAATATTTTATAAACTGATTATATATTTTTAAAATTAAATTACCCATAAATTATCTGGAAGTTACTCTGGAAATTAGTATTATATAACAGTTATAGTTATTAGTAACTTTTCAGATTTTAAAACAGATTTCCAGGAAATTAGTATAAAATCAATGGACCAGTGAAATAAAGCATTAACAATAAAATAAAAAAACAATAATTATTTCTGAAAGTACAAACTTGCAGTGAAAAAATTAACCTTTCAATCAAAGAAAAAGTCTTTACTGTCTTTACTCTTTGCATGTTTGTAATATTATCAGTGATGTTTTAGTTCATCGTCCATCAAATCCCATATAATTATATCAGTATATTATATTTATATTTATATATATATTATCATATTAGTGCGTCTGTTTTGACCACAGGAACGCATTTTATACATAACAGCTTTAATCTCTTCGTTCTTTCTTTCTCCTTTTAACCACTCTATTCACTTCCATCCATCTTTCTCTGGTGGTGTTGCCATGGATACAGAGAGCTTAAGGCTCCACACACACACACACACACACACACACACACACACAGGCGTACAGTGTGTACAGTAATCTCATTTAAAAGTCCTTTGAAACTGAACGATGAAAAGAAACACAGAGCAGAGAAGCAAAAGAAAAGCAGCGATGAGGAGGAGAGTCTTTGAAGTGCTTTGATTAGCCAGAAGTGCTAATTAGCGAGGTGGCGCTAACGTGCTAACGCAGCTGGAGAGAAACAAGAGTCTCTCAGAGGGCCGATAAATGATCCACTAATGAACTTTCATCGAATCACAAACTGAAAAGACGTCTTTATTTGGAAAGTTTCAGCCGTCACTCTGCTGCTGGGCTGCAGACAGAAACCGGTCACATTCAGCACCAGCAGAGCTTCTGATAATTAAAACAATCATTAATTCAATTAAATGTTGTCCCGTTTAGTTCCTGTTAAAGCAGCAGATTGTCTCTGAAACAGATAAAACGCTGGTTTTTGACGGCGCTGATAAACTGTGGGTGACACATGAAGGTTATAAATAAATTTACGAAAAAATAAATGAATAAATTACTGGAATGATTAAAAATTAATACATGAAACAGAAATAATAAATAATTAATAAAGCACTCCAGTACACCAGCACCCGCTACGACCACAATAATAAATAAATTAAGTAGAATTATCACCTTTCTCAACAGAAACTGAAAATGCAAAAGCTTCATAAAGGTAGTAATGATGTCAGAGCTTGTTGTGTTGGACGCATTAAGAAATGTACCTTTGAGCAGCAGAGGTGTGAAGGGGATCAGCGGAGGTCTCAGGCTGGTGATCAGGTCTCTGTAGGACTTGTGGTTCCTGGACGGGTCCTGTAACGCAGATATGATCGATTAAAAACATGACGCTGGTGTCACAGAAAGGCCCGCCGGGGGGCCGATACGACGACGGGAGGAAACTGAAACTGATTTTCGATAACAGAGAAGATCAGGTTGTAGAGCGGAAGTGTTCAGTGAAGTCTTAGAGGTCCATCACAGGTCCGGTTCAGCTGCATTACATTACATTTCAGTACAAAAACACCTGAAATCCAGAACTTCTATTAGTAGGCGACGTGTTGTGTGACATTTTTGAGATCACAGTTGTTCTTCTTTGTGGTTTGTGGTTCTTCTTCATGATAGTTTTGTTCCAAACAGGCGATTCATGTTCCAACGCTTCATTAAAGATGCTGTTCCACTGGTCTCCTACTTCCTGCTTCATGAAGGATGTGTATTTCTCAGCCCAGTCATCCTTAAATGTACAGTCCCCCCCCCCCCCCCCCCCCCCTTCAAACCAGAGCTCTGAAACACTGGAAACTCACCGCGATGCTCTCAAACTGCTGAAACTGCTTCCTGAACTTCCCGGGGAGACCCTGATCACACAGAAACACACACAGAGCACATCATTAAAACACCAAACACCTTAACAGCTGGAAAACTGCACATTTCTCCCAATAATGACCAAATATTCAGGACATTTTCTGTGGATATACCAGCTCCACTTTTAAATCACAATATATGATTACACACACAACAATTTTACCAAACTACATTTCCTACATGTAACATCTCCTGGAGGACGGACAGGAGTTCAAATAACTGTGAGACGTGTCTGTTTGCTTCTAATTTATTTACTAAAGTGTGTTTGCTTTGAGATGTTTTGTCACAGAATGAATGGTTTTGTTAGTGGGTCTGTTTGTACCCGCCTGTATAACTGATGCATCCTAAACGGCTGGGAGAACTTTTATTTTTAATTATTAAAATTGACATTTAAGTACACAATAAAGACAACAAACAACAGAATGTTTCCCTCTCTACAAGAGTAAAAGACAACATTCATGTGTGAAGTCTGGACCAATCACAAGAGGCCGTTTTAGCCCGTGCATGCGTGTGTTTTTATTTGGTCCAGTGCTTTATGTTGGTTGTAGTGACACATCAGTTTCCAGCTGTGTTGAACGCGTCTCTCAGCGGTTTAGATTACAGATGCAGTCGCACAGCTGCAGATGCATTTCCTGTTGAGACTAGAGCGATCCTGGAAAACAACGAAGGCGAGACGGGAAGTAGAGCTGAAAATCACCGCCTGACTCGATTGTCTCTTTATTGGCTTGAGAGCACAGTTCTGTTTCTGTTGAGACGAGCTTATGAACTGACAAACGCAGTGCGCCACTCTCTCTCTCTCTCTCTCTCTCTCTCATTAAAAGTCAATCTAGCTCACCCAGCAGTGTCTCTCTCCCTGCAAACAGCTTCAACAAATAATGATCCAGATCAGCCAGAGCATGCAAACAAGATGCTATTTCCTTAAATGAACTGATGTGTTGGTCAGAATAGTCCACAGCAAAACATATAAATGATAGAAAGTATCATCACTATGTTTAATTTACCCATAATGTGCTATCCTGGCATTAAAGTGTCATAATCAACCAGACGTGCTCGTCCACGGCACGATCATCAGTCATTTCTGTTTTAGCCAGACTACCAGTTGGAAGGCAAACAGTATTAACTTCTGTAATTAAAAGGCTAAAGCTGAAAGTGAAGTCCTGGCGCTGTGCCTGCTCTTATTTCATCTGTTTCTTTTGTGATGATTGATGCTGATGTTGCTGCAGCTCTCCCATCCAGGACAAATTTTCTACGGAGAACAATGAAAGTAACCTTGAACACTGAGAAACACAGCGTCACCGTGTCTTTTCATTGGGGTTTTATGATGATAATAATCATAGAATAATAAAACTATATTTAAATAGCACATGTGCTTCACAAAAAAAGAGGAGCGGACCACTTTTAGCACTGACGTTGCTTCTGTTACTGTCAGCCATATTTCTGCTTTTGTAATAATATGCAGAATTCTTTAAATGTTGAAAATGAAAAGTTCAGGTGACACATCCGCATTAAAATTCAGTTTTTAACGACATTCATGTGTCATATTTATTGTCTTTGCAGCGCTGTTATCACTCCACCACTTTAACTCTATTAAAACTGTGAAATGTAGTCTGTTTAATGGAAGCCAGTGCAGACGTGTGCTTCATTATGATGCATTAGCAGCTCAACAGGTTTCTGCAAGTAGATTTTAATAATGAACTGAAATGAATGTCAGTAATGTAAGTAGAGGATTTACTGGACTGATTATGTAAAACCACTGGAATGCTCTTTTAAATCATTTAAATTAACAGTAAATAAAATAATAATTGTAGATGAGGTTAAAATGTAAAGTTTCTAGATGAAGGAAATTTTGAAAGATGAGTTTTCAGTTTCGTTTAAAAGTCGATGAGTCGTCTTAAAATATATTGTTTTATAATTCTTTGAGAAATTAAAATCTGTAATTCTGTGTTTAAATGAAGCTCTGTCATTACATTATTCAGATATTAAACTAAACATCAAACAGGAAGGAGCGTAATATGAAGCTGTTTCATAAACAGCAACACATCATCAGCATATAGAAACATTTTTTAAATCGGTACTTTAAACCACAATCTGTTTCACCTCCTCTGGTGATCTTATTTATATTTTTATTTATATACCAAATTTATTTTATTCTATAAACATTTTACTGTTTAATTATAATCTATTCTGTGTAGTATTTTATCATTTTATCTTGTTTTTCTTTCATTATCTCATCTTTTATTGTTGTCTTAGTCAATTAACTCTTTTGCTTTTTACTTATTTTTGGTGTTTATTAGTCTAGACTTTGAATTGCATTTGACTGTGAAAGCTGTTGTATAAATAAAGTTTGATTGATTGTTTTCTGAGCAAACTGACGTTTCATGAAGCCAGTTTGATTATACATCATGACCTCCTCTCCTGAAGTGTGACAGGAGGTGAAGCAGAGCTGCGTCAGGTGAGTGTTTTACCTCCCAGGTGAGTCGTAGTCTGCTGACAGCCGGATTGTCGAGACCCAGAACCACAGCGAGGAACGACAGCAGGTCCTGCTGCTGCTTACAGCTGAAACACACAACACAACATTACAGTCATCGATCATTTGATTTGTCAACTTTTAGTTCTTTGACATCTAATATTTTCACCTGACTGCCAGGAAACTTAAATGAGAAGTCAATTAATTGATTAGTCAATCATCAGCAGTCATATTTCAAGAGTAAATACCAAACATTAGCTCAGTCCAGCTTCTTAACTTTAATGTGACAGTAAACTGAATATCACTTTAGTCTTTAGGAAATAATGATCAATAATGTTTACTATTCTTGACCAGTGACAAATCTGCAGATGAATCAATGATGAAAATAACCATTAATTACAACCTAAGTGTCATTTTTTATTTGACAGGTGAGAGAAAGAAACACTCAGTGATAAAAGAAATTTATAACAAAGTTGATCTAGACTAAACTAGAAGCTAACTCGAAGGTGATTCAATTTTTTGGAGACAAAATAAAACAAAATAAACGCTAATAACATGAAACCCTTCTGGTCCAGATGTTCTCTCTGAAACCAGATACTCTACGTGGACTCACAGCGCTGCGATCTTGATGAACTTGCGCAGCAGCTGGACCCTCTTCGGCAGCGACTGACACTGCAGGATCTCCGTGGCGACCCAGTGTTGCACCTCGCTGCAGCGCTGCAGTACCAGCTCCAGGTTGAGGGGGCGCCAGCGAGACTGCTCTCCGTGAAACACGTAGCACACGAACTCCACCTGCAGGAGACACCAACGAAGAAGAGGACAACGCACCCCAATTATTTCAAGACATAGTTTGTCTACTTTCATCGCACCATGATTTGTTTTTTTTTTAATTCTATGCTTAGTTTTAGATCTATCAAGACCCTGACTTTGACAAACTTGTGTCACTGACCTCGTGCACGCAGCTGAAGAGCTCCCAGTCGAACACCACCAGCTGATTGGCGACCTCCTCCGCTGACATGTCGTGTAGTTTGCTGTCACCTGGAGTCCAGTGGATCTCCTCAGGAAGAGGAAGCTGAGGGTGCAGGAAATGACATCACACACAGTTTGTTTTTACTAAAAGTGTGAAACGCCTGAAACATGTGAACACAAATAACAAACCGTCACACGAATAAGATCCAAACTGCACTTCCTGCAGATATAATAAACCCTCCAGGCCTCCGGGGGGACGCGTTACAAACGTTTCCCCAGAGTCTTTTAGCAACACTTCAGTTAGATTTGTCCTACTTTTACTTTTGGTGGAATTATTTGGGAACTTTTTGGAGTTTCATTTCTTTAATTTTTTTCAAGTTTCAGCTCATTGTTTATCTGTCCGGCTGCAACTTTTACTGTTCTGGTTCACTCTCAGCGGCTCTCATAGCGTCGTTTTCAGAGAGAAAGCTGTAAAAAGCCGCTGTACACTACCTGCTCAGCAGCAAACAGACACAGTTAGCTGTAGACTAGCTGGTAGCATTTAGCAGATAAAGAGCCAGATATTTCCCTCAGGAGTTGGTAGAAAGCAGAAACAGAAGCTAAAAGAGAGAGAAGCTTGGACTGAAACACGACTCAGCTACTTTATAACCTGATATTTCATTTACTTGGTTAAATAATAATAATAATAATAATAATAATAATAATAATAATCTTTATTTATATAGCACCTTTTAAAAACAAAGTTTACAAAGTGCTTTGACAGCAACAGCAGAAAAGCAAAACTAAGACATAAAACAAAAAACAATCAAAAGGTCAATCAAGAAATTATAAAAGTTTTAAAATACAGATGGCAGTCAAAAGGTTTAAAACACAGATGATTAAAAGATGATTAAAAGACAACATCACATAAAAGCCAGTCTGTAGAAATGCGTTTTAAGAAGTGATTTAAAAGAAATAAAGGATAAATTAAAAAAAGAAAGAAGCTAATAATATGACAGAAGTTGTTTTTATACACAATTCTGGTGAAAACAGGTGGAAAAACCAAACTAACTAACTAACCAGACTGAAACTACAAAGGACCAAGACTAGAACCCTGAGGAACCCCACGAATAATTATTGATATTATCGATGTGACAGTAATGTTGGTTTGTAACTGCTGGATGTGGAAAAGAGCAGCTGTCTGGCGTCTGCTGTACACAGAACTACTCTCTGGAGGCCTGAAACTCTGATCACTGTTATTCGTCTTTGGATCCGTTTCTAAACAAACTAACATGACCAAACTCTTCACGATGAAGGATCATGTGACCCGGAGCAGCGGTGACGTGTTTTTAAATCAGGCTTTGGATACACACACGATACTAGTTAGTAGATCAGTTCATTGTTGGTTCGTTGACATGAAGAAAAAATATAGAAAATAACCAAACGTAACCTTGAACCTCAACCAATGAATCAGTCAGTTTCTCACCAGTGATTCCAGCTCAGAGGGCTCACAGGCGAACAGGTGAGTGTTGACTCCCAGCGTGGTGAAAACAGCCTCGTCACTGGGACGAAACACGGCCTTCTCTGAACACACATCCAATAAAAACAGTTAAAGACATGCTCACTGGCGTCTGTATTTATTTAAAGTGTTGGTGAGTCTGATATAACTGCTTCTACTGACCTCCGGCTGATGTGACTGCCACCAGTATGAGGTTTCCAGGTAGAACCGGTTGGTCTTCACTGTACTGGAGTTTCTCTCTGACCAGAGCCAGAATCTCCCCGACCCGACAGGACAGACGACTCCTGATGGTGACGTAGGAATGGTCCGGAGTGTAGACCCTGCAAAAGACTGGAAACAAGAGACAGACAGAGAGACAGATGTTTATGTGTGGGATAAACAAACAGATTCAGTGAAGCAGTGAAATTTCAGCTCCATCTGGTGACCATTTTGGTAAATCCTCCTGTTCTCTGTCTTCGTCTCTGTGGGCCCGGTACTGAGATACTGTATTTAGCCTAGCTTAGCACAAAGACTGGAATCAAGGGGAAAGTGTTAGCCTATTAAATGAGAACTAGTCCACCTTCCAGCAACTCAAAGTCCGTCAGATTTAAATGTTGTATCTTGTTAGCAAACAAGCTAGTCGTCAGTCCATCAGCCAGGTTTAGATGTCCACAGTTAGAGGTCAGGAGATAGAACCTAACTCTAAAGCTACCTCAAGGGAAAACTTCCCATTATTCCAACTTGGAAGTGTTCACACATTATTACAAGATGGTTAGCCAAATGCTAACCTTGTAGCCACTCCATTTAATAAGCTAAAACTAGCAACTTTTCACCAAGTGGGAGACATCATAGCTATCAGATATTCCTGCTATGAGACACTAAGAAGATTATGTGAGCAGCTAATGAGACTTTGGAGAGGCTGCATTCACGACACCCAGCAGTTGTTGGTCACAAACAGTTCCAACAACAACAAAAACAAAAGATTAAATAAAAAAGGACCGCCGTAAAGGGCTGCTGAAACAACACTTATATTTCTACTGCTGTTCAAAAGCCAAGAGAATAAAAATCAACCTTCAAGCAATTCCAAGTCTGACGGACAGTTTCCCTGCTTCCTGTCTTTGTGCTAAGCTAGGCTAAGCACATACTGCTATCACACCAGTTAGCAACCAGTTAGCAACCATAACTGCTAGCCTGTGTAGCTTCTGCCTACATCAATGCTGTATTAGGTGTTTATGACGAGGTTTGTGATAAATAGCTGATAAATGGTGACTACTGATACACACTGTACAACAAACTACATTATTCTGATAACACGTGTGTGTGTGTGTGTGTGTGTGTGTGTGTGTGTGTGTGTGTGTGTGTGTGTGTCCTGGGTGTGTGTGTGTGTGTGTGTGTGTGTGTGGGTGTGTCCTGGGTGTGTCAGTCAGTGTGTGATTTGTTTATTCAGACCGCAGACTGCAGGTGTGTTTGCCTTTCAACGGTGTTTGTATTTACAGATAATACAGTATAGTAGCTTTTATATTTCTGCCCATGCATGCTTGTAGGTGTGTACAGGTGTGTGTGTGTGTGTGTGTGTGTGTGTGTGTGTGTGTGTGTGTCGTACTCTCGTCGGAGCCTCTGAAAGCCTCTCTGGGCTGCAGGCAGGCGTCGATGCGTCTGAAGTGTCTGAACAGAGGACGAACCTGCTTCTTCCTGCTCTCCTTCTCCTCATCAGAGCTGCACACACACACACACACACACACACACACACACACACACACACACACACACAGAATGAAGACAGATTAAACAGTTGTTTTAGTCTAAATGATAAAATCGAACCTCTTTCACAGCTGTGTTAAAGCAGCAGTCAGGCTGTAATCATTCCTCCTGATCATACTGGATATTAAAAGATTATTTATTGGTAGAACAACAACAACAACTTCTACTACTGATAATAATAATAACAAAAAGAATGAAATATATAATAATTACAAGATAGATATAAAATAAATACATGGTAAAAATATATATTAATATTTCTTATGATAAACATGCGATAACTATGATACATAGATGATAAATATGTAATAAATATACAGTAAATATGTGGAAAATGTATATTACATACTTTAGAGATGTGTGATAAATAAATGGCAAATATATAATAAAGTTAAATAAATGATTATAAACTAAAGATATGATAAATAGACTCCATTAGGGACAGCTTGCTGGTGCTGGTTTAGACCCAGTGAGGTTCTGGAAACCTTCCTCTGATACTTTGCTCCATATTGACTCGATGACATCACGTCGCTGCTCTACCGGACTGAGACCTGCTGACGTTTGAGTGCAGCGAACTCATCGTCACGTTCAGGAAACCAGTCTGAGATGATCTGAGCTTTGTGACGTGGAGCCTCTTCCTCATCAGAAGATGTGTCCACTGTGGTCATAAAGGGACGGACGTGGTCAGCAGCGACACTCTGGTGGGCTGCAGTGTTTAAACCAGGCTCAGCTGCTTCACCAGTAAAACGTCCCCCACACCACTAAACCAGCAGCAGCAGCCTGGACGTTGACACGAGGCAGGACGGATCCAGGTTTTCGTTCTGACCCGACAATCTGAACGTGGCAGCAGAAATCGAGTCTCGTCAGAGCAGAAAAACCTTTTTCCAGCCTTCTGTTGTCTGATTTTGGTGACTCTGTGTGAGCTGCGGCCTCAGTTTCCTGTTCTTAGCGGACAGAAGTGGCGCCCGGTGACGTTCAGAGATGCTTTTCTGCATTATTTGAGTTACTGCTGCCTTTCTATCAGCTGGAAGCAGTCTGACCTCTGACCTCAACCATCGACGAGACATCTTCACTGGATGTTTCCTCTGTTTTTTTGGACCTTCCTCTGTAAACTCTAGAGATGGTTATGAGTGAAAATCCCATCAGATCAGCAGCTTCTGAAATACTCAGACCACCAACAACCATGAAACGTTTACAATCACCTTTCTTCCTCCTTCTGACGCTCAGTTTGGACTTCAGCAGGTCGTCTTGATCATGTCTACATGTCTAAATGCAGCGAGCTGCTGCCACGTGATTGCCTGATTAGACAGGTGCACCTAATAATAATAATAGGTGAATATGTGCTGAATATACTATTAATAATTTATATGTAAGATATGAAAAATAGAGTAACGTTACCAATAATTAATGAAAAAAAGTGGGGTTTTTTTGTCTTTTAAGAATGTTTTCCTTCTTTCCAGGCATTCATCATCATCACATCGTCATCATCATTACATCACCTTAGAAAAACATGTCCGCTGGTCTGAAGTGTGTGTGATGAGGTCATACTGATATCGTGATTGATTATAAGTGTTTCCTGGTTTTTAAAGCTGCATCACAGCAAAGTGTCGTTTTCTGAACTTAGCAGATCGTTCTATTATTTGCATTTACCCACTTAGTCATCATTATATCCACATTATTAAGCCCTAGATGTGTGTAAAGAGTGTGTGTGTGTGTGTGTGTGTGTGTGTGTGTGTGTGTGTGTGTGTGTGTGTCTTACGGGCAGTGTAAGATCTCGGTCCATCTCTGCAGTTTGAGGACGTCCTCCACCAGCTCTGGATACCGACTCAACTCCTGAACCGCACACAGGTAGAGCTCCTACAGACCATAATAAACACACACACGGTTACTTCTAACAAAGAAGAGAGCAGAGGAGTGTGTGTGTGTGTGTGTGTGTGTGTGTGTGTGTGTGTGTGGAAAAAGGTCGGAAAGTTCCCAAAGGTAGTGTGAGTCAGCCCTGTTGCCGTGACAACCAGATGTCAACATCAACAGTTCCCATCCTGTGTGTGTGACTGTTTCACTTTCTGTCTCGTTGCTGTTTTTATATTGTTTTGATCATTTAGCCAATAATATGATAATAACCACCATCATGGGCATCTGTTGAGTATACACTGTAAAATATATTTCATATCATATAAAGGCCGATGAAACATTAAGGGCTCCACTGATTGATTGATTGATTGATCATCTCTAATGACGCAACTGATATTTACTGTACGTTTATACGACTTTTTAAAATGACAATAGGTGACATTTTAGTTAATTAATTAATCAGATTTATCCTTAAGAACTGCAAACTGTTCTTAAAGAACCCTTCTGTCTCCTCTGTCATCACTTTAAACGTCATTAACGTGGATTTATGATAAAACTCAGGAGCCAGCTCGGCTCTCTGACCTCTGACCTCTGACCTCAGCCCCTCCGTTACAGTCGAATGAGGGAGAGAAGCTCGTTAAAGAGTTCTTAAAGGAAACAATCTAACATGTAGTTTGACACTGAAAACTTCACTCTGTCTGTCAGTAAGAGAACTGCCAAGAATCTGATCCATTAAAATGTTTTTGAAAATTAACTTTAATATAAAACTTGTGGAGATTTTGATTGTAAATCATCCGACACACAGGAAACACTTCAGCACTGTTCACTTCTGATACAAACAAATATAAATGTATTCTGACAAAACACACAAAAAGAATCTTTTTTAAAAAATACCCATATTCTCATGTTAAAGCAAATACTGGACTGAAAACCTCACAATCTATAAATCTCATTAGTATTGTTAACTTTTAATGGGCTTCCATATAAAAACATCGAAGAGGAAAATCATTCTTTGAACGTTGCTTCTTAAGTTTAAAATCTTATTGATCCTTATTAGCTGCACTATTTCCAACAGTGTCAAGTCTGATCATCATTTTAACAGTTTAAATCTTTTTTTTTTTTACCATTATTGGATCCCATATTTAAAACTGTGAATGTTTTTGGAAACTTTTTGAATCTCATGTTAGCTGCATTTTACTTCCAACATCTCCAAAGCCTTTTCAAGTTTAAAATCTTTTTGACCCTTACTGTATTCCATATTTACATTTTTTTTTTTTATAAATTTAAAATGTTTTTGGCATCTTTTGAATCCCAATTTAGCCGCATTTCACTTCCAAATTAATGGAAATTACTTGTGGAAGTCAATTGTCAAAATATTCTCATCACTGCTGCAAAACAACACTATGAAGCAACAAAAGTACAAAAACTGTAAAGAAGCGACAGAAACACAAGCAGGAGGATGTGTGTGTGTGTGTGTGTGTGTGTGTGTGTGTTATGTATTGTGTTACCTTTGGGAAGCTGTTGCTGCGCTCGCCCTCCTCCTGCAGCAGCTCTCTGTAGGTGTCCAGGTATCGAAACGCCACGTTCAGCACCGCCTGCTTCCTCTCCGCTCGGTCCATCCCTCCCTCCGTCTCTCCATCCCTCTCTCCTCCTCCTCCTCCTCCCCCTCCTCCTCCTACTCCTCCTCCTCCTCCCTCTCTTCTCTCACCCTCTGCCTCCCTCTCCCTCCCTCTTTCCTCTCCATCCTTCCCCTCCATCTCCAGAGTGAATCTGGGAAAATTCGAGTTAAGGAAGAAACTTGAAACACGTTAGCGGATGAAAGACAGAAGACGAGAACGAGAGCGAGACATCTGAGCGTCTACTGATTATAAACACCTCCTGACTTTTCCTCCAGGACAAAAACCATAAAGAGCGAAAACAACAAAATGTCAACAATTTCAGTTTGAAACCAAACCAGACTGAAAATCTGTGTTTGTGTTTAAGTGGATGTCAGTGAAGACTTTAACAAGAGCAGTCTCAGTGCTGCGGTGAGAAATCCTGAAGTTAAATATAGCTGTAAAAAACAGCTTTTTCAATGATTTTACTTTAAAATATTGGAACATTTGAACATTTATTGAAATGAAAGCATGTGAGAATGTGATGTAGTTAAAGTATTGCAGTAAAAGTAGTGGTTTGGTCCCTCTGACTGATATATTATTATATATGACATCATTAGATTATTAATAGTTTCTAGTTTTGATCCACAATAACACAATGACAAAGTCACTCTGCTCATTTTAGGGAAAAGCTCATTAATGAGGACATAGTTGGACTATAAATTACATTTTATCTGCATATTTTATTCTTTATTGACATTTGGTGACTGCAGTTTGTCAGAGATCAGCTGTGCTTCTCTGGCCTCAGCTCTGAAGTCTAACCCCTCCCATCTGAGAGAGCTGGATCTGAGTGGAAACAAGCTGCAGGATTCAGGAGTGAAGCTGCTGTGTGCATGTTACTGTTGTAGCTGCTGGAGGTGGAGTTAGCTTACACTACTTTATATACAGTTAGCTAGTTTAGTCCACTGGTTCCCAACCTAGGGGTCGGGGCCCTCCAAAGGGTCAGCAGATAAATCTGAGGGGTCGTGAGATGATTAATGGGAGAGGAAAGAAGAAAAAACAAAGTTCTGATACACAAATCTGTTTTCAGTTTCTGGACTTTTTCTCTAATCTTTGATTTTTGCTGAAATATTGGATCATTTGAACATTTATTGAAATGAAAGCATGTGAGAAGTTTAGAGGGAAAAATCACTATTTGGTGGAGCTGTTAACAACTCATAGACATGTGAAATGTGACCCCGACTACACACTGCTTTTTGTAAGACGTCAAAAGACAAAAAGGTTGGAAACCACTGGTTTCATCTTTAACAATGTGTTGTATTTTAAAAGCTTGTTATATTATCCATTGTGTCAAATCTGCATCTGAAAAGTAACTAAAGCTGTCAAATAAATATAGTGGAGTAGAAAGTACAATAGAAGAAGCTCTAAACTGGAAGCAGTTTGTCACTAAAGCAGGCAGCAGTGTTGTAATTCTGTATCTTCAGTGAACAGAACAGACCAATCAGAAGGCGTTTACAGGGAAATATGTGAAAATATTTGACGGGTTTCCAAGTTTTTTTCTGATCATGTGATACACTGACAGATAAGTTACCACTAGCTGAGCTGATAGTCAGTTTAAAAAGTTAAATAAACAGTGAATATCAGTGATTTAGATGTAAGATACAGTATATTACTGAGGTTCATATCAAGTAGGTCCATCAGCAGTTATTCTACAACCAAACTATGAAACTTTACTTAAACTTTTTAATCGTTGTGAAAGTATCATTGTATTATGAGTGTGGAGGATTTTCCATCACGTGGGCCTACAGTAATGTGAGCAGGTGTCTGATATGATGCTCATTTTCAGTGGAGACATTCCAGTGGTAGATTAAACAGATCCTTCCTCCTCCAGTTTCCACACTTGTTAAAGCGACGTGCACAGAAACAGTCTGGGTTCAGTGCCTGATGGTTCACAGTCCAGCAGACGCTCTGCTTCCATACAGATCATGACTGAACGCACTTAGTTCATTTCCATCACTGCCTAAAAAGGCAAAAACCGTCCAGAGCTTCAGTCGGCGCCGGTTGTCAGATTCAGTCGGGTTTTAGTTTCTGCAGCATCGAATCCGACCGAAGACTTCAGGAAGCTGCAGAGTCACTGCAGCGACCGACGGACTGACTGCAGCTTCAGCCTGCGACTACAGAGAGAGAGAGAGAGAGAGACACCCCGCCATGATGACCCACATTCACTGCACACACACACACACACACACTCACACACTCTCTCTCTCTCTCTGTCTCATTTCATGGACGCAGTACCGGCGGCGGCCTGACGGTGCTGCAGTGGAGCTCTGATGTTCAGAGGTGATCCTGCATGTTCTGATAAACTTTCAGTCTTACAGTTACAGACTAATCAATCAGTCCATTGATCAATCAGTCGACTATTTTGACAATCAAATAGTGGTTTTGATCTCTTGTTTTTGCTGGTTGCAGCTCCTCAAATGTGAGAATTGAAGCGTTTCCGTCACATGTGCAGCTCTGATGACTGATCGATTAGTTGCAACTATTTTGATAAAAAATTAATCATTTTGAATCTTTTTTTTTTTAAGAGAAAAAGTCCAAATTCTCTGATTTCAGCTTCTTCAATATGAATATTTCCTGCTTTCTTTAAACAACTGATCAATTAATTGAGAAAATGGTTAACAGATGAATTAATAATGTTTTTGAGACTACAGTTCCCATGAGCCTCTGGGAAATACAAGTGGCATTTACATGTCGCTGTGGAGTCACTGAGGTAGCTGTGAGCTGCTGCTCAATAATTGTTTTCATTATCGATTAATCTGTCGATTTGTGGTGTAACCATGGAAACAGACATTCATCAGCGGATGGTGAAGATCCTGATGCTTCATGTTTCAGTTCTGGACACACTGAAGGTTTCACACAATGCTTCCTGTTTCTGTTCATTTATGTCTGTCGGCATATTCAGTCGTTCCCTCTGAGAGCAGCAGCTGAGAGATGAAGATGTCTCCTCCTCTTCTTCTTCTTCTTCTTCTTCTTCTTCTTCTTCTTCTTCTTCTTCTTCTTCTTCTTCTTCTTCTTCTTCTTCTTCTTCTTCTTCTTCTTCTTCTTCTTCTTCTTCTTCTTCTTCTTCTTCTTCTTCTTCTTCTTCTTCTTCCGCCCACATCGCTCTCTGCTCCACTTCCTCTCCTCTCCCTGCAGCTCTCTGTGTGGGTGAGTATTAAACTGGACGCTATCACAGAAAAAAAAACAAACCGACACGTTTGCATTTTTAACGACGCAGCATCGGAGTCATTTATCAGACTCACACATGTCTGAACTGTCGTTTATTTGTTTTGTGTTCAGATGCTCTAATTATATTTACTGCAGTTTAATATGTTATTTAATTTGAATAATAATAATGTCAACTTACATTTTGAACTAGAGTTGCAACGAGTGCTCCTTTAATTGATTATTTGATCAACAGAAAACTATTTTGACAACTGATTGATCATTTTAAGTCATTTTTTTTAAGAGACAAATAGTCCAGATTCTCTGATTTCAGCGTCTTCCTCGGCGCTGTTCTTGGGGGGCTGTGGACCTAGCGGACACTGTGCATGTAGCGGACGACCATATAAGGAAATCCATCACAAACTGACATCAGCGAGAGCCAAAAGTAGAAAAAAAACATTGGAAACATTGGAAACATTTTCAAACACTGATCTGCTGTCAGGTGTTTTCATTATTTTAACTTCACAGTATGCAGTGTAGATTTAGAGAAGACTGAACCGGTTTGCCAGCAGCTACTTCTCAGAAGAAAAGAAAAACAATCTTATTTTCAGTTATAATTTATCCTGCTTCTGATGAAATGCTTCTAAACATGTGACCAACGTGGATCTCAGCTCACATGTGCATATGTGGGCGTCCATTTTGCGGTCGCATGCAGGCACATGGCGCAGCGCTGAGAGCACATTCTGTGGAGGTAATTATGCATGTGAAGGTGTGTGAATGTGAAGGATACTGCTGCAGCAGGACCTGCTGGAACCTGTCGGCCGTCAGGAAGATGGGATGTGTCAACATGAAGTCATCCAGCAGGGTTTCTACACAGAGACACAGACAGACGGAGAGATTAGCTGTACAGACGACCTTCAAACACGCCGTCCGTTCTCAAACAACAACAACAACAACAACAACAACAACAACACAGGAAGACACGCTGTTTATTTGCTTTTTAATTTGCTCCCAGCAGTTTGTGAAAATGATCCGACTGCAACTTTAGAAAAAAAGAGGAAAGAAAACAAACAAACAAGAAGAAAGTGGTTAATAAATGTGGATGGATTCATAATAAATCTGCATTATGGCACAACATTAATATTTCAGTTTCACTTTGTTCACTTCATGAGCCTCAGATATGATCTCTGATGAGCGGCCGCCATCTTTCTCCAATGTTTTTTTCCCATTTCGTGCACTTTAATCTGAATCCTCGCTGAGCCGATGATCAGCTCTACATTTCTTTGCTGTAACCAAAAGAATATTTAATATTAACATAAACTCCAAGAACTGCTGTTTTAGGATTCAACTGCAGAGTTTTATGAAAATAAAAACTTTGGGATCCGACTCAGGCTGCAGATAACGGTTCTTCTCATTATCAATTTTCATTTCTGACGTTTTCATTCAACATTCAAATGTCTTGTTTTGTCAACAACACAAAACACAAAGACAATAGTTTTATTACTATGATATAAAACAGTAAAAAGCAGCAAATCAAAGTTCAGACATGAATTCTCTCAGTACAGTGGACGCTAATGTGTTAGCATTATAGACTTAAACAACATTATAAAGACACAGTGACCTCTGTCCTTTGACCTCTGATCTCTTTCTCACAAACTCGGCTGTGTTTAAAGATGAACTGCTGAAGACGAGCACAATCAAATCTATGGAAATCAACACTCAGATGCTGTTCCACATATTTGAATATGTGGCTGCGAGCGATTTAAACTCTAAACATACTCAGATCTGCCGCTTCGTCTCCATTTGATCTAAGAAATGAAGATCTTCTTTAAACCTGATGAGAAGACGGATGTCAGTTTCCTCTCTGAGTGTCCAGCACAGAAACATGATGTTAGCCTAGCTTAGCATCTCAAATATGAGAGGTTGGTGCTTTTTAGGTCTAAATTAAATATTAAATGGTTGGTCAGATAAAATATTTGAAGATAAAAGATTTAACTCTATGAAATTATACATTTCTTACATTTTATAGATAAAATGGATTAAATAGATTTAGAGTTAGAAATAGAAATAGAGTTTTGTTTTTTCTTCTTTCCTCTCCCCTTCGTCTCTCACGACCCCTCAGATTTATCTGCTGACCCTTTGGAGGGCCCCGACCCCTAGGTTGAGAACCAGTGGACTAAACTAGCTAACTGTATATAAAGTAGTGTAAACTAGCTCCACCTCCAGCAGCTACAACAGTAACATGCACACAGCAGCTTCACTCCTGAATCCTGCAGCTTGTTTCCACTCAGATCCAGCTCTCTCAGATGGGAGGGGTTGGACTTCAGAGCTGAGGCCAGAGAAGCACAGCTGATCTCTGACAAACTGCAGTCACCAAATGTCAATAAAGAATAAAATATGCAGATAAAATGTAATTCATAGTCCAACTATGTCCTCATCAATGAGCTTTTCCCTAAAATGAGCAGAGTGACTTTGTCATTGTGTTATTGTGGATCATCATAATGTCAGCCTTCTACTGTTCAAATCTGTAATTGGAGGATCAAAGTGAAATCAGACATCTTGGACTAGAACTTTGTATCAGAACTTTGTTTTTTCTTCTTTCCTCTCCCATTAATCATCTCACGACCCCTCAGATTTATCTGCTGACCCTTTGGAGGGGCCCAACCCCTAGGTTGGGAACCAGTGGACTAAACTAGCTAACTGTATATAAAGTAGTGTAAACTAGCTCCACCTCCAGCAGCTACAACAGTAACATGCTGCTCTAACACTGATGCTTCAGTATTAATAATCTAATGATGTCATATATAATAATATATCAGTCAGAGGGACCAAACCACTACTTTTACTGCAACACTTTAACTACATCAAGCTCATAATACTGATGGACTTTTACTTGTAACAGAGTATTTTTACAGTGTGGTGTTGGTACTTTCACTGCAGTAAAGGATCTGAGTACACATCCTGCTAACACAAACAAACAAACAAACAAATAAAAAGGAAAAACATATAATTAATGTTACTGTTTACAGCAAGAAAGAGACGATATTCAACCTCTTTGGATGTTTAACGCGTCTGAATACCTGCAGAGACTCTGAAAATGACTGAAACACTGTCCCTGTTTCTGTTGTGAAAATCAACCGTGAAAACACACACACACACACACACACACAACCACACACACACACACACACACAAAATGTAGGCCATGAAGATATATTTAGCCTTGAAGATGTGGTTGTTTTAAATATGCAAAACAGGAACTGAAGCATTTATGGGAATAAAAAAAAAAAAGAGGACAGAAAGTGAGACTGATCTATTTTAGACAGACAGATGTGCTCTGCTGTAGTTTTCTGTTCTTCAGAGTGCAACATTCACATAAAAGCTGTTTTTTTTCTCTCTGAGCTAAATCAGTCTGTAACAAACACTGGTGGAGAGAAGCGATGATAAACTCTGGCTGCAGTCGACGGCTGTAATTTAAGACGCTGAAACAGCACGACTCAGACAAAACCTGTGATCACATTTACTAAAATATACTGCTGCTGCTGCTGTGTGTGTGTGTGTGTGTGTGTGTGTGTGTGTGTGAGAGAGAGAGAGATGCATGCTGCAGTGGGCGTGTCCTGCCAGAGCCCGCCTCTCTGCAGGCGGTTACCATAGAGACACCACGTTGCCGACAGTGAGAGGATGGAGAGGGAAATGTGAGAGAAGAAACAGGAGAGAAATGAACATCATACATACGTGTGTGTGTGTGTGTGTGTGTGTGTGTGTATTGATAACGGGGTCAGACAGATATTAAACCTCTGATACTGATTACATGGTTGATTGATCAGTCAAATAGTCGATATCACGCTGGCTCCATCACAACACTCTACATCTATATCTGTGCTGTCCAGCCTCTATATTTATATTCTAGTTCTCTACTGGAATAAAAACTCCTTATTGATCTTCTACTGGTCCTTTTATGCAGCCCCTCAGTTCAGCCTCTGTCTGAAACAGGCCCCACCTCCTGATGAGCCCGCTCTGTTCTGATTGGTCAGCTTTCAGGAGGCTACGTAAACAAACTATAGTAGCAGGATTTCACTTCTTTTTCTCCTTCTTTACTCCAAATGTTCAACTTCTCACATCCATCCGTACAACAACACATGGAAACACCTTAGCAACCACCTTAGCAACCAAGCCTACAGAGCAGACGGCTGTTTGAGCACGTTCGACGAGCCGAGCAAACAAACAAAGTGTTCAGATTGAAGCCCCTGAGTTTCGACTTGCAGGCAGCATTTCTACAAACGTTCACCTCAAGTTTTGGATCTTTGACCGACATCAGAACAGGATGTAAATAAAAACCCAATAAAATGTAGAAAATAACATCACCTGTAAACGACACACAGATGAAGGTAAAAACTCAGTAAAACTGACCCAAAATCATCTCTGAACTTCCCACCTTAATTATAAAATTAGATAAATGAAGTTGAGTTTCATGGTTTTTACTCCCAATCAGTCCATATGTTCCATTAAAAATACCATAAATTAAATTAAAAAGAGCTGCAACTTAACAATTACTTTCATTATTGATTAATCTGACCATTGTTTTTTCAATTCATTGATTAGTCAACGTCAGAAAATGCTGAAAAATGTGGATCCATGTTTCCCAAAAAACCCAAGATGACGTCTAGAAGATGTTCAGTTTACCGTCATAAACACGTGTGATTCATTTAACAGTTAGCCACTAATCCATTAATCCACTAATTGTTGCAGCTTTGAAAGCCATTCATTTCTAAATGAATTAAAATTGGCCTTGAACACCAATTAAAACCCTCATTTTATTAAATTAGTGGGATTTGAAGTTAGTTTTATTGGATTCGGTTTAATATATGAAGGAACATGTGCAGCTGACGAGGCTCTTCTGTGCAGAAGAATAAGACATCACAGGAACAGATAAGAGATCAATTGACTGTCAGTTTGGCTCTGCAGGTGATTGACTATGATATGGAACCATGCTTCTAGTGAAAACATCAATATTTAGTTTAAAATATCCATCATATCCATCCATACAGGTCAGAAACAGAAGAAGAGCTGCACATTAAACGGTTTATAAAGCCTTTAAACTGAGCTGCAGCCGCTGTGATAAATATAAATATTTATTCACAAACACACTGACTGGAAAATGAGCACATAGCAATTAATTTGCAGTAAAAAAAAAAAAAAAGCAGAAAGATGCAGAGAGAAGAGAAGATGGCGTGACGGTGGAGGGAGAGCAGAGTGAAGGAGTGTGAACGTGGGAGGCGGCTGAGAGAGAAACCAGCAGAATCCAAATGGGATGTTAAAGAACGCCCAC